>JAZGLO010005583.1:0-114605 GCA_036873155.1 Biomphalaria sudanica | reverse complement strand
TTTATTTTGTAACCCTTAAGTGTAGTATTTTTAGATCTATGTTAGTAAAAATAAGCAAAAACTTACTTTTTCTTTTCAAATCGCAGAAAGTAGAGCTTTATACCCATATTGAGCTGTGAATAAGTTGAGTGGCTTGCTATTTCGCGGCTGTGTGTGTGTGTGTGTGTGTGTGTTGAAGTAAATTTCTATTAAATATTGTTAAAGAGCTAATTTAATTTTTTTTTATTTTTTTTTTTTGGCTGCGTTATATCAATGTTTTCTAACTTAACCTCTCTCATCCCTCTTTTTGGTTAAATTTCATTGGAACCATTAAAAGACGGGGCAGGGGAAGGAGCAAAAAACATTGGGAGTGCCATCAAATGCCCATGCCGACCAGCAAAATGAGTAGGCCAAACACAACCTCGAAGACATCAAAGCAGTCCATGCCGCTCGTGCATAGCAGAAAGTACGGTCTGACGTTTTACAAATGATAATACGTACAGTGTATAGTGTATTTTTTTTTTATATTCTTGTTGCATTTCAACCAAAATTAATTGTAATAAGAATTTAAAAAAAAAAAAAGAAATCGTGTTTGGGCCTTTGTGTCTTGCTGCTGTCACTTTTTTTTTAAAGTTGTCTGCATTGAAACTTTTTTTTCTTTGGTCGCGACCAGACTGGCCCATTTGGTACCGGCCCACCGGGCATTTGCCCGTTTGCCCGTATAGCCAGTTCGCCCCTGAGTGACACGATTACAGTTCTCAAGTGCCTAGACTTGATAAGTCGACCATTAAAAACATAAGGCAGTAGCATGTTTATGGAAATTTAATGTAAGGGAATTATTTCAACTAGACCTCTAGCCGCTGTCTCGTGTCTTGAGTCTTAACAAGACGCGAAGTCGTTTTTCAATGTCTGTGTTTTCGTTATGTTTTGGTGCCTATTGAGGGCAAGTTGACTATTGATCACTCATACAAGAAGGATTGAAATAGTACCCTCCCCCTCGACCTTTTTAGTGGCTAACGGTAAACAAGGCAGTTATTAGGGCAATGTAACTAGCAATCAGTTTTCTATTCGATCTGTTTCCTGAGACTCAAACTGCGGGTTTGGAAGCCATCATTCTCATTCGTGGAGCACTTGTACACGAGGGGAAAGAAATCATACGTACCTCGACACTATTTAGTACACATTTTGTTTTTCTTCAAATAATTTGAACACTACAAAGAAAAATATCTTCAAGTGGGTAAAAATTTAAAACAATTAGTTGTCCTGCCAGCCTTGCGTTAAATAATTAGTTGTCCTGCCAGCCTTGTGTTAAACAGTTAGTTGTCCTGCCATCCTTGTGTTAAACAATTAGTTGTCCTGCCAGGCTTATGTGAAACAATTAGTTTTTCCTGCCAGGCTTGTGTTAAACAATTAGTTGTCCTGCCAGCCTTGTGTTAAACAGTTAGTTGTCCTGCCATCCTTGTGTTAAACAATTAGTTGTCCTGCCAGGCTTGTGTTAAACAATTAGTTTTTCCTGCCAGGCTTGTGTTAAACAGTTAGTTGTCCTGCCATCCTTGTGTTAAACAATTAGTTGTCCTGCCAGGCTTGTGTTAAACAATTAGTTGTCATGCCAGCCTTGTGTTAAACAAATAGTTGTCCTGCCAGCCTTGTGTTAAACAGTTAGTTGTCCTGCCAGCCTTGTGCACAAATGTGGCCAGGTTTTGATGCTTCGACAGTATGGACCTCATTCACCAATCGTAAACAAACAACATTTATTCACGTAATCTTATTGATAAAAGAACGAAAAAAAAACTGTCACGTGACAACCATAATGAATTAAACATAAGATCGTAAATTATATAGAAGATATAGAGCACCACGTGGTTAAATGTTGTTTGTTTACGATTCGTGAATGAGGTCCATTCTTGTACATCAGCATTTGTTCATGTCATGCAGTGTGGTGTGCCTGGTAGTATAGTATACTTGGCATTTGTTCGTGTCATGCAGTGTGGTGATCTTGTAAGAGCTGAGCCGAAGGCTCTTCGAGCTCTAAGTTTGAAAAAAAAACCTGTTAGAGCGTCAAACAGTAAAAAAAAAAAACCTGCGTGAACGACCATTCTGTCTGGAAAAGACCCAAGTCAATGACTATGTAAAGTATTGCTATTTTCGATGCATCTGGCCCCCGGGCGCATGGGCTAGACATGGCCGAAGGCCGAGTGCGTAGGGGACCTCCGCCATTTTCCTATATTGTACCAAGCTAACCGTGGAGGACTCGCCATTTGTGTAGCGGTCCCTTGAGGAACGGCGCATGGATTATCGACAGGACCGTGAGGGCTCTCTTTCAACTCCGCTCCGTGCAATGAGTAAACTATCGCCTACCCGTGGACACCCCCACGGGAGTTTTGTTTTGCTATTCATTTAGCCTAACCACTTCCTCTAATGGTCGTTTCCACACGAGCGCCACGTTGAGGCAGAATAACGTGCTCGCGTGTGGTGCGCCTAACAGTATACTTGGCATTTGTTCCTGTCATGCTGTGTGGTGTGCCTAACAGTATACTTGGCAGTTGTCTTAAGCTTGGGACAGATTGGACCGTGCAGTAATACTGACATTGTCGTCCACGCGACTTTGATTTAGACCATCGTGGTACTTTTTGCGTGCTTAGCGGTGGGGGAGGGTGGAGATATGGTCTCTTGACACCTCCTTGACCTTGAGGTTACTATAACAACACTAATTATACGCGAGCTCCCTTGTTAGCACAGTTAAATCTAGATCTACATATCCTATAAATAGAAGAAAAAAAAAAGAAACTTGGCTAAGGTTTCAATTCTGAGGGAGCCAAGAATGATGGAAGTGCAGAAGGTTATAAATTGACGTCATTCGGGTTATTTGTTGATGCTATCTGTAACTGTCATCGTGTCTTTGTTGCCCCACTTTCCTCTATTGTATGTCTGACAAAACAAAAGCAAAGCATTTCTTAATAGGACGCAAGCAGACACAGTATGCGCGTGTGTGTGTGTGTGTCGTTGCATCTCTCAGGCCAGCATTTATTTCGTTTCATTAACATTCTTGTGTGTAGTGTCACACATCCACCTGTACCCCTACACACACACACCTAATTTAGCTTGCCACACAAACACTTACGTCCATTTCAAATTCCTTCACGTCTGCCCGACACATTTTATCACATTTTACTCAGAATTTAAATAGAACACGCAATTAGCTAGATGTAGATAATATGTTAAAAAAGTCATAGACCTTCTAGTCACTACTGTTATACAAAGTTTAGACAACTTTAGACTGTCTTGTATTTGTGTATAGATCTAGCTGTCTTTATCAAATCAGATTTGCTTAACTTGTAGCTTTGATGTTTGATAAACATGTAGCTATAAGATGTTAGCTAAAATAGAGCTGGAAGATTTGCTTAACATGTAGCTGGGAGGTTTTGCTAAATATATGTAGCTGGGAAGATTGCTAATCATGTAACTGGGAGATTTGCGAAACATAAAGATGGGAGGTTTGCTATATATATTTAGCTGGGAGGTTTGCTAAATATATGAAGCTGGGAGGTTTGCAAAACATGTAGCTGTAAGATATTAGCTAAATTTGTAGCAGGGAGATTCGCTAAATATATGTAGCTGGGAGTTCTGCTAAACATTTGGTTGTGCGTGGTACCTTTCTGGGGAACAAGAACGCATTTGTTTCCTTTTATTGAATGTCGATCATTTACTCCTAATTGAAATAGTCATTGGCCTACGGTTGACTTAGAGATTATCACTGTGTATATGCCATGACTGTCAAACGTTTGAAACTGCTGATAAATGATGACTTGAATGCAAGGTCTGACAGACGGTGACACGGGGATTGTGCGGTGTCTCTGTAGCCTTAAAGTTCCTTAATGACCTATTTTCTTTTTAGCTCCTCCCCCCCCCCCTTCTCCCACTCAGTTAAAAGTAGATCTAGGTTGGTTTCAGTAATAAACAGTTCAGTAATGTCAGTCGCATGCAGAACTTGATAGCACCTTATCTTATATAATACAGACGTTACTTCAAAAAAGAAGATGATTACGTCCTACGCGTCATGCATTTAGTCATGCATATTAACCAATGACTTAAATTCTGCCAAGTCACTTGTTTTCCTGGCTAGCTCAGGCAACCCATTCCATGCTCTAATAGCACTAGGGAAGAAGGAGTATTTGTACAAATTTGTCCTAGCATATGGGACGAGGAATGTGCCTTTATTTTTGTGTCTTTCAGAGTATTTTATTAGATTTTGTTTTTGTATTTGAAGATTATGGTTCAGTGTTTTATGTATAATTGCTACTTTACTTTTGAGTCTTCTGTCCTGAAGGCTTCCTAAATTTAGTGATTTTACTAATGATGTTACCCTAGTCAAATGTGAATATTCGTTTGTTATGAATCTCACTGCTCTATTTTGTGTCTGTTCCAGTTTCTTAATGTTTTCTTGAGTTGAGGGGTCCCAAACGGTGGATGCATATTCTATTATTGGCCTAACCAAGGTTAAATAACATTTTAGTTTTATATTCTTCCCACCCCCTCTCTTTTTTTCCGTTCCTGTATCAGTGTACACATTTTATAGGACTCAGTTTTTTTGGGCCACAAACCGTTTCATTTAGCAGTAAATTGAAAGTTATTGCCGTGATTTAATTGAGTGCGTGTGTCAGACAAGGTACTTAAAAATGAATTCTTTACACCATTCTACAAAACATCCTAGGTCTGCCTGGTCGTGCGGTTTGCGGGCTGGACTGTCGTTCAGATTTATCGATGGTCGAGGGTTTAAACCCTGCCCGCTCCCATCCTCCGTCGTCCTTCGGGAGGTTCGGACTAGGAAGTAATTATCTTCAACTCTGAAGGAACATCCGAAACATGTAAAAACATTTTACAAAGTCTTTGCCTCATTGTTTTAACGAATGTTAGGTCATTTCATACATCGCATGTCAATGTCTGTGTGGATCAGCACTTTGGTTTCCTCGTCTGGCTCATGAAATCATTCTCAATGTAATCGTCTGCTCTTTGGGTTTCTGCCATTCGTAGAGATTAGTCAGTTCCCTTCTTGTATCCCAGCAAGTTATTTGTACCCAGAATGTGAGAGCAAGACCTGAGGTTCAACACAAATCTTCAGCATTTTCTAAGTTTCCCAAAACGATTTTTTTATACCTTAGACCTATTTACCTTATTAAAATTAATGAACTCATTAGGACAATGCAATGATTTCTCTATGAAGTCAACTGAAAAGGTTCAGCTCAGTGACCTACTTTTGGCAGGTCATTTTTGTGATCAACTTGAAACCTTCTTCCTGTCACGGATAAAAGTTGTTGGCCCACACTCTCTCTTTTGCCTTGCACAATTGATAAATAAAATATCACAGTGATGCCCAACCTAATTCGACCTGCGGGCCATTTTAATTTCCAACATTCATCTCGCGGGCCACATGACAGAGAAGTTACAAAATTTAAACGAAATTGTTCTGTAACTATTTTATCGGAACCCCTTGGATTTAGTACTAAATTATTGTGATGTTGGACGATTATATTTTTTTTACGCGTCAGAAAAAACTTTATATCTTTATTTAAAACGTTAGCATCAGTGTAGGTGTCTTTAAAACCGACTAATTTTGTTGTCTCTTTTTGGTGAATATTCCAATCGATCCTCCAATCTCTAGTTGTGTTAATCCATTTTTTGTTCGTTGTTTCAAAACAAGGATGCCGCCATATTTATTTTATAATTCTGATATATATGTTGTTGTTTTTTAAATAGCCACATTTTCTTTATAAAACAAAGATGTTGGCTTATTATCATGTCCACAAAGTAAAGATCCGCCAATTTTTCCTGGTAGATTCTACATTCAAAGTCCCTGTTCATAAATGCACAAATGTTAAAGGTCATGGTATCAATCCATCAGAGAAAAAAGATGAGAGCCCTAAAGTAGGTAAAGACTAAGACTGCTTTATTGATCCTTACGGAAATTTGTTGTGATTAAAAGGACTCTTTTCTCATGTAAAGACAACACAACAGAAAAATACACACAAATACAACAGACAACATAAAGAGTTCATTCAGCGACTACACACAGGTATCTTGGTGCATTTCATGTTCCCTGATCAATGAGTGGCGGTGATAGAGTCTGACCGAGTGAGGTACGAACGAGTTTTTGTACCGCTCCGTTCTTTTTTGATTGACAGCAGTCGCCCACTTCGCGATGACGTGGCGTAGTTCTGATGGAGCGGGTGGCCGTTGTCTTCCAAGATTTTTTCGATTTTTCTTAGGCACGTTTGTTCAAAAAGTTCCTTTAAATGTGGTAATGTTGTGATTGTAATTTTTTATGCTTTTTTTAATGATGTTTTCTAGACGTCGCAACAGTTTAGATGAAGCGTTGCCTTGCCAACAAGTTATTCCGTATGTTAGCAGATTTTGTATAGTCCCGCTGTAAAAAGTATCCAGGATCTTCTTGTTTAGTTTAAAGCTATTGAGTTTGTGTAGAAAAAAGAGTCGCTGGGCTGTTTTCCTTGTCAGAGTTCCAACGTGGTCTTCCCATGCAAGCTTGTTGTTGATAATAACGCCTAGATATTTATATGCCTTTACTTGTTCTATAGATGTAGTGTTTATTTGCAGTTCACGTATAGTTTGTTTTTTTCTTTCTAAAATCTATTATAAGTTCTTTAGTTTTTGTTACATTCAGTTCTAGAAAGTTGTCGGTGCACCAGTTTGTAAACTCTTCTATCGAGCTTCGATACTGAGTTTCGTCTCCTGAAATAAGACCGACTATGGCAGTATCATCAGCGAATTTAATGAGTTTAACTGAGTCTTAGATGCTTCTTATGTCATTAGTACAGGAGAAAGATACATTTTTCAACCTTTTTTTTTTTTTTGGAGGGAGGATTTTCTCCACTTTGTGCCGACGTTTCGGCGGGCCGGATGGAATCACGTCGCGGGCCGAATCTGGCCCGCGGGCCGTATTTTGGGCTTCACTGAAATAACACATTGGCTAGATCAAAAGAAATAAACTTAGTATTGCAAGCGAAGTTTCTGTGACGTGACTTAATTATAGTGATTTGAAATAATAAATGCAGGCTCTGTGACGTGACACATCGAGTGTAGGCTCTCTGACGTGACATAACGAATGCAGGCTCTGTGATGTGACATAGTTAATGTAGACTGTGAGGAGTGACGCTCCGAGTGTAATGTACAAGACGTGTCAAACCGAGTGTAGGTTATGTGACGTGACACATCGAGTGTAGGCTATTCGACGTAACACATCGAGTGTATGCTGTGTGCCGTTACACATCGCGTGTAGGCTGTGTGACGTGACATATAGAGTCTAGGCTGTGTGACGTTCACATCGACTGTAGGCTATGTGACGTGTTAAACCAATTGTAGGCTATGTGACGTGGAGTGTAGGCTATATGATGTGACACATCGAGTGTAGCTGTGTGACGTGACACATCGAGTGTAGTTTATGTGACGTGACACTTCTAGTTTAGGCTATGTGACGTAACACGTCGAGTGTAGGCTGTGTTACGTGACACAACGAGTGTAGGCTATGTGAGGTGATACATCGACTATAGACTATGTGGCGTGTCAAACCGGGTGTAGGTTATGTGACGTGACACATCGTTTTTAGGCTCTGTGACGGCTATTTGGCGTGACATATCAAGTGTTGGTCATGTGACGTGACAAAAATCGAGAGTAGGCTACGTGACGTGTCAAACCAAGTGTATGCTTGTGACGTGACACATCGAGTGTAGGTTGTGTGACGTGACACATCGTGTGTAGGCTATGTGCCGAGTCAAACCGAGTGTAGGCTATATGACGTGACACATCGAGTGTAGGCTGTGTGACGTGACACATCGAGTGCAGGCTATGTGCCGAGTCAAACCTAGTGTAGGCTAGATGACGTGACACATCGAGTGTAGGCTGTGTGTCGTGACACATCGAGTGTAGGCTATGTGCCGAGTCAAACCGAGTGTAGGCTATATGACGTGACACATTGAGTGTAGGCTATATGACGTGACACATCGCGTGTAGGCTGTGTGACGTGACACATCGAGTGTAGGCTGTGTGACGTGACACATCGAGTGCAGGCTATGTGCCGAGTCAAACCGAGTGTAGGCTAGATGACGTGACACATCGAGTGTAGGCTGTGTGTCGTGACTCATCGAGTGTAGGCTATGTGCCGAGTCAAACCGAGTGTAGGCTATATGACGTGACACATCGAGTGTAGGCTATATGACGTGACACATCGAGTGTAGGCTGTGTGACGTGACACATCGAGTGCAGGCTATGTGCCGAGTCAAACCGAGTGTAGGCTAGATGACGTGACACATCGAGTGTAGGCTGTGTGTCGTGACACATCGAGTGTAGGCTATGTGCCGAGTCAAACCGAGTGTAGGCTATATGACGTGACACATCGAGTGTGTGCTATATGACGTGACACATCGCGTGTAGGCTGTGTGACGTGACACATCGAGTGTAGGCTGTGTGTCGTGACACATCGAGTGTAGGCTGTGTGACGTGACACATCGAGTGTAGGCTATGTTCCGAGTCAAACCGAGTGTAGGCTATATGACGTGACACATCGAGTGTAGACTATGTTAAAAAATCTAAGTGAACGGTTATATTTATTTTGTTCACTTAAAGGTCATACATCCACCTTTAAAGGTCATACATCCACCTTTAAAAGTCATACATCCACATTTAAAGGTCATACATCCACCTTTAAAGGTCATACATCCACCTTTAAAGGTCATACATCCACCGAGCCCATTTAAAAAAAAAAGTTTCTAGAATGACATCTTGTCGTCCACACACTTGTCTTTGTTGACTGCGCCTTAGCCACTTGAGTATTATGTCATCTTGACCTGTTTAACAGTACTTTATGAATGACCACTATAACAGACAGATAAAAGAAATACCATGCAGGAACATTAAAGCGAAAATTATTTATAAAAAAAAACAACAGCAAAATTGTACAGTTGTTATCAGATGTACATAAACAAACACATGTATAAAGAAAGAAAGAAAAGAGAATTGTGCAGAACGTTGACTATGTAACTAAATCTTTGAAATAATCTCTGTTTTAAGGCCTTGAAAACAGTATATTGGCAGAACTAAATGTTTTAAAGGTATTAGGTTTGAACTATTTATATTGCAATATTATCACCTCTTAATTGAACTATTCCTATTGCAGTATTATCCCCTCTGACTGGAGCCTATACACTCGTCATAATGACCCATTATTCAGCTCATTTCATTTTCCGTTTTCTCTCATTAGAAATGGTGTTCATAGTTCTACCTTTCTACGTGTAACATGGTTTAACACGTAATTTCAAGTTATAATATGCGCACATATATCTATATCTACACCTATATTGTGACATTAATATTAAACATTAGTATACTTGTTTTGTTGTTTATAGAATTGCAACACTTTACATTATCATTATATACCTTCCCTAATGTTGTAAATACCAGGCTCCCGTGAGCTAAGTGACATTGTTTGCAATGGTGCTCTGGAATCTCGAGTAAACAAGGGACGTATTAAACGAGGACTATAAGTACCTTTAGTAGCACAGCCTACATATGGACGTGATTTCATGTACGCTTTCAATTCTATTAAGACACACATAATCACTATTGTTTGATTTTAATTGATGACCATCTATTGGGTGGTAGGAAATTATCGTTTCGACATAATAGTCCAATAGTCGTTATGTAATTTTGGGTGTGTGGGCTGGGGTTGGGGGACGCCATCAGTTGGTCATAACTGAAAGAGAAGGCCTTTTTGGGCTATGGTATTTAATAGACCACTGCATACTTTACAATATAGTTACTAATGTATATGGTCCAGTGGTGATAGTCTTTGTCAATCACCCTCCCCCCCCCCTTACTTTTATATCTCCCAGCCGAACCAGCAAAATGTCCACCACCCCACACCCCGGTGTCATTTTTTTGCTGACGTTGATTTTTTTTTTGTCTGCTCTACTTGTACTTGTCGCTAGCGATTGGTGAAAGGGTCTGAAAAATTTGAATGGAGGAAATGTGTCAGCTGACGTATTTGCTGCCTCCTCCCACTCCCCACCCCCCCAACCTCGTGGCTTAGGTTATTTTTTTTAAAAAAAAGGTTAAAACAAAGACGTTTAAGACTTCAACTGCAGTGAGTATGTTTTGTGTGTGTTAGCTCGTGCGTGTGTGTGTGTGTGTGTGTATTACACTCCCTAATGAACATTTGGTTGATCCAGAAGTAATGACAGCATCTCGCTTTATACCAAAAAATGGAGGGCAAGAAAACAAAAAAGAGGGAAAAATTGATTATTCCCAGTCGTTCATCTGTCCTTTCACAGGCATTTAGCGCCCCTCTGCGCCTAATTTATCACTTCTCTGTCCTGTCTTTATCACTGCCTCCCGCCCCGGTTGTCCCAGTGCTAAGTGTCAAGACACCTGCACGCCATCACCAACTAGGTACATGTGCACGTGATGGCCTCTTTAATGTTGTAAGGTGTTTCCTACAGGTTTTCAATAGCTTTTAAGTGAAGCTACATAAGATACACAATTAGAAATAAATAACTTATAATAATAGTGACGGTAAAACAGAGGCGTGTATGTGTTGATTCTACTGACATTTATCTTCTGAAATGGGTTCAAATTCATCTTTTTTGGGGGTGACTAAGCATTTTTTCTGTTCAGTTATTCCACAATGGAATCTTGTAGTAAGAAGAGAGCTTATGGGCCCTAAGTGCCAAGAGTTGGTGCCAGTCTTTGGAGTAGTACCGGTACTTAAACTGCCAAGTCATACGTGGCCATTGTCAGTGTGATTGGTACAACTTGTTTTTGAATCTTGCTCTACGTGACGCATGATAAACCCATTATTGAAGGTTCCACCCATAGACAGCGCCAGGGAAGGAATGCAGGGCTCGGCTAATACTCAAAGTTTATGCATTATATGCTTAAAACATGGGAAAAGTCACCTGACACCCACACCAAAAAAAAAAAAAAATTAATGTACATCCGTTTAATTTAAAAGATGCTTTTCAAACATACACTTGAAACTTTGAGAATATCGACCTCACAATCCAAGATGTGTAGCATGCAGTATTGACCTCACAATCTAAGATGTGTAGCATGCAGTATTGACTTCACAATACAAGATGTGTACCATACAGTATTGACCTCACAATACAAGATGTGTAGCATACAGTATTGACTTCACAATCCAAGATGTGTAGCATGCAGTATTGACCTCACAATACAAGATGTGTAGCATACAGTATTGACCTCACAATACAAGATGTGTAGCATACAGTATTGACTTCACAACACAAGATGTGTAACATACAGTATTGACCTCACAATACAAGATGTGTAACATACAGTATTGACCTCACAATACAAGATGTGTAACATACAGTATTGATCTCACAATACAAGATGTGTAACATACAGTATTGACCTCACAATACAAGATGTATAACATACAGTATTGACCTCACAATCCAAGGCATGTAAATGTGTAATCCTGAGATGATTGGAAATTGTCTTCACTTTCTTATTGCTATGGCAAGAAATACAAACTTTTTCTGGCTTTGCCCTCAAGCTAAGCTTTACAGTGCTTGGAGATATCCCTGCCTATTCAGTGTAGAAGCTTAATGTTACGATGCTGCATGCGCCTGGGTGTCAGGGTCCTGGGTACTGAGTTAAGGCCCCATGTGTAAACCAAAGTAAAGAGCAGAGTCTCTGAACGTGGTCTATTGATCAGGATATTATTAACATGTACACCGTGTAATCTGCTACTAAAGTCCATTGTATTTAGCTTTAGTGTCTCAATATTTCTCTTTAGCTCGGGGATTCGTGATTTTGTTTTGACTCTCCGAAGACATATGCGTTCACATAGCCTGAGTCACGTGACATTGCTCCCTCGTTAAGCTTACAAATGATGTCCAACAATTTCACGACAACATTTGCAATGAGAGAGAATTACATTTCTGCACAGTTTGTTCTCTTTTTTAGTGGGAAAAACAACTGACACACGCACATGTGCTTAGGTCCAATCTTGCACTCTATTTGCACAGCAGAGTGCCAGTGTTTTATCTGAAATGAACATAAGAGATCAAACAATTCTCACCTTTCAGGTGTGTATAATGTACGCTGGCTTTCAAAAATGTAATTGCGTGTCCTTCTTTGTTGCAATCAGTTTGAAAGCAAACTTTGGTCTGTACACATTCTTAGGCTATCTTTCAACCAGCTCATTACAGCCGTCAGAATGCTTATGAAAGAATGTGAAGATATCTGATGGCTGCATGTGTTCTGATGGTGAGATTTGCCCTACATAAAGCATGTCTTCAAAGTAGATAGAGAAGTATGGGCCTGGAGGCTAACTTTTACCTGACTTTCTCTGGTTTCTCGCTTGGGACCTTGCACGTATACTGTCATTCAATTTCTTTTTTTTTAAAGATACAAAAAGGAAGCTGTGTGGTGGTTTAGTTGTAGAGCACTTGGCTGTTAGGTTTAAGATCTAGGAATTTTAACAATTGTTATCGAGACACCAGAATCTAGCCTAAATGTGTACCTGTTTTATAAACAGTTGGTCGTAGACTGCTAGAACATCTTACCGACATGCTTTGCAAATATTATAAACTTTAAAACGCCTACTCTTGTAGGCAATTTTTACAAAGCTTCTATCAACTCACTGTCTGTCTGTCTGGTCAAAAGTGTGTACGCGTTATTTCTCGCGCGCCCAATCTCGGATAAAACTGAAATTTTGCACAATTATTTATTGTACCTGGCAACACAATAATAAATTTAAGAAAACAAACAAAAAACAAATTAGATAACTATTGGTAATTCTTTATTTTGTTTGGTATCTCGAACAAGGGAAAGAAATTGTATTTGACTGAGGTGGTAGTATAAGCTGAATTAGTCCCATTTATAGGTCGCTGCTTTAAAGTAAGTTGGAAACAAACAATTGATAACTATACAATCTTCTATTTTTTCATGCACACCTCACTAGCAGAGTGGTTAGAATGTCGGCTTGAGTCATGAGTTTGAATCCCCCCCCCTCCTTTTTTATAAATGCTTTAAAAAAACGATAACGGTAAAATTTAAGCAGATGTGACCTTTTCTCTCCCCCCCCCCATTTACCCAACTGGTCCAATTAAATGATAGGATCAAAGCGTATTGAAAAAGCTAAAAGCATGACTAATGCAAACTAGTTGATACAACTACACTTCGCATCACCTTTTTTTAAAAAATTCTTTTTTCATGTTTTTCTAGTTTTTTATCTGAAAAAAAACTTTCATTTTCAATTAATAGACTTGTTTTGTTTTTTTATAACTGCGTTTTCCAATGTTGAACTGTTCATAGTGCAACAACTTCATCGCTAGATAACTTGATCTTCATCACTGAAAAACTTGGGAAGTGTACACTAGCTGTTGCTTTGGCAGTCACCCAATTGTATTTGGTTTTAGGAATCGATAGGAAATGAATGTACACAGAGTGCAACCAAGAAATCCCAAGGTGTGACTCAACTCAAGACATTCCTTAACACTTTGACAGGTGGTCATTCAGATGCAGAGATGTGCTGTTATATACTTCCAACAAATTGTATTCAATGTATACATTTATCTCTGGAAATGGTTTGTATGTCCTACTCCTTTCTATGATCTGAGTTGCTACCCAGGCTGAGGTGTTTAGGAATTAAAAAACGTAATTCTAGATAGAATAAATCTTAAGTTTCAAAAAATGACTCCTGTTAGGTCCAAGCAGAAAGAGATACGAGATCTGGAATGTTTATCGGTATGCTTAGCTACAACTGACCCATGGGAGCGCCATTATTCTGCTCAAGTAAGCTTTGAGTCAGTGATAAATCCCCTGTAATCCTTTTATCTTTTCAGTTAGTCATCTTATGGAACGTTGGGCCATTGGTTGAACTGCCTGACTGAAGCACTCAATCGACACACACACAAACACACAAAATCTAGGTAGTGGATTCTAAAAATAAAAGAGGGGTGGGGTTTGGAATCGATGATTTTTTGTTCAAATGTTTTCATAATTGTTTGAACATATTTTCAAGGTCGAAAGCAATACAGCTCTACACCATTATTGCATGAAATAGTAGTTATTCATAAAGAATATCAGTTTGAAATTCGTTTGCAATTGATTCTCACTGTCTTGGTGTCTATCTGTATACATCGACCCTGATGTCTTCTCTGTTAGCACATCGTACATCGATGAAATCCTATAACTATCTAACCAATCAGGTCAATCAAAGTAGAAACCTGTCATGGTCCCACAAAGTTCTGTAGTCACAAGTTTAAAAATATGACCGCATGCCAGCTGTCGTCAGCTTTTTTTTTAAACTACAAAGAGAACTGTAGTGATGAGACATGGCATCCAAAAAATACCCCAAAAGTAAGTCGTCAGTCAGGATTGTCTCACTCTCAAGGGCGTATCAAATGTCATTGTTGCAGGGGCGTGTTCAGACTTCTAGTCTGACATAATACTATAAATAAGCATTACTGACTGTACATCACAATTAGTTCTAACAAACATTGTCTTTTCGTTTGTTATTCCATAATTGTCGGACTTTAGGGTCCAATTAATTCTAAAGCCATTACTATGAAGTACTAGATTAACTGAACATAATCACACCATAGTACTTTCTTAGTAACTTACTCTGTGCCCGATGAATGATGAATCAGCAACTTGTGTTCAATTAATTGCTGACTTTTTTTTTTTTAGAGAATGATAGTATACTGCAGACTAAACTCGAAAGATCTTATATACCGTATATATATGCTTTGATGGCTGGTACTAAATTAGAATAACTGTTGACATTTTTAAAAAAATGTTAGACTATCTTTGTATGGTACACACGTGACCTCTGTGAACCCTAGACTGGACACTTGACACATCTTGGTAATGTATGTCTTTGTCTTGAGATATCCTAGCATGAAAAGTTGTTTGACTCCGAAACTAGAAGGAACACGACGCAATATGGGCTGGCTAAGCAGATTGGTCAACGGTCACCTTGACGTCCTGGTGGTCAATGAGCCTCTTTCTACTTTGTACCAACAGCTTAGTGGCAGGAACAAATTCAAACAAAACCTGCACATACACTCATCGCTACATACACACACACACCGCTACACAATCACACTCCTCGTCTTCTTTTTGCAGGTCTCTGTGTCGTTCCTATTTGCTCAAGCCACAGACACTTGAAGTGATTTCTAAAGTGGAGCCTAAACTCTCCGCTCTCTTTGTCCCGTCCATCTTTCGTGGTCTCCTTACCTGTGGAAAGTTTGTGTGTGTGTTACCTTGGCCCTGCGAATCTCACCCAAGTTTTTGTATTTCTGCTTCGTTGGCAATTTTTTCTTTCTCGCTAACTGGCCAATGGCTCTAACTTTGTTTTACCGTGACCGTGATGGCGTAATTGAATTGACCATGGGCGATTAGGACATTGCTTGATCAACTGAGTAGTCCAAGGTGAAAAGGGGGGGTGGGGAAGGGGGGGTGGGGATACGTTGAGAAAGAACAATGTTAGAAGTGTAAGGGCCTGGGAGGGTCAGTGATGGTCATTGTGGTTTAGCCACCTACCTAGTCCACTAGCTATGGACACAGAGACAGTAGTATGTTGTTGTCTCTCTCGGATACATGGCTATCACTCTATGAGGATCGACTGGCTGGAACTGGTAAGTGCATTACATTCGGGCTATTAGGTCTAGATACTTTGAGTCAGGCAAGATACATTAGGTCTAGATACTTTGAGTCAGGCAAAATACTTTAGGTCTTGATACTTTGAGTCAGACAAGATGCATTAGGTCTTGAGTCAGACAAGATACATAAGATACTTTGAGTCAG
Organism: Biomphalaria sudanica; assembly: GCA_036873155.1. Classification (NCBI taxonomy): domain Eukaryota; kingdom Metazoa; phylum Mollusca; class Gastropoda; family Planorbidae; genus Biomphalaria; species Biomphalaria sudanica. The sequence goes on along the minus strand of JAZGLO010005583.1, from coordinate 98,777 downwards.
GCAAGATGCATTAGGTCTAGATATTAAGATTCATTCAAGAAACATTAGGTCTAGATACTTAGATTCATTCAAGTAACATTAGGTCTAGATGTTTCTTAGGTCTAGATACTTAGACTCATCAAGAAACATTAGGTCTAGATGTTTCTTAGGTCCAAATTCTTAGACTCATCAAGAAACATGAGGTCTAGATACTTAGACTCATCAAGAAACATTAGGTCTAGATACTTTGAGTCAGACAAGATGCATTAGGTCTTCAGTTAGGCAAGATACATTCGGTCTAGATACATTGAGTCAGGCAAGATACATTAGGTCTAGATATTAAGATTCATTCAAGAAACATTAGGCCTAGATACTTAGATTCATTTAAGAAACATTAGGTCTTGATAGGTCTAAATACTTAGACTCATCAAGAAACATCAGGTCTAGATACTTAGATTCATTCAAGAAACATTAGTCATTAGGTCTAGATATTTAGACTCATCAAGTAACATTAGGTCTAGATGTTTCTTTAATTTGTGCTTATAGCATGTCAGACTAAACGCTAAACGTCTTATTTGGGGAGTTAAAATGAGGTCATACTGGATAAATTGATAAGCGAACTTTTTTTTATTCGCATTTCATATAGATAGCAAAATATTTTAGGAAAATTCAATCCCCCCCCCCCCCCCCCCAAAAAAAAAAAAAAATCTGTATTTTCTAAGAGTATCTGTTTTGAATGCTTTCGATGTCAAACTCAATGGAACGTGTGTGTGTCTCCAGAGATGTGCTGGTGCTAACATTATAGGAGTAGGAATAGGTCAAGTTCTAATCAATTTTCAGCTCTGGACACCATCTCAAGACGGGGAACTTCTCGGACATTGATGTGAGGCTTGACCATAAGGCGCTCTTCAGAAAAAAGAAAAGGCATAGTTTGTATCTATTATCTGATAGATCGAGTAGATCCCATGGCACGCGTATCCGAGGTCGAGAATCACTGACTAAAATCTTTGTAGACTTTTGTTACTAAAAATAAAACAATGAGGATATTGGTCAAGAATATATATAAAAAAAAACTAATAGAACAGCCTGAACTGTTAGCCTGGTAGACATTGCACTATTTATATCACTCATCGGATTCTCGGTTTATATGTCCGGTGCAACATTTCGCTCGTGATCTGTAATATTTGTATACATCACCATTTGTTATTCTGTATGGCATTTTTGACAGCCGTCTGAGATTTGGTAGTACAATTTAATTTAGAGAGGACATCCCTGCACTATGTCAATTTGTTATGGCAGATATGTTATACTGCATCAAACTGACAACTACTGTAGACGATTTATTCTCTCTCTTTCTCTCTGTATCCCTTTCTCTCTGTATCCCTTTCTCTCGTACTATCTTTCTCCTTTTCTCTCTTATTCTCTTTCTCTCTCTCTCTCTCGTATTCTCTCTCTTTTTCTCTCTTCCACTCTCTTTCCTTTCTCTAACCAATCACTTGAACTATATCAAAATAAATATAAATATCCTGAAGTCTGGAGCGAGTTGAAATCAATGGGAAGCCACAACTAAAACACAGCAAGACAACAGCCTGCACATGCGCACTCTGTCTGAGGAAGTGTTCCAGCTGAAACAAAACAACAAACACACACGATTACACTTTTTTGTTATGAAGTTATGTACACAACACCCTAATGCTATAAGCTATGTACATAACATCCTAATGATATGAAGTAATGTACACAACACCCTAATGCTATAAATAATGTACACAGCACAATAATGCTATGAAGTAATGTACACAACACCCTAATGCTATAAGTAATGTACACAACACCCTAAAGCTATAAGTAATGTACACAACACCCTAATGCTATAAGTAATGTACACAACACCCTAATGCTATAAGTAATGTACACAACACCCTAATGCTATGAAGTAATGTACACAAAACCCTAATGCTATAAGTAATGTACACAACACCCTAATGCTATGAAGTAATGTACACAACACAATAATGCTATGAAGTAGTGTACACAACACCGTAATGCTATGAAGTAATGTACACAACATCCTAATGCTATGAAGTAATGTACACAACACCGTAATGCTATGAAGTAATGTACAAAACATCCTAATGCTATGAAGTAATGTACACAACATCCTAATGCTATGAAGTAATGTACACAACATCCTAATGCTTTAAGTAATGTACACAACACCCTATGCTTTAAGTAATGTACACAACACCCTAATGCTTTAAGTAATGTACACAACACCCTTATGCTATAAGTAATGTACACAACACCCTAATGCTTTAAGTAATGTACACAACACCCTTATGCTATAAGTAATGTACACAACACCCTAATGCTATAAGTAATGTACACAACACCCTAATGCTTTAAGTAATGTACACAACACCCGAATGCTATAAGTAATGTACACAACACCCTAATGCTTTAAGTAATGTACACAACACCCTAATGCTTTAAGTAATGTACACAACACCCTAATGCTATAAGTAATGTACACAACACCCTAATGCTTTAAGTAATGTACACAACACCCTAATGCTTTAAGTAATGTACACAACACCCTTATGCTATAAGTAATGTACACAGCACCCTAATGCTTTAAGTAATGTACACAACACCCTAATGCTTTAAGTAATGTACACAACACCCGAATGCTTTAAGTAATGTACACAACACCCGAATGCTTTAAGTAATGTACACAACACCCTAATGCATTAAGTAATGTACACAACACCCTAATGCTTTAAGTAATGTACACAACACTGTTATTCTCGAATGATCGTTTACTTTGTAAGTCGCGCAACAACCTTGACAAAGGACCAGAACAACTAGAGCAATTCTCCGGAGTGGTACTAATACAATCTCGTTCTGAATAGACAAGAGCCATGAAGACATTGAGATCTCTTAAGAGTCGAGGCTGTTTACATGAAGACAATGAGATCGAGGTGTCTTTTTAAAGATGGACATAAGCTTTATATTTATTCAGAATGTAAGCACACACCTTGAACTAGTTTCATAGATTAATAGCCTTCACATTCTTTGTTTTAGTAGGATTTGAGAAAACAACTTATGTACGAGATATAGATCCAGGCCCAAAAGTCTGTAATTGGGCCTAGCCTGCTGACCATGTTATCATGTAATTCAAACTTTAAATTGTTATTGCATACGCCGCCCGCCCTCCCCCCACCTTTAAAAAAAACTTGCATTAAAAAAGTATGTCGACAACTTTATTTATTATATGTTTCTCCTCTAAGCTCATCTGCAGCAGTTGTGTTATCTGGACTACGTGTGTTGCCAACTATAATTATCTAACGTCTTCTGTTTCTTTGTTTAAAACAATGAGATACTTTACACACACAAAAAAAAAAAATCGGTCAATGCTCATACAACTAATAAAAAACATTCGGTAATGGCTGTTGTGAAGGTCTGCTCGGGATCCCGACTTTTCCAAGGTCAGCCAATCGTGTTTAGTCTTACGCGCACACCCCACATTTTAACCAACCGGCACGCTGGGTTAAAGGTTAAAGGGCGGTCGAGTTTCTCTTTATTGCACACAGTAAAGAAGAAAAATTGTTGACGCAGTATAAAATTGTTCTCATCTTGGCTGTGTTAGGATATTTTTTTGTGTGTGCGACATTGTGAGAGTGTTCAAGACTGGATTCTACGCTCAACAAAGTATTTCCTAGTGGTTCCACTCCGTCTTTGTGTATAAAAAGTGTGGCTAGATCTAGTCCTATTCATCGCCCGTCGACCTACTTATCAGACGAGTCGTCCAACTGTGATAACTTGTCTTCGTTATTCCTTGCCTGTTCTCCATTCGAGAAATCGAGATCGTTAACTCGGGAGTTCTCATCTCACCGTGAACATACTTGTGAAATGCACGACTTGAAGTGCTCCCCCACACACGTGGATAATAGGACGTATCACTTCCCCAAGGCAGTAGCACTGCCACACTATGAGTACTTTCAATGGGACCTGGAGCTGGATAGCGACAATGACACGCTCGAGGACGTACAACCTAGAGAGGATGAGGACATGCATGTAGATAATCACCCCCATCTCTCACCTCGTAAACTCGAAGTAAGTTTCTACCTTCGTTAAGGAGTTCCTTCTATAGTCTATCAAAGGCAATATCATTTGGACTTGCATTACACTTTACTATGAACGTGCTAGCTATCTACCCTATGTGTGGGCTAGTCTGCACATCTTAAGACGTCTGTTACATAACGTATTAAAAACAAGGCAAATAAGTGTTAAGCAGATCTTGTAGGATCTAGATCTAGTCTTCTTTTCCGAAGCATTAGCCCAGAATTACACCAGTCATAATGATCGCTATTAATTTAATGTATTTATTTTAAAGTTTTATGTGTTATTTCAAACTATGTATATTATTTTAATACTCATTGTTCCACAAATTATTGATTTTGTTTAATTTTAATTAGAATTCTTTCTATCAGAATATGTTGAAAGTTTGATATTTAAAGAAAATTTAATAAATAAAAAGGTTATTTCCCTGCGTAAAGTTGTGACTGTATCCCTGAACATACATATATACTTCAGTCTGCTATATCTAGCGATACTGTGTACATTAAGTATCCTGCTACTTAAGTTTATGCTTTACAGCAAGAAACTATTCTTAATGCCTAGATCTTTTCCTTGAGGCTTGTAGACATCAACGTTAGAGATAAAGTTTTGCTTTTGATTTTTTTTTTAACTATAAGATCATCAGCGAATAATGCTAATAATTAATTGTTGTCTTGCTTGGGTATTTGGTCAACCCACTCTTTAAGTTTGTTGTTTTTTGTAATATCAAATCTGCCCATGTTACATCATAGCCCACATATATTTGGTGACTGTAATTCCTCTCTAGTTAGATGTGCATGAATTGGGGTTAAGCCTTTGTTAGAGATATGCATAAATAGGATTGACACTGTAGTTAAGTTGTACAGAAGTTGTATTTTCTTTCTGTCTGAAAATATATTGATATCTAAATAGTTGTATCCCTGTCTGAAAACATTTTGATATCTAAATAGTTATATCCTTGTCTGAAAACATATTGATATCTAAATAGTTGTATCCCTGTCTGAGAAAATTATTGATATCTAAATAGTTGTATCCCTTTCTGAAAACATTGATATTTAAATAGTTGTATCTCTGTCTGAAAACATATTGATATCTAAATAGTTGTATCTCTGTCTGAAAACATATTGATATCTAAATAGTTGTATCTCTGTCTGAAAACATATTGATATCTAAATAGTTGTATCCCTGTCTAAAAAAATTGATATCTAAATAGTTGTATCCCTGTCTAAAAAACATTGATATCTAAATAGTTGTATCCCTGTCTGAAAACATTTTGATATCTAAATAGTTGTATCCCTGTCTAAAAAAAAAATTGATATCTAAATAGTTGTAGACCTGTCTGAAAACATATTGATATAGGAATAGTTGTATACCTGTCTGAAAACATATTGATATAGGAATAGTTGTAGACCTGTCTGAAAACATATTGATATCTAAATAGTTGTAGACCTGTCTGAAAACATATTGATATAGGAATAGTTGTAGAACTGTCTGAAAACATATTGATATAGGAATAGTTGTATACCTGTCTGAAAACATATTGATATAGTAATAGTTGTAGACCTGAGCCTTTTTTTAAAAATAAAAACGTAAAGCTGCCAAACATCTGCGCGCCCCCGGTCAGATTAGTTTGCTAAAGAAACATTACAAAAATTACATGTTAAATTTAAAAGTTACCAGCTAAAAGTGAAATGTGAGATATTACCATGTTATCATCGAACATCGACCTGCTCTTATTTGAATTAAAGTGTTGTTTTTTTGTTTTTTATTGGCAAATAAAAAAAAAATTGTCTTAGAATTTCAAACATTGCTGACATATTTAAATCCCTCTTTAAGTCCCGAACGTAACAGTTGTGTTGACATAGCGATAGATTTCTCTCCAAAAACAATAACTATTTGTATTCAAGTGGGCCACAGAAATATCGTACTAAACATGTGTTTTCCCCACCTTCAAAGTTTTGAGTTGTTTTTAAAGTATTTAGTCTCGATTCTGTTTTAATCTGGACGTTTGGAAATATTTTCTTCCATCTTTGCTATTTCTTCAGCCCGAGCTTGGAATTTTCCTATGGTTTACCCTTTGTAAACTTGTAGTTAGTAATGTCTTTCTAAAACATTAGAGCAGGAAATAGAAAGATTGTGCACTTTTATCCCCCATGCAATGTTTTATAAGTGCATTTACTTGGAGAAAAAGCCAACAAAGAAACTTATTTCGTCTGATACAGTGCATTTTTCAATCACCGGTTTCCTGTCAGCTGGTGGGTGACCTGGGTCAAGGCTATTTCTCAGCTGCTCCGGCGATGCGCGCGCACTAGCTCATTCTGTATTCACAGGTCGAAGGACAATCCCAGTCAGCTGTTTGCAACAAAGATTGGTTCAGTCGCCTCAATCGTCTTTAGTCCGACTACTCCAGTGATTCCCTGGATTTTATCGGCGATTTTTCTCAACATTTTGAAAACTCTCTAAATTTAATGTCGAATGATACTTATACTTCCACAATGGTGCTTATTGTTTTGTTTTAAAATGTACATTTAAAGATACTTTTGCTAGGCATACCTGGTGCAGTTTGATTTACCGATAACCTACTGACACAGTTCTATGTATGTCTACCTACCTATAAAAGTATTTTTAATGCAGTGTTAGACTTAGATCTAGTAGCCTTCGAAAGGCTCGGCCTCTAACCTGTACTGATAGTCTCCTGAACCACATTTTTTTTCCCTAAATGTGGTTGCTATGGCTATAAAATAAAGAAAATGAACCGTTATATTTTGTATGTCCTCTGACTAGAAAACTAAATTGTTTTACTAAATAGTTGCACATTTCTTAAATGCATAATTCTAGATATGTAGGTTTTTCTTAAATAGTTGTACATTTCTTAAATGCATAATTCTAGATATGTAGGTTTTTCTTAAATAGTTGCACATTTCTTAAATATATATATATATATATATATATATATTAATGTAATTTATCAGAAAAGTGTTAGACGCACTGCAGCATGCATTCATTCCAACATAAGCTGCACAATGTCATGCATTCAGAACTGTGTTGCTACATCTAGATAACTTTTCAGACATGTCGGCTTAATATTCATTAGCACGTCAGGCTCAACTGTTAATGCTAATAAAACTCTTTCTGAGATACATCAGTCTATATAAACATTTCTGTCGTAAAACCCGAGTATAAACATTGACTACAGGACTTTTAACTCTGATGGAAGACAGTAGACTTATTAATGTAACTGTGAAATGTTGTGAATAGTTTCTGCTCTTTGACATGACATGTTTGCACAAAGAATGTTGTGTACATTGGCAGTTTACAATTTCCTTGTTATTGAATACTTTAAATAATTTTTAAATAAATATTAACAACAATAAAAATCAAGAAACTCATTAACATTTGCTTTTTTTTTTCTTTTTTTTCTCCAGATTATACCATCAAACATAGCAGATGAACAGGTAACTGACTCTATTATTATAAATATGTTTCGTTTTTTATTTATTCTAGCGACCTGTAGTGTTAAAATGTTCTTATTTAACCAAATCTAGAGACTAGTCTATATTATAGCCAACCTGGCAACTAGCGTGAAAAGTTTTGGTGTTATAAAATGGAATTTCATATATATATATATATATATATATATATATATATATATAGCCTATATATATATATACACACGAGTGGCGTAGCTAGGAATCTATCATCATTTGGTAGCCTGGGGGGCTTGACCTCTGTGGGGGGCCCCTGCATTTTACAATATATTTAATGTAAAAACTTTCATTTTTGGTCCCACCACCCTAGCTACGCCACTGTATATATTATCTGTTGCCTATCCAATAACTATTGCCTCTTACGGCAAATATTACAATAATAATATTTGTCGTACTACAAAAAAAATAAATTCTTAAACCTACCAACTTTGCATATCTTATCAATTACAGAGTTTAAAAAAACAAAAATAACAAAACAAAATACGTCCTGTATATATGCGTGCTGCCTAAGTTGCCTTTACGGCTTTTTCCTTGTTGACTCAAGACAACCAATTTCATGCTGTAATGGCGCCTTGGTCATCTTAGCATTTATAATAGGAAGCGTGCCTATTTACTCTCGAGTCCTTCTGAGTATTTTGTTAGGGTTAGGTTAACATATGTAAGTTAGGTTGAAGTGCACACACTATTGATTAATTAAGCCTAAAATACGTATTAATGAAAGATAGCAATAAAAGTGTGAAGCAGTCAGTTTATATAGAATAGATTTCAATCATATTAGAATGGAGTACCTTTTTTTTTTTATTTGTAATACTCTCATTCTCAGTTTGCGTGTTACCGTGTAGATCTAGAATCTAGATTCACTAGATGTGATACATTTTACTATTTACATGAATAATTTTTAATAAATTTAAAATATAGATCTAGTATCGATCAATCTAATTTTTAATCTTCTTTAAACTCTAAATCTTAGCGCTATGTCAATATATATATATATATATATATATATTTTTAATGTCATTAACGTCAGTGCCGGTTTTATGATTTTATTCACGTTGCTGATGCAATCTTACTCAGCCGACCTATACGTGGGTGAATTCACGCACAGCCGGTATGTTATAATTCTTGTATTGGGGCGGATCTACCAATGAAATAACTCGAACGACACAAAACAGCAACCGGGTCACGTAGGCCTAGTTTTTCCTCCCCGGGAAGAAACGGCTGATGCAAGCTCTTGTAAACGCACAGTCTATATAAGTAACAACGAACAATGTTCGCTCTCCATTCTCTTTAAGAGCCAAGTACTAATTCGCATCTTCAACATTTACTTCTTTGGTCAAGATGAGCAAATCTAACCGCACTACTAAAGCCTGTGTTATCTCGTCTGGTCTGCTGGGTGTTTTGCAATCGGAACTTTTATCGATACCGCTGTTGTTACAACCGTCGAAAATACGAGAGAAATAGCATTGGCTGGCCAACATGGTGCTCTGAAAAGAAGTCAAGATGGGCACATTTTTCAAGTTTAAATTTATGTAGTTTTCATTGTCAATTTTAATCAAGTTAGCATTTTATTTTAATTATCGTGTGTCATTTTCTTTGGATCTCGTTTGGGCCTAATTTGTTGTTTTTTAGTAGAACCAAAATCTAGATCTTATTATTCTTATTATAATATAGATCTATCTCTAGTGTTTATTACCGGTATTCTAGATCTTATATTGACATTGTCCGTGGATTTTGTGTGTGTCTATTCCTGTGATCGCTAGGACTGTATTTCTATATTCTATATTGACTATATCTGTTGAACTTTTGGGAATCTCGTGTTATTCAGTAGAACAATCTAGTTCTATTATCTATCTAGACGACTATATAATCATTTCTTATATTGGTGTACTGCAATCTCAAGCAAGTTCTTAGTATTATTGAAGATCTACAGTATTAGTTTCTTTAGTAGTATTACTTAATTATTTAGATCTACATTGGAAAGAAATGGGTCATCTAATGAAAAATATTTTTGGAAATCATGTTTGGGCTTCATATTATTGTGAGGTAGGTTTCAAAAGAACAAACCTTTAAACTGCTAACAATTACAAAATAAATAAATTGGAATGAAATAATAAAACATGGATTCAAATCTTTTTTCTAAACTGTCTAGTGTCTATAATATAGACTAGATACAAGCTATCTCATTGTTAACAATGTTATAATACCAGATCTACATATCTAGATCTCTATATTTTTTCTGTAATGTTTAATATTATAGTAATGAACAATAGATTATATTCCAAACAAATTTTATTTAGTTCCCTAGACAAGATTTAAATCTAGAACTTTCCCACACATATTAGTAACATAATAATTAGAGCAATGTCTTCCATCAACCATCAGTGTCCCTAACACTAACCCAATATGAGTAAAATGTGTTTTAATAGAGAAAATGTTTCTAAAATTTGCACTTTTTTAATTTACTATTTTCTGTTTTGTTTCTAGACCCACAGTGTTTTTATGGATGCTTTTATTCAGAACAACCGCCTCGACCATGTCAGTCAAGTCATGGGCTACCATCCAGATTACCTGAGGAATTTCCTGACCACCCAGAATTACCTTTTGAGGGAAGATGGACCACTACCTTATGACTACAGGCATTACATTGCTATCATTGTAAGTGCTGAGAGGATAAAATTAAACACAAGATTAATATGTGGCAGTTTGGTGCAGCCATTTCAGCACTAGAAATTCTGATAATTAAAAAAAATAATTTATAATCCTTTTTTTTTCCCCTGTACAGTATAGTACATATTGTACACAATGACACCCCCCTCCCTCCAAACAAACTTTGATGGGTCAATTTTCTATTTCTCTAAATACACACATGTGCGCACACACACTCAAACACACACACTATTTCAAGCTATTTCATGAAAAGGTTGAGAAACACACATACATACATAAAATGATAAACCACATTGTTTAATGGAGAAAATAAACACCCACATTATAAGTGAAAACAAGATTTTTAAAATCTAATGTATACAAATAACTATTGTTCATCAACTAAAAAATGATATAACAAATGCATGAATACAAAACTGATACATATATATGTATGTATATAATGTATATTCTATTTTAAGATATAAGAAAAGGAACACACAATGTCTTAAACAAAATGTCTTGCAAAAAGGTTGAAGTGCCAAAATGTCCTGCTTCCAATTGAATCAAAGTTATTAACACATTCAGCTATGTGTTTTGGAATGTGCTGATTTTTGTTAACATTTTAAAATACATTATTTTTTAATTTTATTTTTTAAAAATCTGTTTAAATACATTTGACTCACAAATTCTGTGCTTCAAAATTGAAGAGTTACTATTCTGTATTACTTGCAGGCTGCTGCTAGGCATCACTGTATATATTTAGTAAAGCTACATGAACAAGAGTTTTTGCTGAGAAATGGCAACCCAGAATGGTTAAAAGGTATTGCATATGCTCCAAGAAAGGTCCAGGATCTTTATGAAATCAACAAAATTCTGGCTCACCGTCCTTGGTTGATCAATAAGGAACACATGATGGTAACTTGGTTTTTATTTGTCCATAACTAGATCTATAAGGTACAGAATGCAAGGGGAAAAAATTAATAAATATTTATTTATATTTTTCCCCCCCAGAAACTTCTGAAAACTCCAGAACCATGGTCTCTGTCAGAGTTAATGCATGCCATCATTCTTCTGACACACTTCCATTCTTTGTGTTCCTTTGTGTATGGCTGTGGCATCAATGCTGAGCTGGACATTGATGGATTCACATACAGCAGGTCATCCAGTTCAAGCAGTGATACAGATTCCAACAGTGAAAATAATGAGGTTGGAGAGACCTCAAATCACAGTCACGCCCAGGTATATATAGCTACTAAATCAACCAACCAGCTGCTTTGTGTAGATTATCAAATCTTGTTAAACTGAGCTTATTTAAAAATTGTGATTGAAAGTTAAGTCTAGTTATGGCATGAGACTATTAGTTAGTTAACAAAGTTACTAAATAAGTTCCTTCAATCATATTTCAACATTTAAAGCTGTATGTTATAACTTTCCTGTCAGTCTTTTTTCTTTCTCTTCTCTGACATCATTTCCATTTAAAACACTCATTCGAATCACTCAACAGTCAAGATGCATTTCAGTATGATTGTTACCATAAATCTTCACTTCAGTGTGCTGTGTTGTTTGTTTATTCCTTGAACCAGTTTTTCAATACTTTACTGTGCACTCACATTATTTACCTGATAGAAATAGATACTCAGTAGTTCTGAAATTTTTAAAAAACTTCCCTTGGTTAATTTATTTTATCTAAACAATGTCCTCTAATATGTATAATGTTCATTGTTTTTCAGCAGATGTCCAGAGATGAAGGTGTGGGTCTAGAGGCCCTGATGGAAAAAATGAAAAAATTGAATGAAATGTCTTTAGAAGAAACTAGCCAGGAGGAGCTGTTGAAACGTTTCCACAGTGTGGAGCACCAAAGTGCTGAAAGTAAAGATCTTGTTTTTACTAGTGATAAATTCCATTTAGTATTTATTTTCAGTAAACATTAAAAAAACAAAAAACAACAGTACTAAAAGGTGTGTATTGAATCGGCTTTAGCTTTCAGAATCTATTTCGATGCATATAATATTTAGTTTTTGTGGGATATCTTCATCTGGAATCAATTCTGCTACAATTTATTTTAAGAGCACCTTCAAACATAATAATAAAAACAAAGGGGGATTTAATTACAGTTTTATTTACTTTCATTTTAGGTATTTACTAAACATGCCCAAGTCATGAAGAATTTATTGTTAGCTTTATTCTAATTGTTCACTCATGTACCAAGTTGTTTAGCTATATTAGTCTTTACCATGTTGTTGTTTTTTTATCTTGTTTTAGTAACAGTGCCAAACAGTAAGAAATCCACTCCCAGGTCTGAGTTGATGCGCTATGTGTTGGATGATGAGTTCTCCTACACAGACTTTGTCACGCAGGACAAGGTGAATGAGGTGCCAACCTTCCGAGCTTGTGACTACTCTTGGGATGACCACGGGTTTTCACTTGCTAACCGGCTTTACACTGATATAGGCAATCTGCTGGATGACAAGTATACTATGGCAGCCAACATGACCTATTATACGTAAGTGAAGTGATATCTACATTAGTGTAACAGTCCCCCACCCCACCCCTCTCCATATTCAAAACCCAATTCTTCTTTTTGTTGCCAACTTTTATATAGGTGTTGTGTGGTCAACATAATGACCAACTCGGTTTACTGAAAGGCACAATGAGCTTGTTACCTTAAACCTTGAATTAAAGTTTCAGATACTGCCACTCTGTCCTATGTCATAATTAGTACATCTTCCTAGGAAGAAGTGAGAGTAATATATTCCTTATTTTATAAAATTATTTTTGTTTTAATTTTAGTATGGGAGATAACCGAGAGGTGGACACTTCATCGTTTCGTAGAGCCATCTGGAACTACATTCACTGCATGTATGGCATACGTCATGACGATTATGATTATTCGGAGGTAAGTGTACATATGCTCAATTCGTATATTTTCTGAAAAGACACAGTGAATTATATAATAAATCTATAGAAGATTGTTGTAAACTGTTATTTGACATATTTATAAATCCCCTTATTCCAGGTGAATCAACTTCTGGAGAGAAATCTTAAAGCTTACATCAAGACATTGACCTGCTACCCAGAACGTCTTCAGAAGAAAGATTATGATGGTGTGATGAGAGAATTTAAACATTCTGAAAAAGTTGGTTTGGTTTTTTAAATGTGAATTTCTTTACTTTAACCCTGGAAGAGAAAATATATCAACAAGAAAGTTTCATTTGAAAAATTTTTTAAGATATCTTTTTTTTTTTTTTTTCATAAATTCACTTTCAAAAATGTACAGAAATGTGTCATTAGTAATTTTCTATTTATCTTTTAGGTGCATGTCAACCTTATGATAATGGAGGCTCGCCAACAGGCTGAACTACTGTATGCACTTCGAGCACTCAACCGCTACATGACATAGAGACTATTTCATCTCAAGACTTCTACAACTTCTTTCACCTACATCAAGACACCAGGCATAATTGTGGACAGTGGGTCCAGAAGTTCAGTCATGCTGTGAGTGTTGGAGCCTTCTGTGGGAAGGGCGGCTTAGTGATACTGCTATGATATATAGCTCCATTGGTGTTCTCTGCCCATCAGCTAAATGGCAACTGTTGATTCAATGTTTCAGAAAAAAACAAATGTTCTTTATTTAAATCAGCTCATTCTGTTGAGACATTTGTAATAAAATATTTGACTTGCATTTTCGGTATTCATTCACAACTATATACATTTATTTTTATTTTTTTTCAATATTGTGACTTCTTGTTTTTAGTGCTCCTCAGTTTGTGTCTCAGTCAACAGAATTTAATAAAAGTTTAACTGAAATATCATATTTGACCAATTTGCATGACTGTACAAAGGAATTAAATATAGCCAGAAATTTACTCTAGTGTCAGACGGTCTAAGCCATATAAATTGTTTGTATTTTTGTAGATAATGTCCAAGAAATACATCTGTGCTAGAACCTAAACAAAACAATGTCATGACAACACCATAAGAAATTTAAAACTTATCATCTTGGGTCTATTAAATTCTAAGCTGAAATATTTCTGGTAGATATTGTGTCTCAGTCTGAGCTACACACTTCTTTATATTAAAGAAGTAGAAACAAAGGGAAAACATTTTTGCATTTCTTTAACATGATTATGGATTTGAAAAAAAAAATTATAATAGACATTGACTGTACAGTTTCTACTTGGTTAGATTCTATTTGTAAATTATATTAGACATTCAATGTGAGCATCTGTCTACATGTGTACATAGTGAACTGAACACCAACTGGAGTGGACTGTGTACATTTTGATTCTCTGTGCAATGCCCAATTCCTATATTCTATTATCAAATGGCGGACAAGAGGTGGAGAAAGTTTTATACGAAAATGAATTTTCACCTTTTTTTTTTATAATGAACAATTTTTTAAAATGTTTGGATTTAATACTGTTGATATTATAATTTGTTATTAATTGGCGGTGATAAAGCTGTCCAATAATATGAAACAAAAAAGATCCCAGCATGGTATTGCTCTGAGAAATATTTAATACCGGTATGTTAAATAACTGAAGTTGAACAATAACACAGTGATTGCCTGTTAGAGCTTTGTCATTGCATAATTTGTTAAGCATTAACAACCTGTATAACAATGGCTTCCATCTTACTCAAAGAGAAGGTCTGGTGAGAACTTAAAAAAAAAAAAAAAATAATTGATGATGGCCATCACATCACCAGGTCATGTCACCCTCAACTAGCCATTGGGAGGGGGAAACTCTGTGCAGCCTAAAAGTCTTTCAACCCATGCAGTGGTGCTGAAACCATTTTATAAATTTCAAATTGTGTCCTATTTGTGACCCAAGCTGTTTGTATGAATGTGACCAATGCACCATTAGACGCATGGTTTTCTACATGGTGAACAATTTGTTTTATCTTATGACCATTATTGTTTTCATGTTTCTTGTATTTTTTGTTCTCTTATTTTCCTGAATAAACTGTTTGGAGCTCTTTATGTTGGGTTAGAACTTCACTTAACAAATTGTTTGGGAAACTCTTGTGTCTATGTTACATTTTGTTTTGTTTCAATTCTGAGTTATTGGTGAACTACTCTAGAAGCATGACAACTGCAACCTTCTACTGTATAGCTATTTAATCAGCATAGTCTCCAGGGTTGTTTGTTTTTATAAAGTGGCCAAGAAGTGGTCATTAATAACCAGAAGAAAAAAAACTGTCTTTGTAGATGCTTAGAAAAGTAAAGCCATGTTATTGTGTATGAAGTTGTATCAGCCTGGTTGGGGGGGGGGGGGGAGAGAGAGGAGGAATTGATTAATTCCTTCTTGGAACAAAAGAAAGCTGTGAAGTGTTCTTCAAATAAAAAGTGATATACTGCTTTCACTCAGAGGTTTTCAGACTTAAAGTGCAGCATGCAGACTTGATGTTGAAGGTTAGGGTTAGCCCACATTCTGTTCTGGGGGACCTGCAGATGCTGTCACTTTTAGTTTGCAAATTTCTAATTCATACAAGCTACATTTTTTTGGTCTTTAATTTTGTATTAATTTATTTATATTATTTGTGTGCATGTTGACTCCAGGGTTAGGCATCTTGCTATTTTCTAGTCTTTTTGTCTTGTTTGAACTTGTAGATGAATTGCTGGAGCCGTGCAATGATGGGAGGGGAACCAGCTGATGCCAGTATTACATTGCCATTGAGGCAGACTAACATGTTTGTCATTTCTTGGTCATGATTTTGTTTTTCTGGAGTGAATGTCATGCTTGATGTCATGTTTTTTTTTAATCCATTTTCTTACCTGGTGACATGTCAAGGTCACTGTCAAATGTTTGGAAAACAAAATAAAATTATTGCTTAGTATATTTGGAAATGTTAGTCTTGTATTTTTGTGTGCGTCTACAGCTATAGTTTTTTTTTTAAATGTCTATGGTTAATATCCAAGTAGTTTACAAGTTAGAGAAAGGAAAATAAACTAAAAATCTACCACTTTGTGAGATCTATTTAGTTCATTGAGTTTTAACATCTTCAAATTTTGTGTGCACATAGAAACTGTTTAACATCAACAGTCTTGAGAATGAACTTACTTTCAACAGGGAGCATCATCTATCAAAGTTGTAGTCTGAGACAATTACGTATGGTAATACTAAACAACCAAATATTGTATGTAATGTAGCGAATAGGCAGAACTTGTATATCAGCACTATCCAGGCTTTTGTTAAGTAGCTCACCTTAGTTCAAAATGGATATCATCCAGACAATGGATACACATAGACATGTGGAGTAACAGTGATGCCAATAGCAACATTCTAGATTTATTTCCAAATGTAGAATAGAAACCGTAGATATCATGTGATCTTTAGAAACGTTTCAAAAATTGAATCAGATCTATTGACCAAATGAACTGTCCCTTTTCTTTCAGTCTTTGTCCACCGAGCTAGTGTTGGAAGGGAAAACTTCTCAACTCACTGTCAACAAATCAAATACAAAATTAAAGCTTTGGCTTAGAGGCAAGTTTTTAGTCCAAATTAACAAACAAACAAAAATTATGCATTAAAATGAAAACAAAACAAGGTTACAAAGATAGTTTGTGTGGAAACACAAACTCTAAATCGGCCCCTGAAGTGGTTCATCCAGGCAGGTTTTAATATTTTCAAAAAGAATATCAGAATGAAATTCTATCAAAAGCAAATGACAGAAAAGAAAGGTGACAGATCCTGTGTGGTCCCACAAAGGTCCAGCAGACCAACGGATAGGTGAAAGTGAAGTTAGATGTGAACCTGGCCTAACCGATTTCATATAATGATTATCTTATTGATCTAAATGTTTTGTATAGGGTCAATCTCTTATTCAAAACTTAAAAAAAAAACAACATTTCGTTAAAAAAAAGATTGTTAGTTTAGTGTCTCTTCAATGCTATGGCGCCCTGCTGTTATCGCGATAATATGAAAAACTACTTATTAATTGTTGTTTTGAATTATGTTCCACGTATATGCATATTAAATAGATTTTTCTCTCTTTGAAAAAAATAGTAACCATTTTTTTAGCGGCCCCGAAATGGGTAAAGACGCTATTAGTTTTGTGTGGCATGTCTGTCCGTCCATCCCGTTTAGATCTCAGAAACTAGAAGAGAAAATGAAAATCGGACATCATGATATTTTAGATCATTCAAAGTTCTGATGCAACGGCTATTTTTTTTTATTTCCAAAAGTGAACCATCTAATTTTTAAAATTATATATGCAAGCAGATTTTTTTAAAAATTACACTACTTTCAAATGAAAAACTTCAGGGGAAGTAAGTCTTTTAAAAAGGTCGCAGGCTTCTTCATTAATAAATCTAGCTTCATTCATACAGCATTATGTCACAATGGAAAAAGTATCAACATATTTTCCATTTTTTAACTAACTCATAGAATAGAGTACTGGTTCAAATGTTTTTAAAGAGAATTTTAATACGAACTTCGTTTCAAGTGTAACCTTTAAAAAAAAGCGAACTACTTTTATAGCGCGCAGTTTTCACATATCCTCATCCATTAGGCTATACACTTGACAACAATCTAAATTACAATAAATAGAGGCCAGACATAGATCTAGATTTAGATTTAATTGTATTAGACAATTTGAACAAAATTTACATTTATAATCCATTAAGAAAATAGTTTATCTTCTAATAGCTTAGGGGGTGCAGATTTATTTATTATTGTAAGCAGTAGTATATAATAGTATCACACCAAGACGCGAACAGCATAAGTGCCTAGTAGTAGGCCTACTAATCCCGATCATAGCATTGACCTAGATCTAGCAGATCTAGATTCAATTTTTTTAAATTTCTATATTTCTAGATCTAGTCTAGATTCTAGTCTACATTAGTATAAATTTAGGTCTGGATCTTTATCTAGAGTCCATTTAGTCTAGACCTAAACCTATTATTGACCTAGCTTCTAGACCTAGATATAGTCTACATTCTAGAATCGAGATCTGAATCTAGTATAGTATCTTCATGGCTCAAGAGTTTGGACACGCAAGCAAGAAGTAAAGGAAAGATCACTCTTTTATTTCTGCAAGTCAGACGAACTAGAGTTATGCCAGGAAAATAAAGAGGGGGTGGGGGAGAACAACTAGTATTCATATGCAAGTAGGTTCTTTGTACATATTGGAGAAACGAACCAATATTTAATATTTGACGTCGCTCAGACTTGTCACATTTCCGTTTTTGAAATGAGTAAGTAAATAATCAAGAAACTCATTTCGTAAATAGCGAGCATAAGCATTATGAGACAAAGAATAAAAAAATTAAATGGAAAAATAGTTCATTTACAGTTGCTTTTACATTTTACACAGAAACAAATGACCTTCACATCATCTGCCCTGTAGATCGCAAGGTCTGAAAAGGACGCTTTACTTTTTTCTTTTTTTTTCTAATTTACATTTTAACCTAAACTTTTTTTTACCCCTCCCCACCTTTTTTTTGGTCCTACAATGTGATAGGGGAGCTAACAAAAAAATTGCGACATAAAAAAATAAATAAATCAAGGATAGTTTCCCTTGGAACGGACTGTTAAAACAAAGTACATGTATATTTAAATTAGGGGTGCACCGAATAGTCGCTCCGGCTCCAGCTTCTGCCGAATATCCGGCATTTTTTACAATCTGGTGCTATTCGGCTCCGGCCGGATATCACTACCGGATAGTAAACCGGAGAGTAAAAAATACACCCATTTAATATGCATTAGGGGACCTCTTCCATTAATGTATGTTGTAGAATGTATTAATGTTTATACTAAAACAAAATAATGTGCTTAAAAATAGAGCCATTAGGAATATGCACCAAACATCGTTTATTATAAAGACAAGGCGTGTTAATAACTTAATGTAAATAGAAATGAAAATTTACATCATAAATGCGCTTTACATACAGAGCAGCAAAGGCTGGCACTTTTTTCAATTTGTCTTGACCTTTGAGTAGGTTAGTTAACATGTTAAAATGTTACATTCCTTGACAACGTCATGCTGACCAGACGTCTGTCTAGCTGTGCGGGTATATCTCCAGAGGTAGAGATGAACAACTCCCACCCCTTTTATTTGTTTAGTCCATCACATTGAGTTTTTTTTATAGGCAGGTGACCACAAGTTAAATACGATGGACGTAGATTTAATTTCAGCGTATTGACATATATACATTTAATGAATTAAAGTATTTTATCTTATCTTATCTTATATAATACAGACGTTACTTCAAAAAAGAAGATGATTACGTCCTACGCGTCATGCATTTAGTCATGCATATTAACCAATGACTTAAATTCTGCCAAGTCACTGTTTTTTCTGGCTAGCTCAGGCAACCCATTCCATGCTCTAATAGCACTAGGGAAGAAGGAGTATTTGTACAAATTTGTCCTAGCATATGGGACGAGGAATGTGCCTTTATTTTTGTGTCTTTCAGAGTATTTTATTAAATTTTGTTTTTGTATTTGAAGATTATGGTTCAGTGTTTTATGTATAATTGCTACTTTACTTTTGAGTCTTCTGTCCTGAAGGCTTTCTAAATTTAGTGATTTTACCAATGGTGTTACCCTAGTCAAATGTGAATATTCGTTTGTTATGAATCTCACTGCTCTATTTTGTGTTTGTTCCAGTTTCTTAATGTTTTCTTGAGTTGAGGGGTCCCACACGGTGGATGCATATTCTATTATTGGCCTAACCAAGGTTAAATAACATTTTAGTTTTATGTTCTTATTTGATTTATAGAAATTTCTTTTAATAAACCCTAATGCTTTGTTGGATTTTTTTATAGTTTCATCAATATGTGGATTCCATGACAGTTTTTCATTTAATATAACACCTAGGTATTTTGAGTTTTTAGTCTGTGTTACTGGTTTGCCATGAATAAGATAAGTGGAGTTAATTTGTTTTAGTTTTTTTGTTACTCTTAACAACTGACATTTTTCTGGGTGGAAAGACATGCTCCAATTTGATTCCCATTTCTGTAATTCATCTAATTCTCTTTGTAAAATATCTGTGTCTTGTTTTGTTTTTATTGTTCTATATATTATGCAATCGTCTGCAAATAATCTGACTTTTGTTCCTGAACTAATGCAATTTGGTAAATCATTTATGTAAATTAAAAATAGTAGTGGACCCAAGACTTCCTTGAGGTACACCTGAGTTTACTGTTATTGGTGTTGATTTAGAGCCATTTATTATTACAGTTTGTTCTCTCCCTATCAGAAAATCTTTAATCCACTGATGCAGTGGACCATTAATGCCGAAATATTTTAATTTTTTAAGCAAACTATGGTGGTGAACTTTGTCAAAAGCCTTGGAAAAATCTAGTAAGATAGCATCTATTTGTTCACTATTATCTAAACCTTTTGAGAAATCATCAATTAGTCCTATTAGTTGTGTTTCACATGATCTATATTTCCTAAAGCCATGTTGGTATGGGGTGAGGACATTATGTTTGTCTAAGTGGTTTATGATGTTGCTACATATTATGTGTTCTAGTATTTTACATGTGATGCTGGTAAGTGATACTGGTCTGTAGTTTCCTGGATCAGATTTTTCTCCTTTTTTAAATAGGGGGGTGACATTAGCTTCTTTCCAGTCCTTTGGTACTCTGCCCTGGTTAAGCGATGCCTGAAAGAGTATTTTGAACACTGGGGCTAGCTCATTGCTTAGTTCTTTGAGTAATCTAGCTGGAATACCATCAGGTCCAGACGCTTTATTTGGTTTGGTGTTGGCTAATAGTTTTTTAACTCCATTTTCTTGTACTACTAAGAGATTTTTTTACAGGGCCGGTCTTAAGCCACTGCAACCTATGCGGCCGCAGTGGGCCCAGCACTTTCATAGGCCCCGCGCGAATTCTAGGTGTAAATTATTAAATTAAACCATTTTAACTAATCAGTAAAGGGTATCTAGAATTCTTTTGAAATTATTACAAATCTTCTGAAAACTCACGCAAATCTCTTTAAATACACACAAACTTGTCATTTCGGGGTGTCTGAGTATGGAAAACGCCAATCCTACTCGCGATTAAAAAAAACGGCATTGTCAGCTTTCATTAATAAAAAATGTAATAATAAGGCGAATTTTAAACAAAACAAGAAGTTCAAATACTTAAATTACTTTAATAGTCACTGGCATAAAAATCTAAATCTATCTCGACCTCTTAAAAAAAGCGACATTTTGCTAGTCGATCTAAAAGGCAGATCTGAATGTTTATAAGCTTTTTGTGGAAAAACTACTATCTTCTGTAGATGGCTTGTAAAGTTAATTTGACAGTGATTTTGTATTTAGCAAAGTATGAATAAAATGCAAAGACGAATTTATTTTCTATTACAAAATCTTATAACTTTCACGTATTATCCTTTTTTCTACCCATACTGGGCCCCGCGCAATCCGTTTCGCATAGGGCCCCGCAATCTGTAGGACCTGCCTTGTTTGAGAAAGACCACTATCTTTTATTGGCATCAACAATATGACCAGTTCCAAGAAGTGACTAAAATGTTCTAACAAGTAAACACAGCCAAAATAAAGTGGGAAGCTTGCGTAACAATTATCTTCTTTCTTCTGTGCTATATTCAACAAGTCCTGGTAAACGTACAAAATACCTACCATTTGGAAGACATCAGAAATAATACCAGTAGCCCTTCCCACAATGAAGGATCGGGAAAAAATGAGACATCTATTGAAAGCAGTTTGCATACAAACCGCCAAGCAATATCAATGATGCAATTCATGCTGGATTAATATTCGATCTTGAGGTTTGAGCCTCAACAAAAAATCATACTCAGGGTTTCCACACTTACTAAACCCGGCACTAAGGCCAACAAAAACAAAACAAAACAACAAAAACAAAAGAAAAACATATCACATTTCTTAACATTGGCTGGTATCTACAAGAAATAGAGTCACAGACTAAAAAAAACAAAATAAAAACTAAAGCAAAATACAGTCACTTTCAAGTTCAAGCTTTGCCAAATAGAACATTGCACACATCTGTTTTTCTACCAGTCGCTAGGCTACATTAATAAATGCAGTTTGATAGATTTGATATTTAACCTGCCATTTTTGTTAGAAGACTAGTCTTATCTTATATGATACATATGATTATGATATGATAGTCATTGCAGAAAATGCATTTTCTAAGTTCCGAACTCCACCCCAGATCACAGGTGGAGCTCACAGGGCCCTCTCCAACCCCCTGGCTGAACCGTTGGCAGAAGTTTCGAAGTGCTGTATAACCACGAATGAAGGTACAGACCGGTATGCACGCAGCTGGTAAAAATCTTTCTCTCATTCCTTGATCCCCCCTCTCGTCCTCCCCCACCCCTTAAGAAAAAAAAGTTGACCACATCACCATAACGTTCTATTAGTAGCTACCAGAGATTGGCTACCATCTGATCTAGAATGGTCCAAACGAAGAAAGATCCTATCAAGTTATCAAATCAAAGAGAGACAGCCACAGAATGTGTAAATCAATGAGCAGCTTGGTATGATATATGTCTGTAACGTCAAGCCGCCACCATTCTTCGTCTTCATATAATCATAACACAATCATCCGGGGGTTTTCTGGCATAAATATATTTATATGTTTGGACACACAATTTACATAATGAATTGAATGTTTATTAAAGCTAGTGTGTTTTGACTTTGAAGCATGTACTATTCAATAGGTAGACATTTCTAAGCGTTTTGTATACAAGAGAGGGTCTCTCCGACCGATAGTAGTGGAGGGGCAAGAGGTTTCTAGTCATGGGTGTAGCAACAATTTTTTTTTTTTTTGGGGGGGGGGGATTTTTGTCTCCCTTCCCGGCCAAAAAATTATAATGCCATGGGCGTAGCCAGGATTTTTTTTCCTGGGGGGGGGTTCAGGGGGGATTTTTTCTCCCCTCCCCCCCCCCGCGAAGAAAAATATTTGTATGTATGGGTGTGTGTGTGTGTGTACATAATCTTTATTACATTCTGACCCTTCATTCTTTCGGAACACGTTTATTGTGCCCTAGAATAGGTTCTTCCTGGAGTTAGTGGAAAAATGGTTGACTCCCCGACATTGCCAGCAAGGGGGTCTGAGGGAGCGCTAGGAACTCATCCAGCGCGGGGCGGAGCCCAGCTGCTAAACAATATTTCTGGTACTGAATGCCAACAAAATGCATATTCTGAGGTATCTACAGTGCATTTTCCTGCTTTTAAAAAGTCTTATTTCAAAAACCTAATGGGCTATTCTTACTGACTTAGACCCGCCCGCGCCGTTCGACGCATTTGCTGTCAAGCTGTTTCCACAAAAATCTGACACTGGTAATGTCTGAAGCCTCTTCCCACATGCTCCGAGGACCTCCATGAATGTGTGGCGCCAGGTTGTAATAGGATGTCATCACAACTCTTATTATGCGTAATTCATTTTATCGGAGAACATGTCCCGCAAACCTTATGCGACGCTCTGTCACAATTGTGAGCTGGCGCTCCTAGATCTATTTTTTTAAGTATCTTTTTTTAACTGCATTTCAAATTGTTAAATTATATAGGCCAGTGCTAGAAATATGTAATTTAGTGTCTTTTTAGTTTACATAGGTCAGGTCTAATTTTTCATTATTTTATTATTGTATACTTTTTTTTTTGTTATGTATTGCAGGCTATAATTCCTGCCGCAGTTAAGCTGCATACCTGCTTTATTGCCCTGCTATAATTGCTGCTGTAGATCTAGTGTTATTTTGTTTCTGTAGTGTTACCTTAGTCGGCTTAGTGGCTTAGAGCTTAGTCTGTTCTTAATGGATACTAATAGTAAGGTACTAGTAACTAAGATGTTCTTGTTTTAGTGTTAGTGTTATGGGTTGGTTGTAAGACTAAGGCTAAGACTGCTTTATTGATCCTTACGGAAATTTGTTGTGATTACAAGGACTCTTTTCTCATATAAAGACAACACAACAGAAAAAATACACACAAATACAACAGACAACATAAAGAGTTCATTCAGCGACTAAACACAGTTATCTTGGTGCATTTCATGTTCCCTGATCAATGAGTGGCGGTGATAGAGTCTGACCGAGTGAGGTACGAACGAGTTTTTGTACCGCTCCGTTCTTGTTTTGATTGACAGCAGTCGCCCACTTCGCGATGACCTGGCGTAGTTCTGATGGAGCGGGTGGCCGTTGTCTTCCAAGATTTTTTCGATTTTTCTTAGGCACGTTTGTTCAAAAAGTTCCTTTAAATGTGGCAATGTTGTGAGTGTAATTTTTGATGCATTTTTAATGATGTTTTCTAGACAGTTTAGATGAGGCGTTGCCTTGCCAACAAGTTATTCTGTATGTTAGCAGATTTTGTATAGTCGCGCTGTAAAAAGTCTCAAGGATCTTCTTGTTTAGTTTAAAGCTATTGAGTTTGTATAGTAAAAAGAGTCGCTGGGCTGTTTTCTTTGTCAGAGTTCCAAGGTGGTCTTCCCAGTTCACGTATAGTTTGTTTTTTCTTTCTAAAATCTATTATAAGTTCTTAGTTTTTGTTACATTCAGTTCTAGAAAGTTGTCGGTGCACCAGTTTGCAAACTCTTCTATCGAGCTTCGATACTGAGTTTCGTCTCCTGAAATAAGACCGACTATGGCAGTATCATCAGCGAATTTAATGAGTTTAACTGAGTCATAGATGCTTCTTATGTCATTTGTGTAAAGATTGTACAGTACAGGAGAAAGTACACAGCCTTGTGGAGCTCCCGTACATAGTACTCGAGTTGACGATTTGGTGTTGTTGACTTTAACATACTGGGGGCGTTGGGTTAAAAAGTTTAGAACCCATGCTTGTAAGTAAGGGCTTACATTTAAGTTACTCAGTTTGTTTATCATTAGATGTGGCTGCATGGTATTGAAAGCCGAGGAGAAATCTACGAAGAGGACTCGTGCATAGGTTTTAGGTATATCGAGATGCTTATAAAGCTGGTCCAAAAGCAATAGAATGGCATCCTCAGTTCCTCTAGCTGCTTTGTATGCAAATTGGTGAGGGTCTAGGCTTTTGCTACAAGTTGTTTAAGTATATATTTTTCAAAACATTTCATAACAATTGTTGTTAGGCTACTGGGAGGAAATCATTTAAGCAATCTATTTTTGGTTACTTTGGCACTGATATGATCTCTGAAGTTTTCCAGATGTGTGGAATTACGCACGTTTGCAATGACTGTTTAAAGATATGACAGAAGATAGAGGAGATTTGCTCCGCACATAGCTTGATCAGCTTGCTTCTAATTTTGTCTGGTCCAGAAGCTTTTGTTACGTCTACTCTTTTAAATAACAAGGTCACTTCATCCTCAGTTACAAAATTGACGTATGGCTCTTGTTTTCCTTTGGACAGAGTGTTGAAAAGTTCTTTGTGTAGATCAACAAAATCTTCTTTGTCAAAACGAGAATAAAAATAATTTAGTTCGTTGGCGAATTTCTCATCATCATCCACTGAAATTCGTTCCCGTTTTGAGGTGTAGCCTGTTATTTTCTTCAATGCTTCCCAGCATTGTTTTGAGTTGTTATTTGCAAAGAAATTCTAAATTTTTTCTTTGTATGTTTTTTTTCCCTACAATTATTTCTTTTTTTCAGTTTATTTTTAGCATTTGTAAACTTTTCGTTGCTAGCTTCGTAGTAGTAGAATATTGTAGATCTAGACTAGTTTATTGTAGGGTGTAAGTGTAGATCTAGACTGGTTTATTGTAGGGTGTAAGTGTAGATCTAGACTAGTTTATTGTAGGGTGTAAGTGTAGATCTAGGTCTAGTGTAGTAGTTGATGTAGTGATTTAGTTAGGTAGTTGGTTTGATCTGTTTGTGTTAGATAGATGGTTTTATCTGTTTGTGTTATAGTAGGATTTATTAGGATAGTTCAATTAGAGTAAGTTGGTGATTAGTTACACGGTTATTGGCACGGTTGGTTTGTTAGTGTTGATTTTGGTAGTAGCATAGGTCAAGCGGGGTTTTGTTTTGATTAGTTGTTGGGTTCTGTAGTAGTAGTAAGTGTACATATTTCATTTTATTATTATTTTATACTGATTTATTTTTTTATGTAAATAAAGTATCGTTTTGTTTTATTATTTATTTATTATTATTGATTTTTTCTTAGTTAGTTTAGTTTAATTGTGCTGTCTGGTTACTTAGGCGACTCTAGCCCCTTGGTCGCAGACTGAGGTGCACAGATTGGGCCCACCCAGTAGAGCTACCATCTGCCTACTGTAAAAGGAATTAATGTTGAGCAGATAAAAGGGTCTCCAGCGCCTCCTGACCTGCTCACACAATCTTACTAAGGGGTCGACTCCCAGTTCGCATAGGATTTCCTTGATTCAGACCCGATCTCTATAACGGACTCCTAAAATCTGTCTTAGCCATCTTTGTTGAGTTACATTTAGTGTTTTTTTAAATTTCGGCAGATGACTATTCACTGCACTTAAATTATATAGCCCCGCCACTGGTAGAAATGTGTAACCTCTCTTGAATACGCTCTTGGAATTAGGTGACGGTAGTTTGCTTTAGATTTTATATTGAAAAGGGAAGGTTTATCTCAAAATCATCTGTTGGAGTTTTAAACTAAACAATCTCAGGACTTAGTTGTTGTTTTTTAAAATTCAAAACCCAATTTAGCTACGATCATGGAATTTGGTAACTGTAGTTTGCTTTAGAATAATATTCAAGATAAAGGTTTTCCACCTCAAAATGCTATGTAGGGGATATTAAACTCAAAACCATCTGGAGGAGAGGAGTTTAAACTCAAAACCCACCATTGGCTTGGCACGCTCAAATACTTTTAGTGTGTAATTTACTTTTTTTTTATATTGAAGAGATATTTTTAGCATGAAACACTTCTGAAGGGCGATTTTAACTCAAAACCCCTTTTGGCAACGCTGATAGCATTTTGAGTGCGTAATTTGCTTTTATTTTTTACAGTGAAGATGTATTTCTTAGCTTCAAACCCCGCTGGCGGGTGGTTTTAACTCAAAACCCTTCGGCTACGCTCATAGATTTTAGAGCGTGTAATTTGATTTTTTTAAAATTGAAGATGTAATTTTTAGCTTCAAAACAACCCCTTTAGCTACGCTCATAGATTTTAGATTGTGTAATTTGCATTTTTTTTTTTATTGAAGATGTATTTTTTAGTTTCAAATTCCACTGGAGGGGAGTTTAAACTTAAAACTGAGTCAAAGCCCATTAGCTACGCTCATAACATTTTGAGTTCATAATTTGCTTTTTTTTCATATTGAACAGGGGGTTTATCGTAAATTTTGGAGGGGTTTTAAAATCAAAATCTTCCTTAACTGTGCTCTTGGAATTTGGGGATTCTCGTTTGCTCTTTTTTTGTTTGTTTTGCTTTATAGAAGAGGAGAATTTAACAGCAAAAACCACTGGTAGGGGATTTTAAACTCCAAACCCCCTTGGCTGCGCTGGGGCAAGGGATGGTTTAGTATTAAAATCTCACCTAAAATAAACAAAATCATAGCAAAAAATCAGTCACTAAAGTCCTTCTCCAACCCCCCCGGGGGGGATTTCATTTCAAGGGGGGTTTGAACCCCAAACCCCCCCCCCCCTTGGCTACGCCCATGATGTGGGGTATCTTATCTTTTCAAGGAACAAATCGGTTTTATTTGCAATGTATTAAGGGCCTTTAAATTCATATTAGAATATTTTTCAAGTACAACATTATTCAAAAGGTCCTTTTTTAATAGTATGAATAATAAACCTTAGGTCAGGAGAATGCGTTTCTTCTGTGAAGTATGCAAGAAAACGTTTTTGGCGTCGCGTCTTCGCCCCGAAAATTCTCATATATATATATGCTGTACGCATGTTTATGCATAAGGTTAGGGTTTATGGGCGTTAGGGTTAGGGTTTGTAAAAAAAATCGCCCCCCCCACTCCAAAGTTCTTGATCCGCTAGTGGGCAGGTTATAACCACATGAAGGGCAGGATAGCATCGCATAGAGGGCAGGATAACACCACATTTAGGTCAGGATAGCAGCACATGGAAGACAAGATAGCATCACATGGATGACAGGATAACACCACACCGAGAGCAGGATAGCTCCACATGGAGGGCAAAATAGTTCCATATTTAGGGCAGGAAAGCACCACATGGAGGGCAGGATTGCAAATCATCGAGGGCAGGATATGGATTGGGGATTACTGACCTACAGCAAAAAGAGCTCTTCTGTCTTAACATTTCCAACAATTGTTTCATAGTTTATCTAGACATTTTCGTTTCTTTTTAATGTACTCAATCTCCAGGCACATCATTGTGCTGGCTTGATGGTTTCATCATATGCACTTGTATGTCCTTTTTGAAGCTTTGGTCCACTCTCTTCTCCACTAACACCATGTGCACGCCCACAACGACCTTGTTTGACCTTGTTAGACGATGTTAAACAGAGTCAGGTTCTGAATTCTCAAGTCCTTCTCTAGGGACTGACATGGCCTTCCTGGAAAGCAAACATTCCACTGAGCACAAGAAATACACCCTCAATGTTAGAAAGTTGACGGTTAATACTTTTTAACTGAAATCTAAAAGGTTTTATTATTAACTTTTTCTACCAAGAAAAAAGATGTACATGATATAAGTAAACAAAATGTCTATATTTAGAATATGAAATGTTTAGACCAGACGTAATGAATGTATGCATGCGTAAAGTGGCCTATTACACTCATTGATAAACAAATAATCTATATATTCAAGTGTGGGCGACTGTGTGTCTGCATTATATATATATATATATATACACACATGCTTTGGACACATAAGAAATTGTGGCTCAACAGAGATGGCTGAGACGGATTTTGGGAGTCAGTTACACAGATCGGGTCTCAACCAATGAAATCCTTTTCCGAACTGGGAGTCGAACACTTAGTGAGGTTGTGACTGAGCGTCGCATGAGGTTTGAAGGACATGTTCTACATCAAAATGAACTACGCACACCAAGAGTTGCGATAACATAGAAGCCAAATCGAGGAAAGCGAAAACAGGGACGTCCTCGTATTACTTGGCGGCACACCTTCATGGAGGACCTCAGAACAGTGGACACCAGGTGGGAGGAGGCTTCAGACATTGCCAGTGACAGATCTTAATGGAGACGGCTTGCCGCCCAATGCGCCGAACGGCGCGGGAGGACCTAAGTCTAAGTCTAATATCATATGCAATGCAGAAAATTTGTGAACAAATCAAACAAAACAAAAAATTCTCTTCCTTTCTATTTTTTTTTCTAAAATTCTCGCTTCTCATACGTAAAAAAAAATGTTCGAGATTCTAGAGCCCTGAGAGCGGAAATGGTTTAAATGGATGTCCTGTCTGACGTTACACTTAAGTTGTCCAGCGTTAGCGCAGCATGAAAACTTTGCAGCGACAATATAAAGACACTATTTTCAAATTGTAATTTTTAGCGGCCCCCGAAAGGGGAAAAGACGCTATTAGTTTTGTGTGAAATTTCTGTCCATCCGTCTGTCCGTCCCGTTTAGATCTCGTAAACTAGAAAAGATAGTGAAAATCCGACATCCTAATATTTTAGTCCATTCAAAGTTCTGATGCAACGGCTACTTTTTTTCTTTTCTAAAAGCAAAAAATCTAATTTTTTAAAATCACTTATGCAAGCAGTCTTTTCATAAAAATACACTACTTTTGCAACTATTCCCTATTAATTTTAACAAATACGAGAGGCTCTTTATTAGGGTAGATGACCATTTTATATTTTTAAAATACTTATGCAAATGGCTTAGACTTTTTGTTAAAAAATTATTATTTTTTTTTTACATTTGTATTGCTACGATATGTAAGTTATATTCTACTAATTACTAAGTTTATCAAAAAATAATGCTTATTTTTTTACGAGAAAAAAAAGCTATTTAGTATGCATATAAGTTGGACACAATTTAAAACAACAATTAATAAGTAGGTTTTCATATTATCTCGCGAACTGCAATATGCTACAGATGTAAACGGACATTAAAATATAGGAATTAAAAAAAAAAATTTTTTACGAAAATGTTTTTTTTTTGAGGATTTGAATACGAGATTGACCCATTACAAAACAATTAGATCAATTAAATATTCATTATAAGACATAAGTTAGGCCAGGTTCGCATTTAATTTCACATTCACTTTCACCTATCCTTTGGTCTGCTGGTCCGGACCGCTGGGGCACCACACAAGATATGTCAACCTTCTTTCTCCATTCTTCTCTGTCATTTGTCTTTGATAGAATTTAATTCTGATATTCTTTCTGAAAATATTGATACCTGCCTGGGTGACCACTTCGGGGGCCGATTTTGAGTTTGTGTTTTCAACTCAAACTGTATTTGTAACCTTGTTAAATTTATTTTTTAAAAATGATAAAAAGAAGTGAATTTGTTTTCTAGAATACATTGAAGAAAATCATAATTTGTAGATTGTGTCAACAAGGTTTAGAAGTTAAAAAAAAAATCAAATGACATAGACATTGTAACTGACCTTAAGGTGTACCACTGGTAGATCACCTGCGGTGTAAGTGACCTTAAGGTGTACCACTGGTAGATCACCTGCGGTGTAACTGACCTTAAGGTGTACCAGCTGGTAGATCACCTGCGGTGTAAGTGACCTTAAAGTGTACCACTGGTAGATCACCTGCGGTGTAAGTGACCTTAAGGTGTACCACTGGTATATCACCTGCGGTGTAACTGACCTTAAGGTGTACCACTGGTAGATCACCTGCGGTGTAAGTGACCTTAAGGTGTACCTGTGGTAGATCACCTGCGGTGTAACTGACCTTAAGGTGTACCACTGGTAGATCAGCTGCGGTGTAACTGACCTTAAGGTGTACCACTGGTAGATCACCTGCGGTGTAACTGACCTTAAGGTGTACCACTGGTAAATCACCTGCGGTGTAAGTGACCTTAAGGTGTACCTGTGGTAGATCACCTGCGGTGTAACTGACCTTAAGGTGTACCACTGGTAGATCACCTGCGGTGTAACTGACCTTAAGGTGTACCACTGGTAGATCACCTGCGGTGTAACTGACCTTAAGGTGTACCACTGGTAGATCACCTGCGGTGTAACTGACCTTAAGGTGTACCATGGTAGATCACCTGCGGTGTAAGTGACCTTAAGGTGTACCACTGGTAGATCACCTGCAGTGTAAGTGACCTTAAGGTGTACCTGTGGTAGATCACCTGCGGTGTAACTGACCTTAAGGTGTACCACTGGTAGATCACCTGCGGTGTAAGTGACCTTAAGGTGTACCTGTGGTAGATCAACTGCGGTGTATCTGACCTTAAGGTGTACCACTGGTAGATCACCTGCGGTGTAAGTGACCTTAAGGTGTACCACTGGTAGATCACCTGCGGTGTAACTGACCTTAAGGTGTACCACTGGTAGATCACCTGCGGTGTAACTGACCTTAAGGTGTACCACTGGTAGATCACCTGCGGTGTAACTGACCTTAAGGTGTACCTGTGGTAGATCACCTGCGGTGTTAGTGACCTTAAGGTGTACCTGTGGTAGATCACCTGCGGTATAACTGACCTTAAGGTGTACCACTGGTAGATCACCTGCGGTGTAACTAACCTTAAGGTGTACCAACTGGTAGATCACCTGCGGTGTAAGTGACCTTAAGGTGTACCACTGGTAGATCACCTGCGGTGTAACTGACCTTAAGGTGTACCACTGGTAGATCACCTGCGGTGTAACTGACCTTAAGGTGTACCACTGGTAGATCACCTGCGGTGTAACTGACCTTAAGGTGTACCACTGGTAGATCACCTGCGGTGTAAGTGACCTTAAGGTGTACCTGTGGTAGATCACCTGCGGTGTAACTGACCTTAAGGTGTACCACTGGTAGATCACCTGCGGTGTAAGTGACCTTAAGGTGTACCACTGGTAGATCACCTGCGGTGTAAGTGACCTTAAGGTGTACCACTGATAGATCACCTGCGGTGTAAGTGACCTTAAGGTGTACCACTGGTAGATCACCTGCGGTGTAACTGACCTTAAGGTGTACCACTGGTAGATCACCTGCGGTGTAACTGACCTTAAGGTGTACCACTGGTAGATCACCTGCGGTGTAAGTGACCTTAAGGTGTACCTGTGGTAGATCACCTGCGGTGTAACTGACCTTAAGGTGTACCACTGGTAGATCACCTGCGGTGTAACTGACCTTAAGGTGTACCACTGGTAGATCACCAGCGGTGTAACTGACCTTAAGGTGTACCACTGGTAGATCACCTGCGGTGTAACTGACCTTAAGGTGTACCACTGGTAGATCACCTGCGGTGTAACTGACCTTAAGGTGTACCACTGGTAGATCACCTGCGGTGTAACTGACCTTAAGATGTACCACTGGTAGATCACCTGCGGTGTAAGTGACCTTAAGGTGTACCTGTGGTAGATCACCTGCGGTGTAACTGACCTTAAGGTGTACCACTGGTAGATCACCTGCGGTGTAACTGACCTTAAGGTGTACCACTGGTAGATCACCTGCGGTGTAACTGACCTTAAGGTGTACCACTGGTAGATCACCTGCGGTGTAAGTGACCTTAAGGTGTACCTGTGGTAGATCACCTGCGGTGTAACTGACCTTAAGGTGTACCACTGGTAGATCACCTGCGGTGTAAGTGACCTTAAGGTGTACCACTGGTAAATCACCTGCGGTGTAAGTGACCTTAAGGTGTACCACTGATAGATCACCTGCGGTGTAAGTGACCTTAAGGTGTACCACTGATAGATCACCTGCGGTGTAAGTGACCTTAAGGTGTACCACTGGTAGATCACCTGCGGTGTAACTGACCTTAAGGTGTACCACTGGTAGATCACCTGCGGTGTAACTGACCTTAAGGTGTACCATGGTAGATCACCTGCGGTGTAAGTGACCTTAAGGTGTACCTGTGGTAGATCACCTGCGGTGTAACTGACCTTAAGGTGTACCACTGGTAGATCACCTGCGGTGTAACTGACCTTAAGGTGTACCACTGGTAGATCACCAGCGGTGTAACTGACCTTAAGGTGTACCACTGGTAGATCACCTGCGGTGTAACTGACCTTAAGGTGTACCACTGGTAGATCACCTGCGGTGTAACTGACCTTAAGGTGTACCACTGGTAGATCACCTGCGGTGTAACTGACCTTAAGATGTACCACTGGTAGATCACCTGCGGTGTAAGTGACCTTAAGGTGTACCTGTGGTAGATTACCTGCGGTGTAACTGACCTTAAGGTGTACCACTTGTAGATCACCTGCGGTGTAACTGACCTTAAGGTGTACCACTGGTAGATCACCTGCGGTGTAACTGACCTTAAGGTGTACCACTGGTAGATCACCTGCGGTGTAAGTGACCTTAAGGTGTACCTGTGGTAGATCACCTGCGGTGTAACTGACCTTAAGGTGTACCACTGGTAGATCACCTGCGGTGTAAGTGACCTTAAGGTGTACCTGTGGTAGATCACCTGCGGTGTAAGTGACCTTAAGGTGTACCACTGGTAGATCACCTGCGGTGTAAGTGACCTTAAGGTGTACCACTGGTAGATCACCTGCGGTGTAACTGACCTTAAGGTGTACCACTGGTAGATCACCTGCGGTGTAAGTGACCTTAAGGTGTACCTGTGGTAGATCACCTGCGGTGTAACTGACCTTAAGGTGTACCACTGGTAGATCACCTGCGGTGTAACTGACCTTAAGGTGTACCACTGGTAAATCACCTGCGGTGTAAGTGACCTTAAGGTGTACCACTGGTAGATCACCTGTGGTGTAACTGACCATGGACCATTCAATGCACAGACTAAAATGACTCGAAACACAAAAAGCCACTGACGGTGAACATTATTCAACGTTCGTAAACTTTGCTCATGATGATCACGTTTGTATTTTGGAGAGATGCGCATTGTGTCCACAATCATTGGACATGCATGAATTTGGAAATGCTTGCAAATGTATTCAACTCACCACTAGGATAAAATGAAGCAACTCAGCGCTGAATATTTTTCTAGAATTGACATTAAATAAATAATCCTAAGTGCAAGTCACTTATACAATGAATTGAAAGAAAACTTATTAAGGCAGTGTTTCTCAAGCATTTCTAGGTGGCAACCCAGGACATAACAAAGGTTTTGTTCGAGCCCTTCCCCCCCCCCCCCCCTTAGAAATTGGGGACCTAGAGGAGCGATGTAAAACGAGTCCGTTTTGTTGTTGTTGTTTTGGAAATAGTGTTGCCTTCATATTTTTTAAGCGTTAAAATTTATTTTTTTCTGGAGATAGAATTGAACATTCTGCGGGTTTCCTTCAAGTCGATAAGGGGTTTTATTTCGGGGCCGGGCCCCGGCGCTGAGCGTATTATGGCGTTATCAGCTTCAGAAATTCTTTCTCCTAGCATTTACACTTTTTTCTCGTAATAAAAAGAAAGGATATAAAAAGGCTAATATTAATTAGTTTTTTTTTTTAGAACGCACTATTCATCCTAGTAAAAAAAATCTGCAATAGTGTAATAGTCGAAAGAAATTCGACCAATCTCAGAGATATGAAAATCCAGAAGAATCAATCACACTTGTGGAGTCGTTTTGAAATGATTTCTTCAAAAAATGTTAACCCATATTGTTGATTATGCCTCTTGCGAAAACGTCTTGCATTTGACAAGATCTTATTAGAAGACGTCTCTTACTAGTTTAATTTGTAAACATTGGTCATAGTCAGACACGAATTTTGTTGTTCCTCCATTGTGATCGAAGTTGAGCACATTTCTCATAGTCCATGGACTCGAAGATAACTGTAAAGTCCAATCCTCGCTTTACAAAGCCTGCCGCATACATGGCATAGGGTAGGTTTGGTCAGTTGCAGTTAGGCCTGGCTTCTTCTCTCAGCTTTTTGTTGGACTAATAACTTTTTTTTTCGCCGCTGCCTCCCCCTTTGTTGTTGGTCGGTAGTTGGCTTGTTGCTCCGAACAACTCAATGTAGATCTACAGCTATAATGACCAAAAAATATTCTACGCTTAACTAACTGCTATTAAATATAAAAATTAAAATATTTTAAACATTTAGCTTTTAATTACTAGATCTATTTACAGGGCGTGGTATTTGACTAAAAAACAATATTTTGACTGACCCGTTTCTGTAAGCGTCATCCGAAACAAATATTAGCAGACAACCCGCCCACAAATTCAAGGTCAGAAATATGTAGGCGCGCCGCTCCATGTTTTCTTATTTCAAGTTTCCAATAGATAGCTTCTCGTGTACTAACATCTTTTGTTTTTTTGTTTTTTTAATTGTCTTCAAAAGATGATGGAATTATTAGAAGTTAAATAAAATGTAAAAGTATTGGAAAGTACGTTTTTTAATACTAAAAATGTAAATAATAAAGGTAACAATAGTTAACGGCGGCCCTGTATGTATGTATGTATGTATATATGTATGTATGTATGTATGTATGTATATATGTATGTATGTAATGTATGTAATGTATGTATGTATATATGTATGTATATATGTATGTATGTATGTAATGTATGTATGTATGTATGTATGTATGTATGTATGTAATGTCTGTCTGTCTGTCTGTCTGTCTGCCTGCCTGTCTGTCTGTATGTGTGTGTGTGTGTATGCGTGTATGTGTCTATGTACATATGTATGCATGCATGTATGTATGTATGTTAGGAGTAGAAATCAAAACCGTTTGACCAATCTTGATAAAACTTGGCAGAAATGTTCCTTGGGTACTAGCTTAGACCGTAGTGTATGTATTGTACCCTTAAAACAAACTTAAGACCCTCACAAAAAAAAAAGTTAGCCAACTCTATTATAGCTATAGCATTTTATGGATCTAGGCCATGTTTACCATTTCTACATGATGAGACAAGACGGAGAGGTCATGCATGCACAGAGATGAAAATCTCTATATCTAAATTAGGCCTAATTCAAGAAAACATAATTTTTTACTTTTAGATATGAACATACATATTAGTGTCTATTCATCTCATTATATAATGAAAATTAACCTTCATATTTGAGTTTACAAAACATTTCTTGCATAAAATCGTTCGCTCTAAATGTAAATAGCTTTAAACGTCTTGACATACTTTTCCGTAGATGGCGGCACCATTACATGCGCCGCGTTGTGGTACAACTGAAATAAACGTCATAAGTCATAATAATAATACAAAAACTTTTAAAAAATTGCTTATGCTTCTATTGATTATCATAACTTCTTCCGAAATAGTTCGAAACCTCGATAAAAGTCCTTTCTAGGGCCTTCACTTACTTAAATCCGGCTCTGTATATCACACAACTTGTAATACTACTAAATAGATTTAATTGATTATTTATTGATTAATCTTTATACGAGAAATCACGATGGCTACTCAAATCTTGAGTTGATTGCTTGTAAATGGGCATGTTTTCAATCTTTTTGTGGTATTTTATTTCTCATGTAGCTAAAAAAGCCTTGATGAACAACTGGAATTCCCATATTGATGAAACTATTTTAAAAAAATCAAACAAAGCATTAAGGTTTATTAAAAGAAATTTCTATAAATAAAATAAAAACATAAAACTAAAATGTTATTTAACCTTGGTTAGGACAATAATAGAATATGCATCCTCCGTTTGGGAAAGTTGAAAAATACACAAAATAGAGCAGTGAGATTCAAACGAATATTCCCTTTTGACTAGAGTAACACCTCTAGTAAAATCACTAAATTTAGAAAGTCTTTAGGATAGAACACTTAAAAGTGAAGTAGCAATTATATATAAAACACTGAACCATAATCTTTAAATACAAAAACAAAACCTAATAAAATACTCAGAAAAACACAAAGATAAAGGCACATTCCTCGTTCCATTTGCTAGCAAAATGTATACTGTTATGACATGATTAGGAATTAGTTATTTGTTTCGGGAATAAGGGGAAAGTTTTACTTAGCGACAAATGACGTGACAGATCTTTAAAAAACAAGAACGCTCTTAGTGACGCTAGAAAGAGGATGCTTTGTGTAGAGCAGTAGAATTTAGATACGGATTTACGGACATAGTTGACATAGGACGATTCCCTTCTTAATTATTAAATGGATTTGTAAATAGAATCAGCGTCGACTACATATTTTGTTTGTTTCGGCTTTTCGCCGGTGTTACTGAAGTAGTTTTGAGTTCGGTAGTACCTCCAGTCAGACGTAGATCTACACTAGATCCATCTACAAGCATCAACACCGCGCGGAAGCCTGAACAACGTGGCGACCCCCGACTCGTAGCTTACTGGCAGCAACATCAAGAAGAATAGAAGCCCTCTGTTAGGAGGAGGCAGAAGTTAACGTCATCGGCCTAGTCTGCAGCTAGACCCTGATTATACGGCCACGTCGGCGAAGGAAAGCCAGTGAGATCCTGGACTCGTAGAACTAGGAGGTAACGAAATATAGATCTAGATCTACAGTTGTGATTTGTAAGTGCCCATACTTGTGGCATCGTATTGAAGCTTGTATCGAGAAGGCTACAGGTTGTGGAGGGAAGAAAACCGTCCTGTCGATTCCGTACTGAACAGATATCGCCTGCCCGGCATAGTGAGAACGAACGTGAAGGTCACCTTCTACAAGGCCAAGATCGACCGTTAGGGTCACGCCAAAGAACTTTTGACGTAGGAGACATCGTACTGCCTACAGCACTTAAGTACAGTAGTGCTAATTTGATCTACAGCTCGGCTGAATTCTGTGCTACACGTTAGATAGCCAGATAGCCGGTGGTTTAGCACTGGACTTTGACTTTGTCGCTGTGTCAATAGTGGACCGTTCCAGGTTCACTTTGGACAGACGACCACTTGGAACCACCGTACCTGCGTCGGAACCAGCAGCCGGAACCAGACTCTACGCCACCGACGAACCGGAGCCAGACGACAGATCACCGTGAACACCAGAACCAGACGCCGTACCACCGAAGAACCGGAGCCATTGCAGACCAGTACTGAAGGACCTTGGAGAGCCGAAACGTTCGTTGTTCTTGTCTCACCACTAGGGAAGACATCGCCGTGAGCCTTGCCGCCGGGACAGACATTAGCGTAGGAAGAGTGGACCCGAGACTGACTGTGGAGTTATCGCCGCTTCTTAGACAGATAAGTCAAGTGTTATTTAACTACTTTCTCCTTAGAATAATTAGAGTCTGTAGGGAAGTGACCACTCGCTAGATTATCACTACCAGGTTAAATCGTGGTGGATTGGGGATGTCCTTAAAATTAGGTGTTATCTAGCAAGAGGTCCGTATATATGTTTAGCTGTGAATGCGTCCTGTATGTGAGTGTGAATCATCTAGTTAAGCATTTTTAGTAACGTCATGTATTAATTGTTTGCAATACTCCCGTCTTAAGTCTTACTGTCAGACGAAAGTCTCATTCATTAAAACTAGATCTATAGTTTGGTGTTTATCGTATTTAAGTTTATTTTCATAGTTTATTTGTATGAGTTGTAAGTTATATACACTCCTGGCTGTGAAAGCAGGTAAGAAGTAACTAAGATCTAGCGTAATCTAGACTAGATCTGGGGAACAATCGAGGTGAATCCTGATTGCCCATTTGTAATTTTTGGTATTTGTAAATAGACAGGTTGGTCTATTTACCGGCCACTCGTGTTGAGTAACACGTTGTCGGTTGAGGGTGCGTGTGTCGCACAGCGTATTCAGTCGAGTCAAAGTGTAGCCTACACACTTGTACCAAGGATACTAAGTGTATCTTGAGAAAGGGTAGAAGTGGTTATTAGTCTAAGTTGGTAGTTAGACGCCAAGGGTTTTGTTTGTTGGTATAAGAGGTACCATATCGTAGGATAAAGTAACAAATAAGGAATATGGCAACTACTTCAGGTTACGACCTAGAAGAATTTAGAAAAAAGCTAATTCATGAAGCCAAGACAGAATTGGAACTGCGAGGCAAAGAACTAACTGCCTATGTGCAGCAGATGGTGGCGGCGGAAGCAGAACGCTTGGAGAGAGAGAAAGCTAGAGGCAGAGAAAAGGAAAAAGAAGAAGCAGAACGCTTGGAGAGAGAGAAAGCTAGAGGCAGAGAAAAGGAAAAAGAAGAAGCAGATCGCATAGAGCGGGAAAAGGTTAGAGAGGCAGAAAAGTTGGAGAGGGAAAAGGTTAGAGAGGCGGAACGTGCAGAGAGGGAGAAGAAAGAAGAGGCGGACAGAAAAGTGAGAATTCAAGTTGAGCAGATGAGGATAGAGGCTGGTGTAAGTGTGCCCATTGAAGGGAACAGCAACAATAGCGCCAATATAGAAAGCCATGGTAGCGCCGCATGGATGAAAAAGAAAATACAACCTTTTGCGGAAGACAAGGACGACATCGGCGACT
Organism: Biomphalaria sudanica; assembly: GCA_036873155.1. Classification (NCBI taxonomy): domain Eukaryota; kingdom Metazoa; phylum Mollusca; class Gastropoda; family Planorbidae; genus Biomphalaria; species Biomphalaria sudanica. The sequence goes on along the minus strand of JAZGLO010005583.1, from coordinate 59,290 downwards.
ATCTGAAACGCTTTGAAATTAAACTAGCAAAGTTTAATGTCCAAGAGAGGGAGTGGTCCGAAATCTTGTTGGACTTCGTGCATGGTAAAGCCCTCACGATTTGCCAGAACCACGACCACTCGATGCAAAACAGCTATCAGGTGCTAAAGAAAGAACTGCTAAACGCATACGGGCACAACGCGGCAACATTCCGAAAGAAGTATTACGAAAACACCCCATCCAGCCAAGTTGATCCGCAAACAACTATCAACGCAGAGAAGGACTTCTTCACTAAATGGCTCGGATTCGAGAATGTGGAGAACACCTACGAGGGGTTGAAGAACTTTATTCTAATTGACAATTTTATCAATAAATGCGACCCTCAGCTACAGTCTTTATAAAAGAGAGAAACCCTAAGGTAATTGAAGACTTGGTAGAAATTATTAGGATCTTTAAGAATGCTTATCCAAACAACCCACTTTCAGTTAGAGACCACAAAAAAGTTATTGACCTGGTAAATTATGTAAAGGGAAATGATAGCAATGATAGGGAGTATTGTAGAAGGAATGATGTTAGTGATAGGGACACCTATGGTAGGAGAAATGGTAGGTCCAGGGAACGTGGGAACAATAGTCGGGATAGTTATGATGGCATAAAGGATAGATCCTGGGAAAATGAAAACAATGGCAGGGAAAGTTATGATAGGAGAATAGATAGACCTAAAGTGGGTGATAGAAACCTTAGGGAGGTTACATGTTTTAACTGTCAGGAAAAGGGACACATGGCATATCAATGTAAAAAACATAGAGGGAATGGAGCTGGCAATGGGAATACACAGGATAATAGTGGCACTAGTGATAGGAGAGGTAATCAAGGAAACCGTAGACAAGAGAGGGATAATCGGCCACCAGATAGGGTAAATTTTGTGAGGAACATTCAAGGTAGGGAACAGGATAATGGAGATAGTGAACCAGATGAAGAAATTAACTACGTTGATTGTGGGGAAGATAGATTTAAATTATATCCGGGCATGATAAATAATAAACAGGTAAATGTGATCCGGGACACAGCTAGCAGTACACTCGCGGTTAGAGGGTATTTGTTTCGGGAATAAGGGGAAAGTTTTACTTAGCGACAAATGACGTGACATCTTTAAAAAACAAGAACGCTCTTAGTGACGCTAGAAAGAGGATGCTTTGTGTAGAGCAGTAGAATTTAGATACGGATTTACGGACATAGTTGACATAGGACGATTCCCTTCTTAATTATTAAATGGATTTGTAAACAGCATCAGCGTCGACTACATATTTTGTTTGTTTCGGCTTTTCGCCGGTGTTACTGAAGTAGTTTTGAGTTCGGTAGTACCTCCAGTCAGACGTAGATCTACACTAGATCCATCTACAAGCATCAACACCGCGCGGAAGCCTGAACAATACAATAGCTCCTTCTTCCCTTGTGCTAATAGAGCATTAAATGGGTTGCCTGAGCAAGTCAGGAACACCAGTGACTTGGCCGACTTGAAGTCATTGATAGCATGACACGTACGACGTCATCATCTTTTTGAATAACAATGTATTTTATAAGATAAGAAAGGATAACTGTGGTTGGGAATCTGTAAACACCAGATGCTGCAGCACCTTTGCCCTTCTTCCTACTTCTGTTGTTAATGGGTTCTGCAATCCAGGACCCTTCCTTTATGATAGCTCTCGCTGTCTATCTATCCAGAGCCTCATTTTCCAACTGTTAGTGTCGATTTTGAAGAGCTTAATGTCGAATTTTATACATCACCTTCAAAGTATGCGACCTGCAGCTCTTCTGCATTTAATTCGATCACTATACAGAGTGTCTTGTGGGAGTCGACCTTGAGGCGTTCTGTGATCATGCCGAAGCCAGCCATAGTATCAGACTAGGTCTTTGGTATTGGTATCCAGCAAGGTATTGTCCATTACTATTTTCTGCAGACGTGAGTTGGTACTAATTGCCTTGGCTACCAAGAAGCCAAGATAAAGATAGGAATAAATTCTATACATTACTTTCTGAAGGGTAAAAGAAGTTTCTGAAGTGTAATATTTATAAGGTCTGACTCTGTTTACGGAATCGATAGTACAAATCTTGTATAAATTGTATTATGTGTGGACAGATGAGATTTCGATTACTCCCATGTAAAATATAAGACAAAATGATATAGTTTCATCTAAACCTAAAGTCAAAGATTCATCCATCTAAAAATAGAAACTTTCACTGTACCAACAGAGAGCGCAAAGTGAAAGTGTTCAACTGATTGGCCACCGAACCAAGGTACACGGGTTGGAACCATGATGAAGGCTAAGAACTTTTTCAATATTTAATTTTAGATGCATTGACTGTCTTGGCGCCCTAACGCCAGAATGGAAAGTTTCCAGCTCCACGTTCTGTAGCAGGCCTGACCTCACATTGAATTAGAGCTCACATGCTAGTTGTTCTCTCTCTAGCAGGCCTGACCTCACATTAAATCAGAGCTCACATGCTAGTTGTTCTCACTCTAGCAGGTCTGACCTCACATTGAATCAGAGCTCACATGCTAGTTGTTCTCTCTCTAGCAGGTCTGACCTAACCTTGATTCAGAGCTCACATGCTAGTTGTTCTCTCTCTAGCAGGCCTGACCTCACTTTGAATCAGAGCTCACACGCTAGTTGTTCTCTCTCAAGCAGGTCTGACCTAACCTTGATTCAGAGCTCACATGCTAGTTGTTCTCTCTCTAGCAGGCCTGACCTCACTTTGAATCAGAGCTCACACGCTAGTTGTTCTCTCTCAAGCAGGTCTGACCTAACCTTGATTCAGAGCTCACATGCTAGTTGTTCTCTCTCTAGCAGGCCTGACCTCACATTGAATTAGAGCTCACATGCTAGTTGTTCTCTCTCTAGCAGGCCTGACCTCACCTTGAATCAGAGCTCACATGCTAGTTGTTCTCACTCTAGCAGGTCTGACCTCACATTGAATCAGAGCTCACATGCTAGTTGTTCTCTCTCTAGCAGGTCTGACCTAACCTTGATTCAGAGCTCACATGCTAGTTGTTCTCTCTCTAGCAGGCCTGACCTCACTTTGAATCAGAGCTCACACGCTAGTTGTTCTCTCTCAAGCAGGTCTGACCTAACCTTGATTCAGAGCTCACATGCTAGTTGTTCTCTCTCTAGCAGGCCTGACCTCACTTTGAATCAGAGCTCACACGCTAGTTGTTCTCTCTCAAGCAGGTCTGACCTAACCTTGATTCAGAGCTCACATGCTAGTTGTTCTCTCTCTAGCAGGCCTGACCTCACTTTGAATCAGAGCTCACACGCTAGTTGTTCTCTCTCAAGCAGGTCTGACCTAACCTTGATTCAGAGCTCACATGCTAGTTGTTCTCTCTCTAGCAGGCCTGACCTCACATTGAATCAGAGCTCACATGCTTGTTCTCTCTAGCAGGTCTGACCTCACATTGAATCAGAGCTCACATGCTTGTTCTCTCTCTAGCAGGCCTGATCTCACATTGAATCAGAGCTCACATGCTAGTTGTTCTCTCTCTAGCAGGACTGACCTCACATTGAATAAGAGCTCACACGCTAGTTGTTCTCTCTCTAGCAGGTCTGACTTCACCTTGAATCAGAGCTCACATGCTAGTTGTTCTCTCTCTAGCAGGCCTGACCTCACATTGAATAAGAGCTCACATGCTTGTTGTTCTCTCTCTAGCAGGCCTGACCTCACATTGAATCAGAGCTCACATGCTTGTTGTTCTCTCTCTAGCAGGACTGACCTCACATTGAATAAGAGCTCACACGCTAGTTGTTCTCTCTCTAGCAGGTCTGACTTTACCTTGAATCAGAGCTCACATGCTAGTTGTTCTCTCTCTAGCAGGCCTGACCTCACATTGAATAAGAGCTCACACGCTAGTTGTTCTCTCTCTAGCAGGTCTGACTTAACCTTGAATCAGAGCTCACATGCTAGTTGTTCTCTCTCTAGAAGGCCTGAACTCACATTGAATCAGAGCTTACATGCTAGTTCTCTCTCTAGCAGGCCCGACCTCACATTGAATCAGAGCTCACATGCTAGTTGTTTTCTTTCTAGAAGACCTGACCTCACATTGAATCAGAGCTCACATGCTAGTTGTTCTCTCTCTAGCAGACATGACCTCACATTGAATCAGAGCTCACATGCTTGTTGTTCTCTCTCAAGCAGGCCTGACGTCACATTGAATAAAGCTCACATGCTTGTTCTCTCTCTAGCAGGCCTGACCTCACATTGAATCAGAGCTCACATGCTTGTTGTTCTCTCTCTAGCAGGCCTGACTGTCTTGCGCGCTAGTAGTTTTTCTTTGCACTTCATATTGGTGTTTTAGGGTATAGGAAGTAGTTTCTTTTAAGTGCGTTTTGTTGTCTAGAATATTGTGTGTGTGTGTTTACGTCATCCTTAGTTTCCGCAAGAGAGAGAGAGTTGCTTTTGTGAGCTGGGTAGCTGGTTTTTTGGTTCCCCTTGTAAGGGTGCGTAAGTACATAGTTTTATTAAGTAAGCTGATCTTTCGGTACGGATGTCGCTATTGAAAAAGTTCTTTCTTGTAGCGGCAGCGCTAGATCTAGGTTTTCTTTTCGTTTCAGGGTGTTAGGTTTGGGCTATGGGAAAGTGTGTCGTCTTTCTGCCCTTGGAGTTGTGTAGCAACTATCGGTGTTGAGGTGTAGGGAGTTGAGCTTCTGTTGGGCGCCGAGATGGAGTGTGAGTGTGAAGGTGTGTTACGGAAACCTGTTGGTGTGATATTAGACTAATTAGTATCAAATACTAACTTCAAGGATATTGATGTACATGCAAATATGTTTGAAACTTACAATTACGTTTAATTAAATATTGTTCCTGTTGACAACTGTTGTTATTCACTAAATGTTCAGTTGAATAACTGTTATGCAATGTTTGTAGTTTACAGGCTATTATCTTTAGGTTCTTGTGTTACTCTGTTCAGGCTGGGAATACGGGACTGTAACATCATATCATACCCTAGCTAATCTGAAATACCACCCTGACAGAAATGGGGGCTCGTCCAAACAATATGTAAATGTCAACTTTGTGACCTCTGTGTCCTTGATTTGACCGTTAGAACCATCATAAGATATATAAATATGTAATGTTTGTGTATTAAATAAAATTAAATACATTTAAGCCGTTTGAGCGGTCTGATGATTTATGTACAGCACACGATATATTCGTTGGGCATCCCTTGTATTATGCCTAATGTGAGTAGTTCCCATTTGTTCGGTAAACTTAGAGTGTGTAATTACTCTTTGAAACTATTGTAACTTGTTTTTGTATTTATTGTCACCAACGCCTGAATCCTCTGACTCTGAGCGGCAACGTGTGAGTGGATCGAGTGCCTGTCGACGGGATCGACCTGAATCAGTGCGGTTTGTTGGCTGGTGTACCGGAACCGTCCTGAAGTTAGAACCGTTGGTCTGTTCCAGTGGCTGTGGTTGCCTGTGGCTTTTCTCTTCTGCGGAGCCTGGAGGGAGGCGATTCCTTCCGACGCGGGATACTGAGCAGATAAGTCTTTGGCCCTGTTTTTGTCGATGCGCCCGTGATTTCAGTTCGCCCGTTATAATTAAGTAATGATATATATTCTATTTCTCTCTATGATCTGACTTTGGGTTTTGTTAGTGATAGTTAGACTGTAATTATTAATTAAGGCTTAATAGTCTATGTAATGGAGACGAGGTTGACTCTAACCGCCCAGTTCATCAGTGACGGCCGTGCTCTCGGGTATGATGGTGAGAGGTTGGAGAGGTATGTGGTAGAGCAGAAGGTTGACTACGAGAGAGCCAAAAAGGAGGAGTTTGAACGAGAGACGGCTAGGCTTGAGCGAGAAGAGAGGTTGAGAAAAGAGGCGAATGCAGAGGAAGAGAGGTTGAGAAAAGAGGCGAAGGCAGAGGAAGAGAGGTTGAGAAAAGAGGCGAAGGCTGAGGAGGCCGCTAGACATGAAAGGGAGGAGAAGTCTAGGCGTGAGGAACACGAGAGGTGGAAGGAGAGAGAGGCTAGAGAGGAGCTCAAGAGAAAAGATGAACTGGAGTTGGCACGGCTTAAAGAGGCAGGTGCAGTGGCAGGTCAGGCAGTTGAGGTGCGACAAAAGAGTGTCTTGGACAGGCTAGACAAGAACTTCCAAGGCATGAAGGAAGATGATGATCTTCTGGCGTACCTGACGCACTTTGAGGCCGTGGCAGCAAGGTGTAAGATTGAGAGTAAGGAGTGGTCCCTGCTATTGTCGTACAGGTTGACGACATCGCTCAAAAACTTTATGTTGAGGGACAGTCTGTTCCTTAGCGATAAGTATGAGGATGTCAAAACGGCACTTCTCCGCCACGCAGACATCAATGCGGAGACATGCCGCAAAAGGTTTCACCGGGTCAAACCACGGCAGAATGACTTCCGTGGGTATGTGACTAAGCGGAGGACCGCACTTGACAACTGGTGCAAAATGGCTGAGGTAGGAAAGACAGTAGATGAGATCAAAGATCTCTTCATTAAAGACGGGATACTTGAAAATGTTTCAGGGGAGGTCTATCGACAACTTGTTCTAAACAAGCAAAATACTGTGGAGAACATGCTGGAGGTAATCGAAGGTTTTAAGGTAGCTGATTCGAATGTATCAATTAGTAAAGAAGAAACTGTGTATGTGGCAGCAGCATGTGAGCCTGTGATTAAGCAGAGTCCAGTGGTTAAAAGAAAGGTAATTTGTTGTTTCAGTTGTGGGGAGCAGGGTCATAAAGCAGCTGAGTGCTCTAATGAATTTGTTACCCAAAATAATGAGGCTACTGTTGAGGATGTAAATCCCAATGATATTGGCAATGACCAAGACCAGCGATCTAGACATAGATGACTAGAGGGTCGTCGCGAGTCGGAAAGTCGCCGTAGGTATAAATACTATAAATTAATGCCGGATCGCTATACAGTTACTATTAGGAATTTGCCATTCAATGTTAACTGGCAAAGGCTTAAGGATAGGTTTAGGGAGTTTGGTTTGTTTGGTTTTGTGGAGGTATTAGAGGCAAATGGAAAGTCCATGGGTATTGGACATGTAAGGTTTAAGAACTTAGCAGACGTTTCTTAGGCGGTTAGATATTTGGACAGGTCGAAATTTGGTAGTAGAAATATTGTGGTGGTCCCTCATCGTGTGAGCTCGAGAGGTTGACGTGATGATTAAGCTAGTAATCTTGTCGCTTCGGTAAATTTTGCGGGAGTGGTTTGATAGGCTAGCACAAACATGAAAGTATTGCGTTACTATTTGGTTGAGTAATTTGTAGTGGAGTAAAATGTACATGATGAAGCTCATGTAATAGAGCATATACCATCGTAATAGTACAATCTTATCCTGTTTGAATTTAGCAATTGGATCTGGGTTACGAATCTAGTTGCATTTTCTGTCATATAGGATGAAGATACTAATGCCATGCATAATTGTACCGCGGGGGTATAATATTAGCATTTCCTGTTCAATTGTTTTTCTTTTTTAAAGATATCTAGGGTAAAGGAATGTTTAAGGCTTTAAGTGGTCTAGAGGGTTGAAAAAATTAATATCTGAAATCTTAAATCGCTTTGGCGGGTTTTGTACAGTAGGTTCGCCAGGGTACGCGGAGTTGGTTCCTTTTACCGATCTATTGGGTCGGGGTCGGTCTGTTAAGGTGCACTGGAATCGTGAGTGCGCGGAGGCTTTAAGCAGGGTGCAGGCGTATCTGTGTAGGTACCCCATTCTTCGTTTGCCTGATCCTTCATTGCCATTTGTTCTTCAGACCGATGCTTCGGACAAAGGAATCTCCGGTATACTGAGTCAGTGCGTGAATGGTGTTCTGCATCCCGTCAAGTATGTGAGTCGCAAGTTATTGCCTCGGGAGCAGAGGTATTCAATCATCGAGAGAGAAGGTTTGGCTATCGTATTTGCCATTAGAAAACTGGACAGATACCTGCGTGGAAATACGATTCACCTTCAGACGGACCACAAGGCCTTGGCTTACCTTCGGAGCACGAACTTTACGAACCACCGAGTTACGAGGTGGGCTCTGATGCTTCAGGACTACACCTTCGACGTGTGTCACATAAAAGGAGAGGACAATATACTTGCAGACTTGTGCTCAAGACTGGTGTGATTCGCACAAAAAGACTATTTTATTATAGCTATTGCTTGATTTGTATGTATATATCTATGTATTATGTACTGCTTGTTTTTAGTATGCATTGCAATGTTATAATAGTTGTATGATGGATGTTGTTCTTTGAGACATCATCTATTGAATAATTATGTCAGTTTGACTTTATGAAGGTTGTATTCTTCGGTTTCAGTTTTGGGGCAATGTTTCCTAATTCCTTTTGCTGTCTATATACTTCAGTTTTCAATTTCTTTTTTTTTTGAAGACTGGACTTGTCTTCGCAAGATCCAGTTAGGGGGAGAGGGGGGATGTCGTGCGCGCTAGTAGTTTTTCTTTGCATTTCATATTGGTGTTTTAGGGTATAGGAAGTAGTTTCTTTTAAGTGCGTTTTGTTGTCTAGAATATTGTGTGTGTGTGTTTACGTCATCCTTAGTTTCCGCAAGAGAGAGAGAGTTGCTTTTGTGAGCTGGGTAGCTGGTTTTTTGATTCCCCTTGTAAGGGTACGTAAGTACATAGTTTTATTAAGTAAGCTGATCTTTCGGTACGGGTGTCGCTATTGAAAAAGTTCTTTCTTGTAGCGGCAGCGCTAGATCTAGGTTTTCTTTTCGTTTCAGGGTGTTAGGTTTGGGCTTTGGGAAAGTGTGTCGTCTTTCTGCCCTTGGAGTTGTGTAGCAATTATCGGTGTGGAGGTGTAGGGAGTTGAGCTTCTGTTGGGCACCGAGATAGAGTGTGAGTGTGAAGGTGTGTTACGGAAACCTGTTGGTGTGATATTAGACTAATTAGTATCAAATACTAACTTCAAGGATATTGATGTACATGCAAATATGTTTGAAACTTACAATTACGTTTAATTAAATATTGTTCCTGTTGACAACTGTTGTTATTCACTAAATGTTCAGTTGAATAACTGTTATGCAATGTTTGTAGTTTACAGGCTATTATCTTTAGGTTCTTGTGTTACTCTGTTCAGGCTGGGAATACGGGACCGTAACATAATATCATACCCTAGCTAATCTGAAATACCACCCTGACACTGACCTCACATTGAATCAGGGCTCACATGCTTGTTGTTCTCTCTCTAGCATCTCTGACCTCACTTTGAATCAGAGCTCACATGCTTGTTGTTCTCTCTCTAGCAGGCCTGACGTCACATTGAATAAGAGCTCACATGCTTGTTCTCTCTCTAGCAGGTCTGACCTCACATTGAATCAGAGCTCACATGCTAGTTGTTCTCTCTCTAGCAGGCCTGACCTAACCATGAATAAGAGCTCACACGCTAGTTGTTCTCTCTCTAGCATCTCTGACCTCACCTTGAATCAGCGCTAACTTGCTTGTTGTTCTCTCTCTAGCAGGCCTGCCCTTACATTGAATAAGATCTCATATGCTTGTTCTCTCTTTAGCAGGCCTGACCTCACATCGAATCAGAGCTCACATGCTAGTTGTTCTCTCTCTAGCAGGCCTGACCTCACATTGAATCAGTGCTAACATGCTACTTAATCTCTCTCTAGCAGGCCTGACTTCACATTGAATCAGAGCTCACATGCTTGTTGTTCTCTCTCTAGCAGGCCTGACGTCACATTGAATAAGAGCTCACATGCTTGTTCTCTCTCTAGCAGGTCTGACCTCACATTGAATCATAATTCACACGCTAGTTGTTCTCTCTATAGCATGCCTGACCTCACATTGAATCAGTGCTCACATGCTAGTTGTTCTTTCTCTAGCAGGTCTGACCTCAACTTAAATCAGAGCTCACATGCTTGTTGTTCTCTCTCTAGCAGGCCTGACCTCACATTGAATCAGAGCTCACATGCTAGTTGTTCTCTCTCTAGTAGGCCTGACCTCACATTGAATCAGAGCTCACATGCTAGTTGTTATCTCTAGCAGGCCTGAACTTACATTGAATCAGAGCTTACATGCTAGTTGTTCTAGCTCTCTAGTTGAGCTGACCTTAAATTGAATCAGAGCTCACATGCTTGTTCTCTCTCTAGCTGACCTGACCTCACATTGAATCAGAGCTCACATGCTAGTTGTTCACTCTCTAGCTGACCTTACCTCACATTGAATCAGAGCTCACATGCTTGTTCTCTCTCTAGCAGGCATGACCTCACATTGAATCAGAGCTCACATGGTTGTTGTTCTCTCTCTAGCAGGCCTGACCTCACATTGAATCAGAGCTCACACGCTAGTTGTTCTTTCTCTAGCAGTTCTGACCTCAACTTGAATCAGAGCTCACATGCTTGTTCTCTCTCTAGGATACATGACCTCACATTGAATCAGAGCTCACACGCTAGTTGTTCTCTGTCTAGAAGGTCTGACCTCACATTGAATCATAGCTCACACGCTACTTGTTCTCTCTCTGGCAGGCCTGACCTTACATTGAATCAGAGCTCACATGCTAGTTTTTCTCTCTCTAGCAGGCCTTACCTCACATTAAATAAGAGCTCACATGCTACTTGTTGTCTCTCTGGCAGTCCTGACCTTACATTGAATCAGAGCTCACATGCTAGTTGTTCTCTCTCTAGCAGGCCTGACCTCACATTGAATCATAATTCACACGCTAGTTGTTCTCTCTATAGCAGGCCTGACCTCACATTGAATTTGAGCTCACATGCTTGTTGTTCTCTCTCTAGCAGGTCTGACCTCACATTTAATCATAGCTCACACGCTAGTTGTTCTCTCTCTAGCAGGCCTGACCTCACATTGAATCACAGCTTATATGCTAGTTGTTCTCTCTCTAGCTGACCTATTCTCACATTGAATAAGAGATCACATGCTTGTTCTCTCTCTAGCAGGTTTTACCTCACATTGAATCAGAGCTCACACGCTAGTTGTTCTCTCTCTAGTAGGCCTGACCTTACATTGAATCAGAGCTCACATGCTAGTTTTTCTCTCTTTAGCAAGCCTAAACTTACATTGAATCAGAGCTTACATGCTTATTGTTCTCTCTCTAGAAGGCCTGACCTCACTTTGAAACAATGCTCACATGCTAGTTGTTCTCTCTCTAGCAGGCCTGACCTCACTTTTAATCAGAGCTCATATGCTTGTTCTCTCTAGCAGGTCTGACCTCACATTGAATCAGAGCTCACATGCTTGTTCTCTTTCTAGCAGGCCTGACCTCAAATTGAATCAGAGCTCACAAGCTAGTTGTTTTCTATCTAGCAGGCCTGACCTCACATTGAATAAGAGCTCACACGCTAGTTTTTCTCTCTCTAGCAGGTCTGACCTCACCTTGAATCAGAGCTAACTTGCTTGTTGTTCTCTCTCTAGCAGGCCTGACCTTACATTTAATCAGAGCTCACATGCTAGGTGTTCTTACTCTAGCAGGCCTGACCTCACATTGAATCAGAGCTCACATGCTTGTTCTCTCTCTAGCAGGCATGACCTCACATTGAATCAGAGCTCACATGCTAGTTGTTCTCTCTCTAGCAGGCCTGACCTCACATTAAATCAGAGCTCACATGCTTGTTGTTCTCTCTCTAGCAGGTCTGACATCACATTGAATCAGAGCTCACATGCTAGTTGTTCTCTCTCTAGCAGGCCTGATCTCAAATTGAATCAGAGCTCACATGCTTGTTGTTCTCTCTCTAGCAGGCCTAACCTCACATTGAATCAGAGCTCAAGCGCTAGTTTTTTCTCTCTAGCATGCCTGACCTCACATTGAATCAGAGCTCATATGCTAGTTGTTCTCTCTCTAGCTGACCTATCCTCACATTGAATCAGAGATCACATGCTAGTTGTTTTCTCTCTAGCAGGCCTGACCTCACATTGAATCAGAGCTCACATGCTAGTTGTTATCTCTGTCAGGCCTGAACTTACATTGAATCAGAGCTTACATGCTAGTTGTTCTCTCTCTAGTAGGCCTTGCCTAACATTGAATTAGAGCTCACATGCTTGTTCTCTCTCTAGCAGGCCTGACCTCACATTGAATCAGAGCTCACATGCTAGTTGTTCTCTCTCTAGCAGGCCTGACCTTACATTGAATCAGAGCTCACCTGCTTGTTTTTCTCTCTTAAGCAGGCCTAAATTTACATTGACTCAGAGCTCACATGCTAGTTAATCTCTCTAGCAGACCTGACTTTACATTGAATCAGAGCTCACATGCTAGTTTTTCTCTCTTAAGCAGGCCTAAACTTACATTGAATTAGAGCTCACATGTTAGTTGTTCTCTCTCTAGCTGGCCTGACCTCACATTGAATCAGAGCTCACATGCTAGTTGTTCTCTCTCTAGCAGGCCTGACCTCACTTTTAATCAGAGCTCATATGCTTGTTCTCTCTAGCAGGTCTGACCTCACATTGAATCAGAGCTCACATGCTTGTTCTCTTTCTAGCAGGCCTGACCTCAAATTGAATCAGAGCTCACAAGCTAGTTGTTTTCTATCTAGCAGGCCTGACCTCGCATTGAATAAGAGCTCACACGCTAGTTTTTTTTCTCTCTAGCAGGTCTGACCTCACCTTGAATCAGAGCTAACTTGCTTGTTGTTCTCTCTCTAGCAGGCCTGACCTCACATTGAATCAGAGCTCACATGCTAGGTGTTCTTACTCTAGCAGGCCTGACCTCACATTGAATCAGAGCTCACATGCTAGTTGTTCTCTCTCTAGCAGGCCTGACCTCACATTAAATCAGAGCTCACATGCTTGTTGTTCTCTCTCTAGCAGGTCTGACATCACATTGAATCAGAGCTCACATGCTAGTTGTTCTCTCTCTAGCAGGCCTGATCTCAAATTGAATCAGAGCTCACATGCTTGTTGTTCTCTCTCTAGCAGGCCTAACCTCACATTGAATCAGAGCTCAAGCGCTATTTTTTTCTCTCTAGCATGCCTGACCTCACATTGAATCAGAGCTCATATGCTAGTTGTTCTCTCTCTAGCTGACCTATCCTCACATTGAATCAGAGATCACATGCTAGTTGTTTTCTCTCTAGCAGGCCTGACCTCACATTGAATCAGAGCTCACATGCTAGTTGTTATCTCTGTCAGGCCTGAACTTACATTGAATCAGAGCTTACATGCTAGTTGTTCTCTCTCTAGTAGGCCTTGCCTAACATTGAATTAGAGCTCACATGCTTGTTCTCTCTCTAGCAGGCCTGACCTCACATTGAATCAGAGCTCACATGCTAGTTGTTCTCTCTCTAGCAGGCCTGACCTTACATTGAATCAGAGCTCACCTGCTTGTTTTTCTCTCTTAAGCAGGCCTAAACTTACATTGACTCAGAGCTCACATGCTAGTTAATCTCTCTAGCAGACCTGACTTTACATTGAATCAGAGCTCACATGCTAGTTTTTCTCTCTTAAGCAGGCCTAAACTTACATTGAATTAGAGCTCACATGTTAGTTGTTCTCTCTCTAGCAGGCCTGACCTCACATTGAATCAGAGCTCACATGCTAGTTGTTCTTTCTCTAGCAGGCCCGACCTCACATTGAATCAGAGCTCAAATGCTTGTTTTTCTCTCTCTAGTTGACCTGACCTTACATTGAATTAGAGCTTACATGCTTGTTCTTTCTCTAGCATACCTGACCTAAAATTGAATCAGAGCTCACATGCTAGTTGTTCTCTATCTAGCAGGCCTGACCTCACATTGAATCAGAGCTCACATTCTAGTTGTTCTCTCTCTAGCTGACCTGACCTTAAATTGAATCAGAGCTCACATGCTTGTTCTCTCTCTAGCAGGCCTGACCTTAAATTAAATCAGAGCTGACATGCTTGTTCTCTCTCTAGCTTACCTGACCTCACATTGAATTAGAGCTCACATGCTAGTTGTTCACTCTCTAGCTGACCTTACCTCACATTGAATCAGAGCTCATATGCTTGTTCTCTCTTTAGCAGGCATGACCTCACATTGAATCAGAGCTCACATGCTAGTTATTCTCTCTCTAGCAGGCCTGACCTCACATTGAATCAGAGCTCACACGCTTGTTGTTCTCTCTCTAGCAGGCCTGACCTCACATTGAATCAGAGCTCACATGGTTGTTGTTCTCTCTCTAGCAGGCCTGACATCACATTGAATCAGAGCTCACACGCTAGTTGTTCTTTCTCTAGCAGTTCTGACCTCAACTTAAATCAGAGCTCACATGCTTGTTGTTCTCTCTCTAGCAGGCCTGATCTCACATTAAATTAGAGCTTACATGCTAGTTGTTCTCTCTCTAGCAGGCCTGACCTCACATTGAATCAGAGCTCATATGCTAGTTGTTCTCTCTCTAGCAGGCCTGACCTCACATTGAATCATAGCTCACATGCTTGTTGTTCTCTCTCTAGCAGGCCTGAACTCACATTGAATCAGAGCTCACACGCTAGTTGTTCTCTCTCTAGCAGGCCTGACCTCACATTGAATCAGAGCTCACATGCTAGTTGTTTTTTCTCTAGCAGGCCTGACCTCACATTGAATCAGAGCTCAAATGCTAGTTTTTCTCTCTCTAGTTGACCTGACCTTACATTGAATCAGAGCTCACATGCTTGTTCTCTCTCTATCATACCTGACTTCACATTGAATCAGAGCTCACATGCAAGTTGTTCTCTCTCTAGCTGACCTGACCTCACATTGAATCAGAGATCACATGCTTGTTCTCTCTCTAGCAGGCCTGACCTCATATTGAATCAGAGCTCACATGCTTGTTCTCTCTCTAGGAGACATGACCTCACATTGAATCAGAGCTCACAAGCTAGTTGTTCTCTCTCTAGCAGGCCTGACCTCACATTGAATCAGAGCTCACACGCTAGTTGTTCTCTCTCTAGCAAGTCTGACCTCACATTGAATCAGAGCTTACATGCTTGTTGTTTTCTTTCTAGAAGGCCTGACCTCACATTGAATCAGAGCTCACATGCTACTTGTTCTCTCTCTAGCAGGCCTGACCTTATATTGAATCAGAGCTCACATGCTAGTTGTTCTCTCTCTAGCAGGCCTGACCTCACATTGAATCAGAGCTTACACGTTAGTTGTTCTCGCTCTAGCAGTTCTGACCTCACATTGAATTTGAGCTCACATGCTTGTTGTTCTCTCTCTAGCAGGCCTGACCTCACATTAAATCAGAGCTCACACGATAGTTGTTCTCTTTCTAGCAGGCCTGACCTCACATTGAATCACAGCTCATATGCTAGTTGTTCTCTCTCCAGCTGACCTATCCTCACATTGAATCAGAGATCACAAGCTTGTTCTCTCTCTAGTAGGTCTTACCTCACATTGAATATGAGCTCACATGCTAGTTGTTCTCTCTCTAGTAGGCCTTGCCTCACATTGAATCAGAGCTCACATGCTTGTTCTCTCTCTAGCAGGCCTGACCTCACATTGAATCAGAGCTCACATGCTAGTTGTCCTTTCTCTAGCAGGCCTGACCTCACATTGAATCAGAGCTCACATGCTAGTTGTTTTCTATCTAGCAGGTTTGACCTCACATTTTATCAGAGCTAAAATGCTAGTTGTTCTCTCTCTAGCAGACCTGACCTCACTTTTAATCAGAGCTCACACGCTAGTTTTCTCTCTCTTGCAGGTCTGACCTAACCTTGATTCAGAGCTCACATGCTTGTTGATCTCTCTCCAGCAGGCCTGACCTTACATTGAATCAGAGCTCACATGCTTGATCTCTCTAGCAGGCCTGACCTCACCTTGAATCAGAGCTTACACGCTAGTTTTTCTCTCTCTAGCAGGTCTGACCTCTCCTTAAATCAGCGCTAACTTGCTTGTTGTTCTCTCTCTAGCAGGCCTGACCTCACATTGAATCAAAGCTCACATGCTAGGTGTTCTTACTCTAGCAGGCCTGACCTCACTTTGAATCAGAGCTCACATGCTTGTTGTTCTCTCTCTAGCAGGCCTGACCTCACATTGAATCAGAGCTCACATGCTTGTTGTTCTCTCTCTAGCAGGCCTGATCTCACATTGAATCAGAGCTTACATGCTAGTTGTTCTCTCTCTAGCAGGCCTGACCTCACATTGAATCAGAGCTCATATGCTAGTTGTTCTCTCTCTAGCAGGCCTGACCTTACATTGAATCAGAGCTCACATGCTTGTTGTTTTCTCTCTAGCAGGCCTGACCTCACATTGAATCAGAGCTCACACGCTAGTTGTTCTCTCTCTAGCAGGCCTGACCTCACATTGAATCAGAGCTCACATGCTAGTTGTTCTTTCTCTAGCAGGCCCGACCTCACATTGAATCAGAGCTCAAATGCTAGTTTTTCTCTCTCTAGTTGACCTGACCTCACATTGAATCAGAGCTCACATGCTAGTTGTTCTTTCTCTAGCAGGCCCGACCTTACATTGAATCAGAGCTCAAATGCTAGTTTTTCTCTCTCTAGTTGACCTGACCTTACATTGAATCAGAGCTCACATGCTTGTTCTCTCTCTAGCATACCTGACTTCACATTGAATCAGAGCTCACATGCTAGTTGTTCTCTCTCTAGCTGACCTGACCTCACATTGAATCAGAGATCACATGCTTGTTCTCTCTCTAGCAGGCCTGACCTCACATTGAATCAGAGCTCACATGCTAGTTGTTTTCTTTCTAGAAGACCTGACCTCACATTAAATCTGAGCTCACATGCTAGTTGTTTTCTCTCTAGCAGGCATGACCTCACATTGAATCAGAGCTCACATGCTTGTTGTTCTCTCTCTAGCAGGCCTGACCTCATATTAATTCAGAGCTCACATGCTTGTTCTCTCTCTAGGAGACATGACCTCACATTGAATCAGAGCTCACATGCTAGTTGTTCTCTCTCTAGCAGGCCTGACCTTACATTGAATCAGAGCTCACATGCTAGTTGTTCTCTCTCTAGCAGGCCTGACCTCACATTGAATCAGAGCTCACATGCTAGTTGTTCTCTCTCTAGCAGGCCTGACCTTACATTGAATCAGAGCTCACATGCTAGTTGTTCTCTCTCTAGCAGGCCTGACCTTACATTGAATCAGAGCTCACATGCTAGTTTTTCTCTTTCTAGCAGGCCTGACCTCACATAGAATCAGAGCTCACACGCTAGTTGTTCTCGCTATAGCAGGCCTGACCTCACATTAAATTTGAGCTCACATGCTTGTTGTTCTCTCTCTAGCAGGCCTGACCTCACATTGAATCAGAGCTCACACGCTAGTTGTTCTCTCTCTAGCAGGCCTGACCTCACATTGAATCACAGCTCATATGCTAGTTGTTCTCTCTCTAGCTGACTTATCCTCACATTGAATCAGAGAACACAAGCTTGTTCTCTCTCTAGCAGGTCTTACCTCACATTGAATCAGAGCTCACATGCTAGTTGTTCTCTCTCTAGTAGGCCTTGCCTCACATTGAATCAGAGCTCACATGCTTGTTCTCTCTCTAGCAGGCCTGACCTCACATTGAATCAGAGCTCACATGCTAGTTGTTCTCTATCTAGCAGGTTTGACCTCACATTTTATCAGAGCTAAAATGCTAGTTGTTCTCTCTCTAGCAGACGTGACATCACTTTTAATCAGAGCTCACACGCTAGTTTTCTCTCTCTTGCAGGTCTGACCTAACCTTGATTGAGAGCTCACATGCTTGTTGATCTCTCTCCAGCAGGCCTGACCTTACATTGAATCAGAGCTCACATGCTTGTTCTCTCTAGCAGGTCTGACCTCAAATTGAATAAGAGCTCACATGCTAGTTGTTCTCTCTCTAGCAGGCCTGACCTTACATTGAATCAGAGCTCACACGCTAGTTTTTCTCTCTCTAGCAGGTCTGACCTCTCCTTAAATCAGAGCTAACTTGCTTGTTGTTCTCTCTCTAGCAGGCCTGACCTCACATTGAATCAAAGCTCACATGCTAGGTGTTCTTACTCTAGCAGGCCTGACCTCACATTGAATCAGAGCTCACATGCTTGTTTTTTCTCTAGCAGGCCTGACCTCACATTGAATCAGAGCTCACATGCTTGTTGTTCTCTCTCTAGCAGGCCTGACCTCACATTGAATCAGAGCTCACATGCTTGTAGTTCTCTCTCTAGCAGGCCTGATCTCACATTGAATCAGAGCTTACATGCTAGTTGTTCTCTCTCTAGCAGGCCTGACCTCACATTGAATCGGAGCTCATATGCTAGTTGTTCTCTCTCTAGCAGGCCTGACCTCACATTGAATCAGAGCTCACATGCTTGTTGTTCTCTCTCTAGCAGGCCTGACCTCACATTGAATCAGAGCTCACACGCTAGTTGTTCTCTCTCTAGCAGGTCTGACCTCACATTGAATCAGAGCTCACATGCTAGTTGTTCTTTCTCTAGCAGGCCCGACCTCACATTTAATCAGAGCTCAAATGCTAGTTTTTCTCTCTCTAGTTGACCTGACCTCACATTGAATCAGAGTTCACATGCTAGTTGTTCTTTCTCTAGCAGGCCCGACCTCACATTTAATCAGAGCTCAAATGCTAGTTTTTCTCTCTCTAGTTGACCTGACCTCACATTGAATCAGAGATCACATGCTTGTTCTCTCTCTAGCAGGCCTGACCTCACATTGAATCAGAGCTCACATGCTAGTTGTTTTCTTTCTAGAAGACCTGACCTCACATTGAATCAGAGCTCACATGCTAGTTGTTTTCTCTCTAGCAGGCATGACCTCACATTGAATCAGAGCTCACATGCTTGTTGTTCTCTCTCTAGCAGGCCTGACCTCATATTGATTCAGAGCTCACATGCTTGTTCTCTCTCTAGGAGACATGACCTCACATTGAATCAGAGCTCACACGCTAGTTGTTCTCTCTCTAGCAGGCCTGACCTCACATTGAATCAGAGCTCACACGCTAGTTGTTCTCTCTCTAGCAAGTCTGACCTCACATTGAATCAGAGCTTACATGCTTGTTGTTCTCTTTCTAGCAGGCCTGACCTCACATAGAATCAGAGCTCACACGCTAGTTGTTCTTGCTATAGCAGGCCTGACCTCACATTGAATTTGAGCTCACATGCTTGTTGTTCTCTCTATAGCAGGCCTGACCTCACATTGAATCAATGCTCACACGCTAGATGTTCTCTTAGCAGTCCTGACCTCACATTGAATCAGAGCACATATGCTAGTTGTTTTCTATCTAGCAGGTTTGACCTCACATTTTATCAGAGCTAAAATGCTAGTTGTTCTCTCTCTAGCAGACCTGACCTCACTTTTAATCAGAGCTTACACGCTAGTTTTCTATCTCTTGTAGGTCTGACCTAACCCTGATTCAGAGCTCACATGCTTGTTGTTCTCTCTCTAGCAGGCCTGACCTTACATTAAATCAGAGCTCACATGCTTGTTCTCTCTAGCAGGTCTGACCTCAAATTGAAAAAGAGCTCACATGCTAGTTGTTCTTTCTCTAGCAGGCCTGACCTCACATTGAATCAGAGCTCACACGCTAGTTTTTCTCTCTCTAGCAGGTCTGACCTCTCCTTAAATCAGAGCTAACTTGCTTGTTGTTCTCTCTCTAGCAGGCCTGACCTCACATTAAATCAGAGCTCACATGCTTGTTCTCTTTCTAGCAGGCCTGACCTCACATTGAATCAGAGCTCAAATGCTAGTTGTTCTCTCTCTAGCTGACCTGACCTCACATTGAATCAGAGATCACATGCTTGTTCTCTCTCTAGCAGGCCTGACCTCACATTGAATCAGAGCTCACATGCTAGTTGTTTTCTTTCTAGAAGACCTGACCTCACATTGAATCAGAGCTCACATGCTAGTTGTTTTCTCTCTAGCAGGCATGACCTCACATTGAATCAGAGCTCACATGCTTGTTGTTCTCTCTCTAGCAGGCCTGACCTCATATTGATTCAGAGCTCACATGCTTGTTCTCTCTCTAGGAGACATGACCTCACATTGAATCAGAGCTCACACGCTAGTTGTTCTCTCTCTAGCAGGCTTGACCTCACATTGAATCAGAGCTCACACGCTAGTTGTTCTCTCTCTATCAAGTCTGACCTCACATTGAATCAGAGCTTACATGCTTGTTGTTCTCTTTCTAGCAGGCCTGACCTCACATTGAATCAGAGCTGACATGCTACTTGTTCTCTCTCTAGCAGGCCTGACTTTACATTGAATCAGAGCTCACATGCTAGTTGTTTTCTCTCTAGCAGGCCTGACCTTACATGTAATCAGAGCTCACATGCTAGTTTTTCTCTCTCTAGCAGGCCTGACCTCACATTGAATCACAGCTCATATGCTAGCTGTTCTCTCTCTAGTTGACCTATCCTCACATTGAATCAGAGATCACAAGCTTGTTCTCTCTCTAGCAGGTCTTACCTCACATTGAATCAGAGCTCACATGCTAGTTGTTCTCTTTCTAGTAGGCCTTGCCTCACATTGAATCAGAGCTCTTATGCTTGTTCTCTCTCTAGCAGGCCTGACCTCACATTGAATCAGAGCTCACATGCTAGTTGTCCTTTCTCTAGCAGGCCTGACCTTACATTGAATCATCAGAGCTTATATACTAGTTGTTCTTTCTCTAGCTGACCTGAACTCGCATTGAATCAGAGCTCACATGCTAGTTGTTCTTTCTCTAGCAGGCCCGATCTCACATTGAATCAGAGCTCAAATGCTAGTTTTTCTCTCTCTAGTTGACCTGACCTTACATTGAATCAGAGCTCACATGCTTGTTCTCTCTCTAGCATACCTTACTTCACATTGAATCAGAGCTCACATGCTAGTTGTTCTCTCTCTAGCTGACCTGACCTCACATTGAATCAGAGATCACATGCTTGTTCTCTCTCTAGCAGGCCTGACCTCATATTGAATCAGAGCTCACATGCTAGTTGTTTTCTTTCCAGAAGACCTGACCTCACATTGAATCAGAGCTCACATGCTAGTTGTTTTTTTTCTCTAGCAGGCATGACCTCACATTGAATCAGAGCTCACATGCTTGTTGTTCTCTCTCTAGCAGGCCTGACCTCATATTGATTCAGAGCTTACATGCTTGTTCTCTCTCTAGGAGACATGACCTCACATTGAATCAGAGCTCACACGCTAGTTGTTCTCTCTCTAGCAGGCCTGACCTCACATTGAATCAGAGCTCACACGCTAGTTTTTCTCTCTCTAGCAGGCCTGACCTTACATTGAATCAGAGCTCACATGCTAGTTGTTCTCTCTCTAGCAGGCCTGACCTTACATTAAATTTGAGCTCACATGCTAGTTTTTCTCTCTCTAGCAGGCCTGACCTCACATAGAATCAGAGCTCACACGCTAGTTGTCCTCGCTATAGCAGGCCTGACCTCACATTAATTTGAGCTCACATGCTTGTTGTTCTCTCTCTAGCAGGCCTGACCTCACATTGAATCAGAGCTCACACGCTAGTTGTTCTCTCTCTAGCAGGCCTGACCTCACATTGAATCACAGCTCATATGCTAGTTGTTCAATCTCTAGTTGACCTATCCTCACATTGAATCAGAGATCACAAGCTTGTTCTCTCTCTAGCAGGTCTTACCTCACATTGAATCAGAGCTCACATGCTAGTTGTTCTCTCTCTAGTAGGCCTTGCCTCACATTGAATCAGAGCTCACATGCTTGTTCTCTCTCTAGCAGGCCTGACCTCACATTAAATCAGAGCTCACATGCTAGTTGTCCTTTCTCTAGCAGGCCTGACCTTACATTGAATCATCAGAGCTTATGTACTAGTTGTTCTTTCTCTAGCTGACCTGAACTCACATTGAATCAGAGCCCACATGCTAGTTTTTCTCTCTTTAGCAAGCCTAAACTTACATTGAATCAGAGCTCACATGCTTGGTGTTCTCTCTCTAGCAGGCCTGACCTCACTTAGAATCAATGCTCACACGCTAGTTTTTCTCTTAGCAGTCCTGACCTCACATTGAATCAGAGCACACATGCTAGTTGTTTTCTATCTAGCAGGTTTGACTCACATTTTATCAGAGCTAAAATGCTAGTTGTTCTCTCTCTAGCAGACCTGACCTCACTTTTAATCAGAGCTTACACGCTAGTTTTCTATCTCTTGCAGGTCTGACCTAACCCTGATTCAGAGCTCACATGCTTGTTGTTCTCTCTCTAGCAGGCCTGACCTTACATTGAATCAGAGCTCACATGCTTGTTCTCTCTAGCAGGTCTGACCTCAAATTGAATAAGAGCTCACATGCTAGTTGTTCTCTTTCTAGCAGGCCTGACCTCACATTGAATCAGAGCTCACACGCTAGTTTTTCTCTCTCTAGCAGGTCTGACCTCTCCTTAAATCAGAGCTAACTTGCTTGTTGTTCTCTCTCTAGCAGGCCTGACCTCACATTAAATCAGAGATCACATGCTTGTTCTCTTTCTAGCAGATCTGACCTCACATTGAATCAGAGCTCAAATGCTAGTTGTTCTCTCTCTAGCTGACCTGACCTCACATTGAATCAGAGATCACATGCTTGTTCTCTCTCTAGCAGGCCTGACCTCACATTGAATCAGAGCTCACATGCTAGTTGTTTTCTTTCTAGAAGACCTGACCTCACATTGAATCAGAGCTCACATGCTTGTTGTTCTCTCTCTAGCAGGCCTGACCTCATATTGATTCAGAGCTCACATGCTAGTTGTTCTCTCTCTAGCAGGCTTGACCTTACATTGAATCAGAGCTCACATGCTAGTTGTTCTCTCTCTAGCAGGCCTGACCTTACATTGAATCAGAGCTCACATGCTAGTTTTTCTCTCTCTAGCAGGTCTGACCTCAAATTGAATAAGAGCTCACATGCTAGTTGTTCTCTTTCTAGCAGGCCTGACCTCATATTGATTCAGAGCTCACATGCTAGTTGTTCTCTTTCTAGCAGGCCTGACCTCACATTGAATCAGAGCTGACATGCTACTTGTTCTCTCTCTAGCAGGCCTGACCTTACATTGAATCAGAGCTCACATGCTAGTTGTTCTCTCTCTAGCAGGCCTGACCTTACATTGAATCAGAGCTCACATTCTAGTTTTTCTCTCTCTAGCAGGCCTGACCTCACATTGAATCAGAGCTCACACGCTAGTTGTTCTCGCTATAGCAGGCCTGACCTCACATTGAATTTGGGCTCACATGCTTGTTGTTCTCTCTCTAGCAGGCCTAACCTAACATTGAATCAGAACTCACACGCTAGTTGTTCTCTCTCTAGCAGGCCTGACCTCACATTGAATCACAGCTCATATGCTACTTGTTCTCTCTCTAGCTGACCTATCCTCACATTGAATCAGAGATCACAAGCTTGTTCTCTCTCTAGCAAGTCTTACCTCACATTGAATCAGAGCTCACATGCTAGTTGTTCTCTCTCTAGTAGGCCTTGCTTCACATTGAATTAAAGCTCACATGCTTGTTCTCTCTCTAGCAGGCCTGACCTCACATTGAATCAGAGCTCACATGCTAGTTGTCCTTTCTCTAGCAGGCCTGACCTTACATTGAATCAGAGCTCACATGCTAGTTTTTCTCTCTTTAGCAAGCCTAAACTTACATTGAATCAGAGCTCACATGCTTGGTGTTCTCTCTCTAGCAGGCCTGACCTCACTTTGAATCAATGCTCACACGCTAGTTGTTCTCTTAGCAGTATTGACCTCACATTGAATCAGAGCTCACATGCTAGTTGTTCTCTATCTAGCAGGTTTGACCTCACATTTTATCAGAGCTAAAATGCTAGTTGTTCTCTCTCTAGCAGACCTGACCTCACTTTTAATCAGAGCTTACACGCTAGTTTTCTCTCTCTTGCAGGTCTGACCTAACCTTGATTCAGAGCTCACATGCTTGTTGTTCTCTCTCTAGCAGGCCTGACCTTACATTGAATCAGAGCTCACATGCTAGTTTTCTCTCTCTTGCAGGTCTGACCTTACTTTGATTCAGAGAACACATGCTTGTTGTTCTCTCTCTAGCAGGCCTTACCTCACATTGAATCAGAGCTCAAATGCTAGTTGTTCTCTCTCTAGCAGGCCTGACCTTACATTGAATCAGAGCTCACATGCTAGTTGTTCTCTCTCTAGCAGGCCTGACCTTACATTGAATCAGAGCTCACATGCTAGTTGTTCTCTCTCTAGCAGGCGTGACCTCACATTAAATCAGAGCTCACATGCATGTTCTCTCTAGCAGGTCTGACCTTACATTGAATAAGAGCTAACATGCTTGTTCTCTCTCTAGCAGGCCTGACCTCACATTGAAACATAGCTCACATGCTATTTGTTCTCTCTCCAGCAGGCATGACCTCACCTTGAATCAGAGCTAACTTGCTTGTTGTTCTCTTTCTAGCAGGCCTGACCTCACATTAAATCGAAGCTCACATGCTAGGTGATCTCTCTCTAGCAGGCCTGACCTCACATTGAATCAGAGCTCACATGCTAGGTGTTCTCTATCTAGCAGGCCCGACCTCACATTGAATCATCAGAGCTTATAAGCTAGTTGTTCTTTCTCTAGCTGACCTGAACTCACATTGAATCAGAGCTCACATGCTTGTTTTCTCTCTAGCTGACCTTACCTAACATTGAATCAGAGCTCACATGCTTTTTCTCTTTCTAGCAGGCCTGACCTCACATTGAATCAGAGCTCAAATGCTAGTTTTTCTTTCTCTAGTTGACCTGACCTTACATTGAATCAGAGCTCACATGCTAGTTGTTCTCTCTCTAGCAGGCCTGACCTTACATTGAATCAGAGCTCACATGCTAGTTTTTCTCTCTCTAGCAGGCCTGACCTCACATTGAATCAGAGCTAACACGCTAGTTATTCTCTCTCTAGCAGGCCTGACCTTATATTGAATCAGAGCTCACATTCTAGTTTTTCTCTTTCTAGCAGGCCTGACCTCACATTGAATCAGAGCTCACACGCTTGTTGTTCTCGCTATAGCAGGCCTGACCTCACATTGAATTTGGGCTCACAGGCTTGTTGTTCTCTCTCTAGCAGGCCTGACCTCACATTGAATCAGAGCTCACACGCTAGTTGTTCGCTCTCTAGCAGGCCTGACCTCACATTGAATCACAGCTCATATGCTAGTTGTTCTCTCTCTAGCTGACCTATCCTCACATTGAATCAGAGCTCACATGTTCACAAGCTTGTTCTCTCTCTAGCAGGTCTTACCTTACATTGAATCAGAGCTCACATGCTTGTTCTCTCTCTAGCAGGCCTGACCTCATATTGAATCAGAGCTCACATGCTAGTTGTCCTTTCTCTAGCAGGCCTGACCTTACATTGAATCAGAGCTCACATGCTAGTTTTTCTCTCTTTAGCAAGCCTAAACTTACATTGAATCAGAGCTCACATGCTTGGTGTTCTCTCTCTAGAAGGCCTGACCTCACTTTGAATCAATGCTCACACGCTAGTTGTTCTCTTAGCAGTATTGACCTCACATTGAATCAGAGCTAACATGCTAGTTGTTCTCTATCTAGCAGGTTTGACCTCACATATTTTATTAGAGCTAAAATGCTAGTTGTTCTCTCTCTAGCAGACCTGACCTCACATTGAATCAGAGCTCAAATGCTAGTTGTTGTCTCTCTAGCAGGCCTGACCTCACATTAAATCAGAGCTCACATGCTTGTTCTCTCTAGCAGGTCTGACCTTACATTGAATAAGAGCTCACATGCTTGTTCTCTCTCTAGCAGGCCTGACCTCACATTGAAACATAGCTCACATGCTAGTTGTTCTCTCTCTAGCAGGCCTGACCTCACCTTGAATCAGAGCTAACTTGCTTGTTGTTCTCTCTCTAGCAGGCCTGACCTTAATTTAAATCGAAGCTCACATGCTAGGTGATCTCTCTCTAGCAGGCCTGACCTCACATTGAATCAGAGCTCACATGCTAGGTGTTCTCTATCTAGCAGGCCCGACCTCACATTGAATCATCAGAGCTTATATGCTAGTTGTTGTACTTTCTCTAGCTGACCTGAACTCACATTGAATCAGAGCTCACATGCTTATTTTCTCTCTAGCTGACCTTACCTAACATTGAATCAGAGCTCACATGCTTGATCTCTTTCTAGCAGGCCTGACCTCACATTGAATCAGAGCTCAAATGCTAGTTTTTCTCTCTCTAGTTGACCTGACCTTACATTGAATCAGAGCTCACATGCTTGTTCTCTCTCTAGCTGACCTAACCTCACATTGAATTAGAGATCACATGCTTGTTCTCTCTCTAGCAGGCCTGACCTCACATTGAATCAGAGCTCACATGCTAGTTGTTTTCTTTCTAGAAGATCTGACCTCACATTGAATCAGAGCTAACATGCTAGTTGTTTTCTCTCTAGTAGGTATGACCTCACATTGAATCAGAGCTCACACGCTTGTTGTTCTCTCTCTAGCAGGCCTAACCTCATATTAATTCAGAGCTCACATGCTTGTTCTCTTTCTAGGAGACATGACCTCACATTGAATCAGAGCTCACACGCTAGTTGTTCTCTCTCTAGCAGGCCTGACCTCACATTGAATCAGAGCTCACACGCTACTTGTTCTCTCTCTAGCAGGCCTGACCATACATTTAATCAGAGCTCACATGCTAGTTGTTCTCTCTCTAGCAGGCCTGACCTTACATTGAATCAGAGCTCACATGCTAGTTTTTCTCTCTCTAGCAGGCCTGACCTTACATTGAATCAGAGCTCACACGCTAGTTGTTCTCGCTATAGCAGGCCTGACCTCACATTGAATTAGAGCTCACACGCTAGTTGTTCTCTCTCTAGCAGGCCTGACCTCACATTGAATCACAGCTCATATGCTAGTTGTTCTCTCTCTAGCTGACCTATCCTCACATTAAATCAGATATCACAAGCTTGTTCTCTCTCTAGCAGGTCTTACCTCACATTGAATCAGAGCTCACATGCTAGTTGTTCTCTCTCTAGTAGGCCTTGCCTCACATTGAATCAGAGCTCACATGCTTGTTCTCTCTTTAGCAGGCCTGACCTTACATTGAAACAGAGCTCACATGCTAGTTGTCCTTTCTCTAGCAGGCCTGACCTTACATTGAATCAGAGCTCACATGCTAGTTTTTCTCTCTTTAGCAAGCCTAAACTTACATTGAATCAGAGCTCACATGCTTGGTGTTCTCTCTCTAGCAGGCCTGACCTCACATTGAATCAGAGCTCACATGCTAGTTGTTCTCTATCTCGCAGGTTTGACCTCAAATTAAATAAGAGCTCACATGCTAGTTGTTCTCTCTCTAGCAGGCCTGACCTCACATTGAATCAGAGCTAACACGCTAGTTTTTCTCTCTCTAGCAGGTCTGACCTCTCCTAAAATCAGAGCTAACTTGCTTGTTGTTCTCTCTCTAGCAGGCCTGACCTCACATTGAATCAGAGCTCACATGCTAGGTGTTCTTACTCTAACAGGCCTGACCCCACATTGAATCAGAGCTCACATGCTTGTTCTCTCTCTAGCAGGCCTGACCTCACATTGAATCAGAGCTCACATGCTTGTTGTTCTCTCTCTAGCAGGCCTAACGTCACATTGAATCAGAGCTCACATGCTTGTTGTTCTCGCTCTAGCAGGCCTGACCTCACATTGAATCACAGCTCATATGCTAGTTGTTATCTCTCTAGCAGGCCTGACCTCACATTAAATCAGAGCTCACATGCTAGTTATTCTCTCTCTAGCTGACCTGACCTCACGATGAATCAGAGATCACATGCTTGTTCTCTCTCTAGCAGGCCTGACCTCATATTGAATCAGAGCTCACATGCTTGTTTTCTCTCTAGCAGACATGACCTCACATTGAATCAGAGCTTACACGCTAGTTGTTATCTCTCTAGCAGGTCTGACCTCACATTGAAAATCAGAGCTTACATGCTTGTTGTTCTCTCTCTAGCAGGCCTGACCTAACATTAAATCAGAGCTCACATGCTACTTGTTCTCTCTCTAGCAGGCCGGACCTTACATTGAATCAAAGCTCACATACTAGTTGTTCTCTCTCTAGCAGGCCTGACCTTACATTGAATCAGAGCTCGAATGCTAGTTTTTCTCTCTCTAGCAGGCCTGACCTCACATTGAATCAGAGCTCACACGCTAGTTGTTCTCTCTCTAGCAGGCCTGACCTCACATTGAATCAGAGCTCACACGCTTGTTGTTCTCTCTCTAGCAAGCCTGACCTCTCACTGAATCAGAGCTCACACGCTAGTTTTTCTCTCTTTAGCAAGCCTAAACTTACATTGAATCAGAGCTCACATGCTTGTTGTTCTCTCTTTAGCAGGCCTAACCTCATTTTGAATCAATGCTCACACGCTGGTTGTTCTCTTAGCAGTCCTGACCTCACATTGAATTAGAGCTCACATGCTAGTTGTTCTCTATCTAGCAGGTTTGACCTTACAATTTATCAGAGCTAAAATGCTAGTTTTTCTCTCTCCAGCAGGCCTGACTTTACTTTTAATCAGAGCTCAAACGCTAGTTTTCTCTCTATTGCAGGTCTGACCTAACCTTGATTCAGAGAACACATGCTTGTTGTTCTCTCTCTAGCAGGCCTGACCTCACATTGAATCAGAGCTCAAATGCTAGTTGTTCTCTCTCTAGCAGGCCTGACCT
Organism: Biomphalaria sudanica; assembly: GCA_036873155.1. NCBI lineage: Eukaryota > Metazoa > Mollusca > Gastropoda > Planorbidae > Biomphalaria > Biomphalaria sudanica. Next base: position 30,812 of record JAZGLO010005583.1, on the reverse strand, counting down.
CACATTAAATCAGAGCTCACATGCTTGTTCTCTCTAGCAGGTCTGACCTTACATTGAATAAGAGCTCACATGCTTGTTCTCTCTCTAGCAGGCCTGACCTCACATTGAATCAGAACTCACACGCTAGTTTTTCTCTTTCTAGCAGGTCTGACCTCACTTTGAATCAGAGCTAACTTGCTTGTTGTTCTCTCTCTAGCAGGCCTGACCTCACATTAAATCGAAGCTCACATGCTAGGTGATCTCTCTCTAGCAGGCCTGACCTCACATTGAATCAGAGCTCACATGCTTGTTTTTCTCCCTCTAGCAGGCCCGACCTCAAATTGAATCATCAGAGCTTATATGCTAGTTGTTCTTTCTCTAGCTGACCTGAACTCACATTGAATCAGAACTCACATGCTTGTTCTCTCTAGCAGGTCTGACCTCAAATTGAATAAGAGCTCACATGCTAGTTGTTCTCTCTTTAGCAGGCCTGACCTTACATTGAATCAGAGCTCACACGCTAGTTTTTCTCTCTCTAGCAGGTCTGACCTCTCCTTAAATCAAAGCTAACTTGCTTGTTGTTCTCTCTCTAGAAGGCCTGACCTCACAATGAATCAGAGCTCACATGCTAGGTGTTCTTACTCTAGCAGGCCTGACCTCACATTGAATCAGAGCTCACATGCTTGTTTTCTCTCTAGCAGGCCTGACCTCACATTGAATCAGAGCTCACATGCTTGTTGTTCTCTCTCTAGCAGGCCTAACCTCACATTGAATCAGAGCTCACATGCTTGTTGTTCTCGCTCTAGCAGGCATGACCTCACATTGAATCACAGCTCATATGCTAGTTGTTATCTCTCTAGCAGGCCTGACCTCACATTGAATCAGAGCTCACATGCTAGTTATTCTCTCTCTAGCTGACCTGACCTCACGATGAATCATAGATCACATGCTTGTTCTCTCTCTAGCAGGCCTGACGTCATATTGAATTAGAGCTCACATGCTTGTTTTCTCTCTAGCAGACATGACCTCACATTGAATCAGAGCTTACACGCTAGTTTTTTATATCTCTAGCAGGTCTGACCTCACATTGAATCAGAGCTTACACGCTAGTTGTTCTCTCTCTAGCAGGTCTGACCTCACTATGAAAATCAGAGCTTACATGCTTGTTGTTCTCTCTCTAGCTGGCCTGACCTAACATTAAATCAGAGCTCACATGCTACTTGTTCTCTCTCTAGCAGGCCTGACCTTACATTGAATCAAAGCTCATATACTAGTTGTTCTCTCTTTAGCAGGCCTGACCTTACATTGAATCAGAGGTCACATGCTAGTTTTTCTCTCTCTAGCTGGCCTGACCTTACATTGAATCAGAGCTCACACGCTAGTTGTTCTCTCTATAGCAGGCCTGACCTCACATTGAATCAGAGCTCACACGCTTGTTGTTCTCTCGCTAGCAAGCCTGACCTCTCACTGAATCAGAGCTCACACGCTAGTTTTTCTCTCTTTAGCAAGCCTAAACTTACATTGAATCAGAGCTCACATGCTTGTTGTTATCTCTTTAGCAGGCCTAACCTCATTTTGAATCAATGCTCACACGCTGGTTGTTCTCTTAGCAGTCCTGACCTCACATTGAATTAGAGCTCACATGCTAGTTGTTCTCTATCTAGCAGGTTTGACCTTACAATTTATCAGAGCTAAAATGCTAGTTTTCTCTCTCTTGCAGGCCTGACCTCACTTTTAATCAGAGCTCAAACGCTAGTTTTCTCTCTCTTGCAGGTCTGACCTAACCTTGATTCAGAGAACACATGCTTGTTGTTCTCTCTCTAGTAGGCCTGACCTCACATTGAATCAGAGCTCAAATGCTAGTTGTTCTCTCTCTAGCAGGCCTGACCTCACATTAAATCAGAGCTCACATGCTTGTTCTCTCTAGCAGGTCTGACCTTACATTGAATAAGAGCTCACATGCTTGTTCTCTCTCTAGCAGGCCTGACCTCACATTGAATCAGAACTCACACGCTAGTTTTTCTCTTTCTAGCAGGTCTGACCTCACCTTGAATCAGAGCTAACTTGCTTGTTGTTCTCTCTCTAGCAGGCCTGACCTCACATTAAATCGAAGCTCACATGCTAGGTGATCTCTCTCTAGCAGGCCTGACCTCACATTGAATCAGAGCTCACATGCTAGGTGTTCTCTCTCTAGCAGGCCCGACCTCACATTGAATCAATAGAGCTTATATGCTAGTTTTTCTTTCTCTAGCTGACCTGAACTCACATTGAATCAGAGCTCACATGCTTGTTTTCTCTCTAGCTGACCTTACCTCACATTGAATCAGAGCTCACATGCTTATTCTCTTTCTAGCAGGCCTGACCTTACATTAAATTAGAGCTCATATTCTAGTATTTCTCTCTCTAGCAGGCCTGAACTCACATTGAATCAGAGCTCAAATGCTAGTTTTTCTCTCTCTAGTTGACCTGACCTTACATTGAATCAGAGCTCACATGCTTGTTCTCTCTCTAACAGGCCTGATTTTACATTTAATCAGAGCTCACATTCTAGTTGTTCTCTCTCTAGCAGGCCTGACCTTACATTGAATCAGAGCTCACATGCTAGTTTTTCTCTCTCTAGCAGGCCTGACCTCACATTAAATCAGAGCTCACACGCTAGTTGTTCTCGCTATAGCAGGCCTGACCTCACATTGAATTTGAGCTCACACGCTTGTTGTTCTCTCTCTAGCAGGCCTGACCTCACATTGAATCAGAGCTCACACGCTAGTTGTTCTCTCTCTAGCAGGCCTGACCTCACATTGAATCACAGCTCATATGCTAGTTGTTCTCTCTCTAGCTGACCTATCCTCACATTGAATCAGATATCACAAGCTTGTTCTCTCTCTAGCAGGTCTTACCTCACATTGAATCAGAGCTCACATGCTAGTTGTTCTCTCTCTAGTAGGCCTTGCCTCACATTGAATCAGAGCTCACATGCTTGTTCTCTCTTTAGCAGGCCTGACCTTACATTAAAACAGAGCTCACATGCTAGTTGTCCTTTCTCTAGCAGGCCTGACCTTACATTGAATCAGAGCTCACATGCTAGTTTTTCTCTCTTTAGCAAGCCTAAACTTACATTGAATCAGAGCTCACATGCTTGGTGTTCTCTCTCTAGCAGGCCTGACCTCACATTGAATCAGAGCTCACATGCTAGTTGTTCTCTATCTCGCAGGTTTGACCTCAAATTGAATAAGAGCTCACATGCTAGTTGTTCTCTCTCTAGCAGGCCTGACCTCACATTGAATCAGAGCTAACACGCTAGTTTTTCTTACTCTAGCAGGTCTGACCTCTCCTAAAATCAGAGCTAACTTGCTTGTTGTTCTCTCTCTAGCAGGCCTGACCTCACATTGAATCAGAGCTCACATGCTAGGTGTTCTTACTCTAACAGGCCTGACCCCACATTGAATCAGAGCTCACATGCTTGTTCTCTCTCTAGCAGGCCTGACCTCACATTGAATCACAGCTCATATGCTAGTTGTTATCTCTCTAGCAGGCCTGACCTCACATTAAATCAGAGCTCACATGCTAGTTATTCTCTCTCTAGCTGACCTGACCTCACGATGAATCAGAGATCACATGCTTGTTCTCTCTCTAGCAGGCCTGACCTCATATTGAATCAGAGCTCACATGCTTGTTTTCTCTCTAGCAGACATGACCTCACATTGAATCAGAGCTTACACGCTAGTTGTTATCTCTCTAGCAGGTCTGACCTCACATTGAAAATCAGAGCTTACATGCTTGTTGTTCTCTCTCTAGCAGGCCTGACCTAACATTAAATCAGAGCTCACATGCTACTTGTTCTCTCTCTAGCAGGCCGGACCTTACATTGAATCAAAGCTCACATACTAGTTGTTCTCTCTCTAGCAGGCCTGACCTTACATTGAATCAGAGCTCGAATGCTAGTTTTTCTCTCTCTAGCAGGCCTGACCTCACATTGAATCAATGCTCACACGCTAGTTGTTCTCTCTCTAGCAGGCCTGACCTCACATTGAATCAGAGCTCACACGCTTGTTGTTCTCTCTCTAGCAAGCCTGACCTCTCACTGAATCAGAGCTCACACGCTAGTTTTTCTCTCTTTAGCAAGCCTAAACTTACATTGAATCAGAGCTCACATGCTTGTTGTTCTCTCTTTAGCAGGCCTAACCTCATTTTGAATCAATGCTCACACGCTGGTTGTTCTCTTAGCAGTCCTGACCTCACATTGAATTAGAGCTCACATGCTAGTTGTTCTCTATCTAGCAGGTTTGACCTTACAATTTATCAGAGCTAAAATGCTAGTTTTTCTCTCTCTAGCAGGCCTGACCTCACTTTTAATCAGAGCTCAAACGCTAGTTTTCTCTCTATTGCAGGTCTGACCTAACCTTGATTCAGAGAACACATGCTTGTTGTTCTCTCTCTAGCAGGCCTGACCTCACATTGAATCAGAGCTCAAATGCTAGTTGTTTTTTCTCTAGCAGGCCTGACCTCACATTAAATCAGAGCTCACATGCTTGTTCTCTCTAGCAGGTCTGACCTTACATTGAATCAGGACTCACACGCTAGTTTTTCTCTTTCTAGCAGGTCTGACCTCACTTTGAATCAGAGCTAACTTGCTTGTTGTTCTCTCTCTAGCAGGCCTGACCTCACATTAAATCGAAGCTCACATGCTAGGTGATCTCTCTCTAGCAGGCCTGACCTCACATTGAATCAGAGCTCACATGCTTGTTTTTCTCCCTCTAGCAGGCCCGACCTCAAATTGAATCATCAGAGCTTATATGCTAGTTGTTCTTTCTCTAGCTGACCTGAACTCACATTGAATCAGAGCTCACATGCTTGTTCTCTTTCTAGCAGGCCTGACCTCACATTAAATTAGAGCTTATATGCTAGTATTTCTCTCTCTAGCAGGCCTAAACTCTCATTGAATCAGAGCTCAAATGCTAGTTTTTCTCTCTCTAGTTGACCTGACCTTACATTGAATCAGAGCTCACATGCTTGTTCTCTCTCTAGCATACCTGACTTCACATTGAATCAGAGCTCACATGCTTGTTATTCACTATTTAGCAGGCCTGACCTAACCTTGAATCAGAGCTCACATGCTAGTTGTTTTCTCTCTAGCAGGCATGACCTCACATTGAATCAGAGCTCACATGCTAAATGTTCTCTTTCTAGCAGGCCTGACCTCACATTAAATCAGAGCTCACATGCTTTTGTTCTCTCTCTAGCAGGCCTGACCTCACATTGAATCAGAGCTCACATGCTTGTTTTTCTTTTTCTAGCTGACTTGACCTCACATTGAATCAGAGCTCACATGCTTGTTGTTTTCTCTCTAGAAGGCCTGACCTCACATTGAATCAGAGCTCATATGCTAGTTGTTCTCTCTATAGCTGACCTGACCTCACATTGAATCAGAGCTCACATGCTAGTTTTTCTCTCTCTAGCAGGCCTGACCTCACATTGAATCAAAGCTCACATGCTTGTTGTTCTCTCTCTAGCAGGCCTGACCTCACATTGAATCAGAGCTCACATGCTTGTTTTTTTTTTCTAGCTGACCTGACCTCACATTGAATCAGAGCTCACATGCTTGTTTTTCTCTCTCTAGTAAGCCTGACCTCACATTGAATCAGAGCTTACATGCTAGTTGTTCTTTCTCTTGCAGGCCTGACCTCACATTGAATAAGAGCTCTCATGCTTGTTCGCTCTCTAGCAGGTCTGACCTCACATTGAATCAGAGCTCACATGCTAGTTGTTCTCTCTCTAGCAGGCTTTCCTCACATTGAATCAGAGCTCACATGCTTGTTCTCTCTCTAGCAGGCCTGACCTCGCGTTGAATAAGAGCTCACATGCTTGCTGTTCTCTCTCTAGCAGGCCTGACCTCACATTGAATCAGAGCTCACATGCTAGTTGTTCTCTCTCTTGCAGGCCTGACCTCACATTAAATAAGAGCTCTCATGCTTATTCGCTCTCTAGCAGGTCTAACCTCACATTGAATCAGAGCTCACATGCTAGTTTTTCTCTCTCTAGCAGACCTGACCTCACATTGAATCAGAGCTCACATGCTAGTTGTTCTCGCTCTAGCAGGCCTGACCTCACATTGAATCACAGCTCATATGCTAGTTGTTATCTCTCTAGCAGGCCTGACCTCACATTAAATCAGAGCTCACATGCTAGTTATTCTCTCTCTAGCTGACCTGACCTCACGATGAATCAGAGATCACATGCTTGTTCTCTCTCTAGCAGGCCTGACCTCATATTGAATCAGAGCTCACATGCTTGTTTTCTCTCTAGCAGACAAGACCTCACATTGAATCAGAGCTTACACGCTAGTTGTTATCTCTCTAGCAAGTCTGACCTCACATTGAAAATCAGAGCTTACATGCTTGTTGTTCTCTCTCTAGCAGGCCTGACCTAACATTAAATCAGAGCTCACATGCTACTTGTTCTCTCTCTAGCAGGCCGGACCTTACATTGAATCAAAGCTCACATACTAGTTGTTCTCTCTCTAGCAGGCCTGACCTTACATTGAATCAGAGCTCGAATGCTAGTTTTTCTCTCTCTAGCAGGCCTGACCTCACATTGAATCAGAGCTCACACGCTAGTTGTTCTCTCTCTAGCAGGCCTGACCTCACATTGAATCAGAGCTCACACGCTTGTTGTTCTCTCTCTAGCAAGCCTGACCTCTCACTGAATCAGAGCTCACACGCTAGTTTTTCTCTCTTTAGCAAGCCTAAACTTACATTGAATCAGAGCTCACATGCTTGTTGTTCTCTCTTTAGCAGGCCTAACCTCATTTTGAATCAATGCTCACACGCTGGTTGTTCTCTTAGCAGTCCTGACCTCACATTGAATTAGAGCTCACATGCTAGTTGTTCTCTATCTAGCAGGTTTGACCTTACAATTTATCAGAGCTAAAATGCTAGTTTTTCTCTCTCTAGCAGGCCTGACCTCACTTTTAATCAGAGCTCAAACGCTAGTTTTCTCTCTATTGCAGGTCTGACCTAACCTTGATTCAGAGAACACATGCTTGTTGTTCTCTCTCTAGCAGGCCTGACCTCACATTGAATCAGAGCTCAAATGCTAGTTGTTTTCTCTCTAGCAGGCCTAACCTCACATTAAATCAGAGCTCACATGCTTGTTCTCTCTAGCAGGTCTGACCTTACATTGAATAAGAGCTCACATGCTTGTTCTCTCTCTAGCAGGCCTGACCTCACATTGAATCAGAACTCACACGCTAGTTTTTCTCTTTCTAGCAGGTCTGACCTCACTTTGAATCAGAGCTAACTTGCTTGTTGTTCTCTCTCTAGCAGGCCTGACCTCACATTAAATCGAAGCTCACATGCTAGGTGATCTCTCTCTAGCAGGCCTGACCTCACATTAAATCAGAGCTCACATGCTTGTTTTTCTCCCTCTAGCAGGCCCGACCTCAAATTGAATCATCAGAGCTTATATGCTAGTTGTTCTTTCTCTAGCTGACCTGAACTCACATTGAATAAGAGCTCACATGCTTGTTCTCTTTCTAGCAGGCCAGACCTCACATTAAATTAGAGCTTATATGCTAGTATTTCTCTCTCTAGCAGGCCTAAACTCTCATTGAATCAGAGCTCAAATGCTAGTTTTTCTCTCTCTAGTTGACCTGACCTTACATTGAATCAGAGCTCACATGCTTGTTCTCTCTCTAGCATACCTGACTTCACATTGAATCAGAGCTCACATGCTTGTTATTCACTATTTAGCAGGCCTGACCTAACCTTGAATCAGAGCTCACATGCTAGTTGTTTTCTCTCTAGCAGGCATGACCTCACATTGAATCAGAGCTCACATGCTAAATGTTCTCTTTCTAGCAGGCCTGACCTCACATTAAATCAGAGCTCACATGCTTTTGTTCTCTCTCTAGCAGGCCTGACCTCACATTGAATCAGAGCTCACATGCTTGTTTTTCTTTTTCTAGCTGACTTGACCTCACATTGAATCAGAGCTCACATGCTTGTTGTTTTCTCTCTAGAAGGCCTGACCTCACATTGAATCAGAGCTCATATGCTAGTTGTTCTCTCTATAGCTGACCTGACCTCACATTGAATCAGAGCTCACATGCTAGTTTTTCTCTCTCTAGCAGGCCTGACCTCACATTGAATGAAAGCTCACATGCTTGTTGTTCTCTCTCTAGCAGGCCTGACCTCACATTGAATCAGAGCTCACATGCTTGTTTTTTTTTTCTAGCTGACCTGACCTCACATTGAATCAGAGCTCACATGCTTGTTTTTCTCTCTCTAGTAAGCCTGACCTCACATTGAATCAGAGCTTACATGCTAGTTGTTCTTTCTCTTGCAGGCCTGACCTCACATTGAATAAGAGCTCTCATGCTTGTTCGCTCTCTAGCAGGTCTGACCTCACATTGAATCAGAGCTCACATGCTAGTTGTTCTCTCTCTAGCAGCCTTTCCTCACATTGAATCAGAGCTCACATGCTTGTTCTCTCTCTAGCAGGCCTGACCTCGCATTGAATCAGAGCTCACATGCTTGCTGTTCTCTCTCTAGCAGGCCTGACCTCACATTGAATCAGAGCTCACATGCTAGTTGTTCTCTCTCTTGCAGGCCTGACCTCACATTGAATAAGAGCTCTCATGCTTATTCGCTCTCTAGCAGGTCTGACCTCACATTGAATCAGAGCTCACATGCTAGTTTTTCTCTCTCTAGCAGACCTGACCTCACATTGAATCAGAGCTCACATGCTAGTTGTTCTCTCTCTAGCAGGCCTGACATTACATTGAATTAGAGCTCACACGCTAGTTGTACTCTCTCTAGCAGGTCTGTCCTAATCTTGAATCAGAGCTCACATGCATGTTGTTCTCTCTCTAGCAGGCCTGACCTCACATTGAATCAGAGCTCACATGCTTGTTGTACTCTCTCTAGCAGGCCTGACCTCACTTGAATACAGAGCTCACACGCTAGTAGTTCTCTCTCTAGCAGGTCTGACATAACCTTGAGTCAGAGCTCACATGCTTGTTGTTCTCTCTCAAGAAGAACTGACCTCACATTGAACGAGAGCTCAAATGCTTGTTGTTCTCTCTCTAGCAGGCCTGACCTCACATTGTATCAGAGCTCACATGCTTGTTCTCTCTAGCAGGTCTGACATCACATTGAATCAGAGCTTACATGCTTGTTGTTCTCTATCTAGCTGACCTGACCTCACATTAAATCAGAGCTCACAAGCTTGTTGTTCTCTCTCTAGCAGACCTAACCTTACATTGAATCAGAGCTCACATGCTTGTTGTTCTCTCTCTAGCTGACCTGACCTCACATTGAATCAGAGCTCACATGCTTGTTATTCACTATTTAGCAGGCCTGACCTAACCTTGAATCAGAGCTCACATGCTTTTTTTTTTTCTAGCTGACCTGACCTCACATTGAATCAGAGCTCACATGCTAAATGTTCTCTTTCTAGCAGGCCTGACCTCACATTGAATCAGAGCTCACATGCTTGTTTTTCTTTTTCTAGCTGACTTGACCTCACATTGAATCAGAGCTCACATGCTTGTTGTTTTCTCTCTAGAAGGCCTGACCTCACATTAAATCAGAGGTCATATGCTAGTTGTTCTCTCTATAGCTGACCTGACCTCACATTGAATCAGAGCTCACATGCTAGTTTTTCTCTCTCTAGCAGGCCTGACCTCACATTAAATCAAAGCTCACATGCTTGTTGTTCTCTCTCTAGCAGGCCTGACCTCACATTGAATCAGAGCTCACATGCTTGTTTTTTTTTTCTAGCTGACCTGACCTCACATTGAATCAGAGCTCACATGCTTGTTTTTCTCTCTCTCGTAAGCCTGACCTCACATTGAATCAGAGCCTACATGCTAGTTGTTCTTTCTCTTGCAGGCCTGACTTCACATTGAATAAGAGCTCTCATGCTTGTTCGCTCTCTAGCAGGTCTGACCTCACATTGAATCAGAGCTCACATGCTAGTTGTTCTCTCTCTAGCAGCCTTTCCTCACATTGAATCAGAGCTCACATGCTAGTTGTTCTCTCTCTAGCAGGCCTGATATTACATTGAATTAGAGCTCATACGCTAGTTGTTCTCTCTCTAGCAGGTCTGACCTAACCTTGAGACAGAGCTCACATGCTTGTTGTTCTCTCTCTAGTACGCCTGACCTCACATTGAAACAGAGCTCACATGCTTGTTGCTCTCTCTCTAGCAAACATGACCTCATATTGAATCAGAGCTCACACGCTAGTAGTTCTTTCTCTAGCAGGTCTGACATAACCTTTATTCAGAGCTCACATGCTTGTTGTTCTCTCTCAAGAAGGACTAACCTCACATTGAATGAGAGCTCAAATGCATGTTGTTCTCTCTCTAGCAGGCCTGACCTCACATTGTATCAGAGCTCACATGCTTGTTATCTCTAGCAAGTCTGACATCACATTGAATCAGAGCTCACATGCTTGTTCTGTATCTAGCAGGCCTGACCTCACATTGAATCAGAGCTCACATGCTAGTTGTTCTCTCTCTAGCAGGCCTGACCTCATATTGAATCAGAGCTTACATGCTTGTTGTTCTCTCTCTAGCAGGCCTGACCTCACATTGAATAAGAGCTCAAATGCTTGTTGTTCTCTCTCTAGCAGGCCTGACCTCACATTGAATCAGAGCTCATATGCTAGTTGTTCTCTCTCTAGCTGACCTGACCTCAATTTGAATCAGAGCTCACATGCTTGTTGTTCTCTCTCTAGCAGGCCTGACCTCACATTAAATCAGAGATCACATGCTTGTTTTTCTTTTTCTAGCTGACCTAACCTCACATTGAATCAGAGCTCACATGTATGTTGTTCTCTCTCTAGCAGGCCTGACCTCACATTAATTCAGAGCTCACATGCTAGTTGCTTTCTCTCTAGCAGGCCTGACCTCACATTGAATCAGAGCTCACATGCTTGTTGTTCTCTCTCTAGCAGACCTGACCTCACATTAAATCAGAGCTCACATGCTTGTTGTACTCTCTCAAGCAGGCCTGACCTCACTTTAAATCAAAGCTCACACGCTAGTAGTTCTCTCTCTAGCAGGTCTGTCATAACATTGATTCAGAGCTCACATGCTTGTTGTTTTCTCTCTAAAAGGACTGAACTCACATTGAATGAGAGCTCAAATGCTTGTTGTTCTCTCTCTAGCAGGCCTGACCTCACATTGTATCAGAGCTCACATGCTTGTTCTCTCTAGCATGTCTGACATCACATTGAATCAGAGCTCACATGCTTGTTGTTCTCTCTCTATCAGGCCTGACATTATATTGAATCAGAGCTCACATGCTAGTTTTTCTCTCTCTAGCAAACCTGACCTCACATTGAATCAGAGCTCACATGCTTGTTGTTCTCTCTCTAGCAGGCCTGACCTCACATTGAATGAGAGCTCACATGCCTGTTCTCTCTCTAGCAGGCCTGATCTTAAATTGAATAAGAGCTTACATGCTAGTTGTTCTCTCTCTAGCTGACCTGACCTCACATTGAATAAAAGCTCACATGCTAGTTTTTCTCTCTCTAGCAGGCCTGACCTCACATTGAATCAGAACTAACATGCTAGTTGTTTTCTCTCTAGCAGGCCTGACCACACATTGAATCAGAGCTCACATACTAGTTGTTCTCTCTCTAGCAGGCCTGACCTCACATTGAATTAGAGCTTACATGCTTGTTGTTCTCTCTCTTGCAGGTCTGACCTCACATTGAATAAGAGCTCAAATGCTTGTTGTTCTCTCTCTAGCAGGCCTAACCTTACATTGTATCAGAGCTCACATGCTTGTTCTCTCTCTAGCAGGCCTTACCTCACATTGAATCAGAGCTAACATGCTAGTTGTTTTCTCTCTAGCAGGCCTGATCTCACATTGAATCAGAGATCACATGCTAGTTGTTCTCTATCTAGCTGACCTGACCTCACATTAAATCATAGCTCACATGCTAGTTTTTCTCTCTCTAGCAGGCCTGACCTCACATTGAATCAGAGCTCACATGCTTGTTTTTCTCTCTCTAGCAGGCCTGACCTCACATTGAATCAGAGCTCAAATGCTTGTTGTTCTCTCTCTAGCAGGCCTGACCTCACATTGAATCAGAGCTCATATGCTAGTTGTTCTCTCTCTAGCTGACCTGACCTCAATTTGAATCAGAGCTCACATGCTTGTTGTTCTCTCTCTAGCAGGCCTGACCTCACATTAAATCAGAGATCACATGCTTGTTTTTCTTTTTCTAGCTGACCTAACCTCACATTGAATCAGAGCTCACATGTATGTTGTTCTCTCTCTAGCAGGCCTGACCTCACATTAATTCAGAGCTCACATGCTAGTTGCTTTCTCTCTAGCAGGCCTGACCTCACATTGAATCAGAGCTCACATGCTTGTTGTTCTCTCTCTAGCAGACCTGACCTCACATTAAATCAGAGCTCACATGCTTGGTTTACTCTCTCAAGCAGGCCTGACCTCACTTTAAATCAAAGCTCACACGCTAGTAGTTCTCTCTCTAGCAGGTCTGTCATAACATTGATTCAGAGCTCACATGCTTGTTGTTTTCTCTCTAAAAGGACTGAACTCACATTGAATGAGAGCTCAAATGCTTGTTGTTCTCTCTCTAGCAGGCCTGACCTCACATTGTATCAGAGCTCACATGCTTGTTCTCTCTAGCATGTCTGACATCACATTGAATCAGAGCTCACATGCTTGTTGTTCTCTCTCTATCAGGCCTGACATTATATTGAATCAGAGCTCACATGCTAGTTTTTCTCTCTCTAGCAAACCTGACCTCACATTGAATCAGAGCTCACATGCTTGTTGTTCTCTCTCTAGCAGGCCTGACCTCACATTGAATGAGAGCTCACATGCCTGTTCTCTCTCTAGCAGGCCTGATCTTAAATTGAATAAGAGCTTACATGCTAGTTGTTCTCTCTCTAGCTGACCTGACCTCACATTGAATAAAAGCTCACATGCTAGTTTTTCTCTCTCTAGCAGGCCTGACCTCACATTGAATCAGAACTAACATGCTAGTTGTTTTCTCTCTAGCAGGCCTGACCACACATTGAATCAGAGCTCACATACTAGTTGTTCTCTCTCTAGCAGGCCTGACCTCACATTGAATTAGAGCTTACATGCTTGTTGTTCTCTCTCTTGCAGGTCTGACCTCACATTGAATAAGAGCTCAAATGCTTGTTGTTCTCTCTCTAGCAGGCCTGACCTCACATTGTATCAGAGCTCACATGCTTGTTCTCTCTCTAGCAGGCCTTACCTCACATTGAATCAGAGCTAACATGCTAGTTGTTTTCTCTCTAGCAGGCCTGATCTCACATTGAATCAGAGATCACATGCTAGTTGTTCTCTATCTAGCTGACCTGACCTCACATTGAATCAGAGCTCACATGCTTGTTTTTCTCTCTCTAGCAGGCCTTACCTCACATTGAATCAGAGCTAACATGCTAGTTGTTTTCTCTCTAGCAGGCCTGATCTCACATTGAATCAGAGATCACATGCTAGTTGTTCTCTATCTAGCTGACCTGACCTCACATTGAATCAGAGCTTACATGCTAGTTTTTCTCTCTCTAGCAGGCCTGACCTCACATTGAATCAGAGCTCACATGCTTGTTTTTCTCTCTCTAGCAGGCCTGACCTCACTTTTAATCAGAGCTCACATGTTTGTTTTTCTTTTTCTAGCTGACCTGACCTCTTATTGAATCAGAGCTCACATGCTTGTTGTTCTCTCTCTAGCAAGCCTGACCTCACATTGAATCAGAGCTCACATGCTAGTTGTTCTCTCTCTTGCAGGCCTGACCTCACATTGAATAAGAGCTCTCATGCTTGTTCTCTCTCTAGCAGGTCTGACCTCACATTGAATCAGAGCTCACATGCTAGTTTTTCTCTCTCTAGCAGGCCTGTCCTCACATTGAATTAGAGCTCTCATGCTTGTTCGCTCTCTAGCAGGTCTTACCTCACATTGAATCAGAGCTCACATGCTAGTTGTTCTCTCTCTAGCAGGCCTGACCTCACATTGAATCTGAGCTCACATGTTTGTTTTTCTTATTCTAGCTGACGTGACCTCACATTGAATCAGAGCTCACATGCTTGTTGTTCTCTCTCTAGCAAGCCTGACCTCACATTGAATCAGAGCTCACATGCTAGTTGTTCTCTCTCTTGCAGGCCTGACCTCACATTGAATAAGAGCTCTCATGCTTGTTCGCTCTCTAGCAGGTCTGACCTCACATTGAATCAGAGCTCACATGCTAGTTGTTCTCTCTCTAGCAGGCCTGATATTACATTGAATTAGAGCTCACACGCTAGTTGTTCCCTCTCTAGCAGGCCTGATATTACATTGAATTAGAGCTCACACGCTAGTTGTTCTCTCTCTAGCAGGTCTGACCTAACCTTGAATCAGAGCTAACATGCTTGTTGTTCTCTCTCTAGTAGGCCTGTCCTCACATTCAATCAGAGCTCACATGCTAGTTGTTCCCTCTATAGCAGGCCTGATATTACATTGAATTACAGCTCACACGCTAGTTGTTCTCTCTCTAGCAGGTCTGACCTAACCTTGAATCAGAGCTTACATGCTTGTTGTTCTCTCTCTAGTAGGCCTGACCTTACATTGAATCAGAGCTCACATGTTTGTTGTTCTCTCTCTAGCAAACATGACCTCACATTGAATCAAAGCTCACACGCTAGTAGTTCTCTCTCTAGCAGGTCTGACATAACCTTGATTCAGAGCTCACATGCTTGCTGTTCTCTCTCAATAAGGACTGACCTCACATTGTATCAGAGCTCACATGCTTGTTCTCTCGAGCAGGTCTGAAATCACATTGAATCAGAGCTTACATGCTTGTTCTCTCTCTAGCAGGCCTTACCTCACATTGAATTAGAGCTCACATGCTAGTTGTTTTCTCTCTAGCAGGCGTGATCTCACATTGAATTAGAGCTTACATGCTAGTTGTTCTCTATCTAGCTGACCTGACCTCACATTGAATCAGAGCTCACATGCTAGTTTTTCTCTCTCTAGCAGGCCTGACTTCACATTGAATCAGAGCTCACATGCTTGTTGTTCTCTCTCTAGCAGGCCTGACCTCACATTGAATCAGAGCTCACATGTTTGTTTTTCTTTTTCTAGCTGACCTGACCTCACATTGAATCAGAGCTCACAAGCTTGTTGTTCTCTCTCTAGCAAGCCTGACCTCACATTGAATCAGAGCTCACATGCTAGTTGTTCTCTCTCTTGCAGGCCTGACCTCACATTGAATAAGAGCTCTCATGCTTGTTCGCTCTCTAGCAGGTCTGACCTCACATTGAATCAGAGCTCACATGCTAGTTGTTTCCTCTCTAGCAGGCCTGATATTACATTGAATTAGAGCTCACACGCTAGTTGTTCTTACTCTAGCAGGTCTGACCTAACCTTGAATCAGAGCTCACATGCTTGTTGTTCTCTCTCTAGTAGGCCTGACCTCACATTGAATCAGAGCTAACATGCTTGTTGTTATCTCTCTAGCAAACATGACCTCACATTGAATCAAAGCTCACACGCTAGTAGTTCTCTCTCTAGCAGGTCTGACATAACCTTGATTCAGAGCTCACATGCTTGCTGTTCTCTCTCAATAAGGACTGACCTCACATTGAATGAGAGCTCAAATGCTTGTTGTTCTCTCTCTAGCAGGCCTGACCTCACATTGTATCAGAGCTCACTTGCTTGTTCTCTCGAGCAGGTCTGACATCACATTGAATCAGAGCTCACATGCTTGTTCTCTCTCTAGCAGGCCTTACCTCACATTGATATAGAGCTCACATGCTAGTTGTTATCTTTCTAGCAGGCCTGACATTACATTGAATTAGAGCTCACACGCTATTTATTCTCTCTCTAGCAGGCCTGACCTCACATTGAATCAGAGCTCACATGCTTGTTGTACTCTCTCTAGCAGGCCTGACCTCACTTAAAATCAGAGCTCACACGCTAGTAGTTCTTTCTCTAGCAGGTCTGACATAACCTTGATTCAGAGCTCACATGCTTGTTGTTCTCTCTCTAGAAGGACTGACCTCACATTGAATCAGAGCTCACATGCTTGTTTTTCTTTTTCTAGCTGACCTGACCTCACATTGAATCAGAGCTTACATGCTTGTTGTTCTCTCTCTAGAAGGCCTGACCTCACATTGAATCAGAGCTCATATGCTAGTTGTTATCTCTCTAGCTGACCTGACCTCACATTCAATCAGAGCTCACATGCTAGTTTTTCTCTCTCTAGCAGGCCTGACCTCACATTGAATCAGAGCTCACATGCTTGTTGTTCTCTCTAGCAGGCCTGACCTCACATTGAATCAGAGCTCACATGCTTGTTTTTCTTTTTCTAGCTCACTTGACCTCACATTGAATTAGAGCTCACATGCTTGTTGTTCTCTCTCTAGCAGGCCTGACCTCACATTGAATCAGAGCTCACATTCTAGTTGTTTTCTCTCTAGCAGACCTGACCTCACATTGAATCAGAGCTCACATGCTTGCTGTTCTCTCTCTAGCAGGCCTGACCTCACATTGAATCAGAGCTCACATGCTTGTTGTACTCTCTCTAGCATGCCTGACCTCACTTTAAATCAGAGCTCACACGCTAGTAGTTCTCTCTCTAGCAGGTCTGACATAACCTTGATTCAGAGCTCACATGCTTGTTGTTCTCTTTCTAGAAGGACTGACCTCACATTGAATGAGAGCTCAAATGCTTGTTATTCTCTCTCTAGCAGGCCTGACCTCACATTGTATCAGAGCTCACATGCGTGTTCTCTCTAGCAGGTCTGACATTACATTGAATCAGAGCTCACATGCTTGGTCTCTCTCTAGCAGGTCTGACCTCACATTGAATCAGAGCTCACATGCTAGTTGTTCTCTCTCTAGCAGGCCTGACCTCACATTGAATCAGAGCTCACATGCTAGTTGTTCTCTATCTAGCAGGCTTGACATTACATTGAATTAGAGCTCACATGCTAGTTGTTCTCTCTCTAGCAGGCCTGGCCTCACATTGAATGACAGCTCACATGCCTGTTCTCTCTCTAGCAGGCCTGATCTCAAATTGAATAAGAGCTTACATGCTAGTTGTTCTCTCTCTAGCTGACCTGACCTCACATTGAATCAGAGCTCACATGCTAGTTTTTCTCTCTCTAGCAGGCCTGACCTCACATTGAATCAGAGCTCACATGCTTGTTGTTCTCTCTCTAGCAGGCCTGGCCTCACATTGAATCAGAGCTCACATGCTTGTTTTTCTTTTTCTAGCTGACCTGACCTCACATTGAATCAGAGCTCACATGCTTGTTGTTCTCTCTCTAGCAGGCCTGACCTCACATTGAATCAGAGCTCACATGCTAGTTGTTTTCTCTCTAGCAGGCCTGACCTCACATTGAATCAGAGCTCACATGCTAGTTGTTCTCTCTCTAGCAGGCCTGACCTCACATTGAATCAGAGCTTACATTCTTGTTGTTCTCTCTCTAGCAGGCCTGACCTCACATTGAATAAGAGCTCAAATGCTTGTTGTTCTCTCTCTAGCAGGCCTGACCTCACATTGTATCAGAGCTCACATGCTTGTTCTCTCTAGCAGGTCTGACATCACATTGAATTAGAGCTCACATGCTTGTTCTCTCTCTAGCAGGTTTTAACTCACATTGAATCAGAGCTCGCATTCTAGTTGTTCTTTCTCTAGCAGGCCTGACCTCACATTGGATTAGAGCTCACATGCTAGTTGTTCTCTCTCTAGCAGGCCTGACATTACATTGAATTAGAGCTCACATGCTTGTTGTTCTCTCGCTAGCAGGCCTGGCCTTACATTGAATGAGAGCTCACATGCCTGTTCTCTCTCTAGCAGGCCTGATCTCACATTGACTAAGAGCTTACATGCTAGTTGTTCTCTCTCTAGCAGGCCTGACCTCACATTGGATCAGAGCTCACATGCTTGTTTTTCTCTCTCTAGCAGCCTGACGTTACATTGAATTAGAGCTCACATGCTTGTTGTTCTCTCGCTAGCAGGCCTGGCCTTACATTGAATGAGAGCTCACATGCCTGTTCTCTCTCTAGCAGGCCTGATCTCACATTGACTAAGAGCTTACATGCTAGTTGTTCTCTCTCTAGCAGGCCTGACCTCACATTGGATCAGAGCTAACTTGATTGTTGTTCTCTCTCTAGCAGGCCTGACCTCACATTGAATCAGAGCTCATATGCTTGTTCTCTCTCTAGCAGGCCTGACCTCACATTGAATCAGAGCTCACATGCTAGTTGTTCTCTCTCTAAAAGGCCTGACCTCACATTGAATCAGAGCTCACATGCTAGTTGTTCTCTCTCTAAAAGGCCTGACCTCACCTTGAATCAGAGCTCAAATACATGTTGTTCATAGTTCATCTCCTAGATCACGTGTTCATGTAACTGTAGAACCCTATTCTGGAGAGACATTCCCGTCCACATATTACTCAGGTAAAGGTTATTTTGCTTTGCTGAGCAACCAGCTACCTTTTGGTTGAGATCGTTGATTTTTCGCGGTCCATCCCACTCTCCACATTATAGATTCGTATGATCACTATAATGTGTTTGAGACGAACATTACTAAATAGAATTGAAAATAAAAGAAACTAATATTATTACAAACATAAAAATAGTTTTCGCAGAAAATGCAATAAAAAAATAATTTTCATTTGTTTTGAAAACATAGTGAAAAGAATTAAACAGTGGAGATAAATTCGAACAGAATGAAGAGAATCAAATTAGAATGAGTCCTGAACAATCACCCCAGCTATAAAACTGCTCAGACAGATAAATGTGGATGGGCTCATTAGACGCTCATTAGAACCAAAAACACTAACAAAACACACTGACGAACCACAAAAGACGAACTTTTGAGTCTTGGCCTAAATGGGAAGTTTTAAAAGGAGAAACGGCAAAAATTTCATGATAAACAGAAAAAAGTTTTATTAACTTATTAGTCCACTACCAGAGAAGTGATTTAGAGTGGCCATTTAACTGTTGTGTAAATAAAGCAGTATCGATTAGGGAGCTATTCATTGGCAGACTTGCGAGGTCCCACGTTCCCTCTGCCCCACCCCCCCCGTTTCCCTTTTCCTGGTCTGAAACAGGTCACAGTAACTTACCTAAAAAAAAAAAAATCCCCGTCACCAATAACAACACGAGTCGATAACTTCAGTATCTTGGGCCCTGCCTAAATTAAAGGCCATCCGACGGTCCCTCTAGCGCCACCGGAAGCCGGAAGCAAGATGAATAGGAAATGCGCATGCTCGCCTAATGGCCCCATTGACGAGGCGGTGACAGACATTATTCACGAGATTCCCAGATTGGACAGAAAAATTGAATTTTCTATGAATAAGGAGTGCAAATAGGAGCAATAGGGGTGAGGTGGGCGGAGGTTTTGTTTTTGTTTGACTTTGAAACTGTTACTGACAAACGAGAAGGTCAAGTCTGATTGGTTCTGCGGCTAGAAGTAGTGCATGCCATTAAAAACAAACAAACAACTTATTACTTAGATTTAGTTTTTAAATTTTAACCGGATTTTTATATTTCAGTTTTATTTTCAGTTCAGAATCTATCCACAAAGCTTCTATCAACTCTGTCTGTCTGTCTGTCTATGTGGTAAAACGTTGGAACAAGTTCATATTCTCACAAAACTCATTCTGGGATCAAGTTGAAACTTTGCACAATTTGTCATTGGCATAGACAAGACACGTATCATAAAAAAGAGTAACCAATTAGTCAATTAATTATTTTGTTTACATTCTTGAGAGATATTGTTGTAGTGCAGAATTTTCCACTTAAAAAGCTTTTTTTTTTTTAAAGGATTTAAATTTTTTTTTGTTGCTGTTTTTGGTTCTGCGCACTGACTACCACAAGTACAATCCGATATTGGTTCGTGCTCTCCGGGCAAACCCACAACTAAAACAAAGTTACAAAGACAGTTTGTGTGGAAACACAAACTCAAAATTGGCCCCCGAAGTGGTCCACCCTGGAAGGTAAAAAGGCCGGTATCAGTATTTTCAGAAAGAACATCAGAATGAAATTCTATGAAACACAAATGACAGAGAAGAATGGAGAAAGAAGGTTGACAGATCCTGTGTGGTGCCCCAGCGGTCCAGCAGACCAATGGATAGGTGAAAACATATGTGTAGTTAAATGTGAACATGGCTTACTGATGTCTTATAATGGATAATTGTTTTGTAAAGGGTCAATCTCTTATTCAAAGCCTCAAAAAAAAAATATATTTCCGTAAAACAAAATTTCTTTAGTTGAGTGTTCTTTGACCGCTGTATAGCACTGCAGTTCACTCGATAATATGAAAACTACTTATTAATTGTTTTTTTAAGTATGTCCAACTTATATGCATACTAAAGACATTTTTTTTCTCTTAAAAAAATAGTAAAAAAAAAAGTAAACATTATTTTTTGGTAAATGTAGGACAGAACTTACAGAACCTAGCAAATGTAAAAAAAACAAAACAAAATTAACAAAAAAGTGTAAAAACATATGCATAAATTTGTTACTAATATGGTACAAAGCAATGTCCTCTACTAAAGAGCCTTCCGTGTTTGCTACTATTAATAGTGAATAGTTGTAAATGTGGTGTATTTTTATGAAATAACTGCTTGCATAAGTGATTTAAAAAATTAGATTTTTCGCTTTCAGAAAACAAAAAGTAGCCGTTGCACAAGAACTTTGAATGGACTAAAATATTATGATGTCGGATTTTCACAATCTTTTCTAGTTTACGAGATCTAAATGGACGGACGGACAGACGGACAGACATTTCACACAAAACTAATAGCATCTTTTCCCGCTTAAAATATTTTTCACGAGCAAGAAAATAAAGTTTAAGTTACTTATTTAGTTTGAATAAATTTAGTTTAATATTCAGTCCAACTGTTGTATAATCAAAGTTAGGATTCGTCGTGACTCATTGTTCATGGGTAGTTTCATTTAAATGTCATGACACACCATACTTATTTTTCTAACCTGTAACTTTTTTTTAGGAGTTAGTTTTTGTTAACTTAACGTAAACAAATCATTTTGACAAGCTAGACTATTGTTATCATTCTTTCTGTTACTTCCGAGTCTCAAGCTGAAACGTGGCACAATTAGTGTCGATGACAAGAAATTAAATCAACCAAAAATTGGAGGGTACACCCGAAACATGTAAAACATAGAAACCATTTAAGGTCTGATTCTTACCTGAGATCATGGTAAAATCGAAAGTAAAGGCGAGGTGTGCGAAGCGTACAGGATGACATTCATCAGTTTTCTCTTTTTTTTGTTGTTGGTTGTACTATAAATTCTAGACATTATTTTCCTGTGAACGACTTTTATGTGGCCCTGATGTCCTCGTGATATGGCCATACAGTTTATTTTTACGTTTTTTTTTTGACAGTGGTCATCAGGTCATCATGGGTTTCAATGACCATTATGATCCTGTTTCAAATTTTATTTTTGGTGAGGTTTTGTAGGTGATACCTGTGATCCTTCTACAATATCTTGATTACATGGCCGGGATCCTACTCTCATTATGCACTTAGCGTACAGGATTCGAAAGCAGACAAAAATGTGGCCATGGCCAAGAAGCTGACCAGTCTGATTTCAACGCTGAGGGCTATCCCTTTGTCTCTCTACTCGTCTTGAAGTAGATACTACGGTCATTGACAATCTAAATAGAAGGCTCATTAAGGATTTAACGAATTCGTTTTTCATCCAAACTGTAAATAAAGCCACACTCCCGAGATTTAGTTCATCAAAAGGAAGGAACTATCTATTTTTTTAAAGTCAATCTAATTATGACAGATGTTCCAGGGCAATCATGAAATTGCTGCCGACATCTCAACAACCGGTTCTAATGAATAGTAAATTACAGCCGACATCCCGACAACCGGTTCTAATGAAGAGTAAATTGCAGCCGACATCTCAACAACCGGTTCTAATGAATTGTAAATTACAGCCGACATCACAACAACCGGTTCTAATGAAGAATAAATTGCAGCCGACATCTCAACAACCGGTTCTAATGAATAGTAAATTACAGCCAACATCTCAACAACCGGTTCTAGTAAATTACAACCGACATCTCAACAACCGGTTCTAATGAAAAGTAAATTACAGCCGACATCTCAACAACCGGTTCTAATGAAAAGTAAATTACAGCCGACATCTCAACAACCGGTTCTAATGAATAGTAAATTACAGCCGACATCTCAACAACCGGTTCTAATGAAAAGTAAATTACAGTCGAAATCTCAACAACCGGTTCTAATGAATAGTAACTTACAGCCGACACTTCAAAAACCGGTTCTAATGAATAGTAAATAACAGCCAACATCTCAACAACCGGCTCTAGTTAATTACAGCCGACATCTCAACAACCGGTTCTAATGAATAGTAAATTACAGCCGACATCTCAACAACCGGTTCTTATGAATAGTAAATTACAGCCGACATCTCAACAACTGGTTCTAATGAATAGTAAATTACAGCCGACATCTCAACAACCGGTTCTTATGAATAGTAAATTACAGCCGACAGTTCAAAAACCGGTTCTAATGAATAGTAATGTTACAGCCAACATCTCAACAACCGGTTCTAGTAAATTACAGCCGACATATCAACAACTGGTTCTAGTACATTACTGCTTGTAGTGAATCTTGTTGACGTCCAAAAGAGCTGAGCCGAAGGCTCTTCGAGCTCTAAGTTTGAAAAAAAAACCTGTTTGGTCGTCCAGCCGAAACAGTAAAAAAAAAAAAAAACCTGTGTGAACACAGTTCTGTCTGAGAGAGACCCGAGTCAATGCCTATTTAAAGCATTGTTGTTTCCAATGCCTTTGGCCCCCGACGCATGCTTGGATGCACATGGCCGAAGGCCGAGGACACCGGGAGCCTCCGCCATTTTCCTTCGTTGTACCAAGCTAACAGTGCGGGACCCGCCATTTATGTAACGGTCCCTTTGAGGAACAGCGCATGGATGTGGGACGTGTTCGTGGGGACTTTTTTACAACCCCGCCCGTGCAAGGGGTAAACTCTCGTCTACCCGTGGGCATCCCCACGGGAATTATGTTTTGCCATTCATTTAGCCTAGTTACCCCCTCAAGAAGCCGTTTCAACCCAGGTGCCACGATGAGGCAGAACAGCGTACCTGGGTGTAGTAAATCTTGACCACGCGATTGTGCTCTTTTGAGCGCCCCCCGAAAGGGGAAAAGACTCTATTAGTTTTGTGTGGTCTGACCGCCACGTTTAAATTTTGTAAACTAGAAAAGATGTTAAAAATCTGACATCATGATAGTTTAGACCTTTCAAAGTTCTAATGCAACGGTTACTTTTTTCTTTTCTGTAATGAAAGATTTAATTTAAAAAATCAACTATGCTAGCAGCTTTTTCATAACAATACACCATTTTTACTACTATTTACTATTGATAGTAACAAACACAGGAAACTTGTTACTGTAGGTCAAACACACTGTAACAAAACATTCACACAAATGGGTTTAGATTTAATAGAAAATGTATTGCTAAGTTATGTTTGTTCTGTCATATTAACTACTACATTTACAAAAAATGGTTACTATTTTTCACAGAGAAAAAAAATATTTAAAATTATGCATATAAGTGGAACATAATTTAAAACAACAATTAATAAGTAGTTTTTCATATTATCGCGTGAACTGCAGACTATATGATTACACCTAACTTAGGATTTTTTTTTTACAAAATGTTTTTTTAATGAGGTTTAGAATAAGAAATAGACCCAATACAAAAAAATTAGATCAAAAAGATAATTATTATAAGGAATCAGTTTGGCCAGGTTCATAGCCAACCTTCACTTTCACTTTCCTTGGTCTGCTGCACTGTTGGGACACCAACAAGATCTGTCAACCTACTTTCTCCATTCTTCTCTGTCATTTGCCTTTGTTAGAATTTTATTCTGATATTCTTTCTGAAAATATTGAAACCTTCCATTTTACCTTCCTGGGTGGACCACTTCGGGGGCCGATTTCGAGTTTGTGTATCCACACAAACTGTCTTTGTAACCTTGTTTATTTAAGAAAGTGTTGTGTATTTAAAATAGGCGGGAAGACCTTTTTTTAAAATAGAGTTTCTTCTTTGGAAGAGTTGTGTGACAGATCTCGCAGCGAACATCTCTAGTCAACAGTTTGTTCAACCCTTTCATCATTCAACTATCAACCATCCGACTTGAGTAGTTAGTTAATTAGAAAAAAAAACACAGTTAACTAATATTTATATTTGTTGTGAAATATCTTGTACATTCTATAAATATGTACTGAAAATACATAAAATTGTCTTTCTTTGTTAGCATATTGTAACATTATCTTCCTGACATGTATGTATTGTTTTAGAATTGATGTATTTTTATGAAAAAATCACTTGCATTATTGATCTTATAAACTAAGAGGTTTGCTTTTAGAAAACAAAAAGTAGCCGTTGCATCTAAACTTTGCACGCCACAACGACACATGGTGAAATAAGATTTGTCCTTTCTCTTGTAGTTTTTGAGATGTGAGTGTGACAGACGGGCATACAGACATTTTGCACAAACCTAATAACGGCTTTTCCTCTTACAACTATACGATAGTATCACCGCCTCTCTTCACCCACACCCGTTAAACACCCCTGATTTCTCTGTGCTGTTTCGCTGAAGTCGCAAGTCGCACGGCAGTTTGCGTTGTTCTGATTCAATCGCCGACTGATGCGATCTGCGCGTCATAGAAAGGAGGAGGAGGGGCGAGCTCTAGGTTGAAATTCGACTCCCACCTTTACTCCCACGCCTCACCAACAATACCCGCGACTACCCGCATGGCACTCACCCATTAGACAGATTCGTCTTAGTTTTTTACATTTCTGGACAGTCTCTTGTACACAATAAATAATTATTTCTACATATGTGTCTTAAAGAATTTCAAAATTATCAACTTGTTTCAAGGATAAACTGAGACATTTATTTGACACATTTTTGTCTTCTGTTCCAAAACAGTTGAAAGGAATACAAGACTCATAGCATGTGAATCTGTTATTGTGTATCTTGTGTCTTTGTTAAACAATATTTATATTGTAAAATAAAATAACAGATCAGTAAAATTAAAACAAAATTAACTCAGTCAACTCTATTGAAAGTCATATTTCGGCTGATTGTTCGTTCTAAATACATTGTCTTTAATTTAAGGTCTAACTAAAGAAAAAAAATAGTCCCAAACAAATAGTATTATCACGGACAGAGCTATTCCATTCACTGGAAGATAGTGTTATCACGGACAGAGCTATTCCATTCACTGGAAGATAGTGTTATCACGGACAGAGCTATTCCATTCATTGGAAGATAGTATTATCACGGACAGAGCTATCCCATTCATTAGAAGTTAGTATTATCCCATTCATTGGCAGATAGTATTATCCCAGTGATCTCCAGACATGAATGCAGTCCAGGATGTTACGGAAACTGCCAAGAGAAGACTGGCTTTTCAGAAAGCTTTTAGTCAAGAGGTAAGTTCAAGTCTCATGTTGTTTGGTTTGCATGTTGCAAGAGCTTTGTAGTAACTACCGAGTTTAGAAACGTGAAGTGCTCGAGGAATGAACCGGAAGTATGCACAATGTAAATATATTTCAACTATGAAGTATTTCATCTCTTTCAAATCTTACTTCAAAGAACTGAAACGTTTCATGAGTAGAAATAAAAAAGAACAGTACACAACTAAACACTATGATGAAACAGAATAGTTCCAAAACAGAATAGTTCCCAAACAGAATAGTTCCCAAACAGAATAGTTCCCAAACAGAATAGTTCCCAAACAGAAAAGTTCCAAAACAGAAAAGTTCCCAAACAGAATAGTTCCCAAACAGAATAGTTCCCAAACAGAATAATATACAAACAAACAACAACAAAGCTTAAATAAGGGAAAGAACTTTAGATTTTCAGCGACATATCTCAATACCGTAAGATTTAATTATCCTTTTAGATATCAAAAACAATTAATTAATTAACACTAATTAATGAATTAGTTGGTTAATTGTTTGATTGATTTAAGTTTTGTAAGGGACAATAAAATAAATTAATGCTTCCAGATGTCATTTTAAGGAACCTATTACAAGCCTAAAAAAGACAACTTTTGTTTCTATTTATGGTATTTTTTTTTTATTTATTGAACTTCGGAATCTACATATATTGGAATATTCAACTTTTCTGTCTTTTTTTTTGTAAAACCCGTGACCACTTAGTTTCTGTAGTCCCGATTTAGAAATAGCAATACGACACCACAGACTTTTCAATTAACTTAAAAAAACAACAACACATGACCAGAGCGCTGGGTTTCAAACAAGAACAGATTTAATGAAGCAATCACAAAAAAAGTTTGTGAACAACAAAACCAAGAGTCTAGGTAGCAGACAGGTTTTAGTGCGTGAACAATGGACATGCCTCACACGTTCTCTATAGGTCAATAGTCAAAAAGTTAAAGGTGTTGAAAAACGCAGAATAAAAAACTGGTGAAATGCCTTTCCAAAACACTCACGATTCTTAAAGATAATCGTCGCCCATTAAACCACCGTTATATATAAATATAAATATATATATATATATATATATATATATATATATATATATATATATATATATATATATATATATATATATATATATATATATATATATATATATATATATATATATATATATATATATATATATATATATATATATATATATATATATATATATATATATATATATATATAGTTCGTCCATCGTGGTTCGATGATGACCACTTTGTCATCCAGGGAACTAAGGGCTTTGCACTGGGGTTTTATGCCTCCTCATGTGGCTGGTGAGACCTATGTGAGCCCGGAATGTTCGGCCGCACACTGGGCAGGTTATTCCAGCTGGAGCTAGTGTCGTTTGTCTTGCTTTTCTTTTCTGGCGTTTTTCTTCTGCCAGCGTTGTTCTTTTTTCCTCAGCAACCTGTGCGCCAGTTTTCACAGCGCGACGCCATGATGCTCTGTCATGTGCCTCTGTCTCCCAGGTGCCTGGGTCTATGCTGAACGCCTTCAGAGAAGCTTTGAGGGTGTCCCTGAAGCGCTTTCTTTGACCACCTTGCGAGCGCTTTCCTTCGCTTAGTTGGCCATACGAGAGTCGTTTAGGGATGCGGTGGTCTTCCATTCTGTAAACGTGACCTGCCCATCGCAGCTGGCACTGCATCAGGATTGTGTGGATGCTTTGCAGACACGCTCTTCGAAGAACTTCTGTATCGGGTATTTTGTCTTGCCATTTGACATTTAGTATTTTTCTCAGACATGTCATGTGGAAGTGGTTCAATTTCTTTGCATGTTTACTGTACACTGTCCATGTTTCTGAGGCATAGAGCAATGTAGGGAGGATGACGGCTCTATAGACCTCTAACTTTGTGTTTGTGGTGATACCACGTCTGTTCCAGACAGTTTTAGACAGTCTGCCATAGGATGTACTGGCCTTGGCGATACGCAGGTCGATTTCACTATCGATTTTTCCATTTCTGGAGAGTATGCTGCCAAGATATGTAAATTTGTCCACTGAGTTTATATCCTGTCCATTTATAGTGATGCTTGGATCCGAGTCTTGTTCGTATTGATGGTAAGGCCAAAGTCCTAGCATGCTCTTGAGAAGTCACTGACGATGCTCTGCAGATCGTTTTCAGAGCAGGCATTTAGGGCACAGTTGTCAGCAAATAGCACATCTCTGATTACTGCTGCATTTGTTTTTGATTTTGCTTTAAGCCGCCTCGGGTTGAATAGGCCACCATCAAATCTGTATGATATATTTATCCCGTTGTTTTGTCTATTTGTGTCAGCATAGCGGAGAACATGATACTGAACAGTGTAGGTGCTAGGACACAGCCTTGTTTTACCCCGTTTGATACTCTGATGGTTCTCCACTTTCTTGGACACGAGCCTTCATGCCATCATGAAATAGTCTCACCATGGTTATGAATTTTTGTGGACAGCCATACTTTGATATGATCTTCCAGAGTCCTTCTCTGCTAACAGTGTCGAATGCCTTTGTTAAGTCGACATATATTGATAACAGGTCAGCATTTTGTTCTTGGCATTTTTCCTGGAGCTGCTTTGCTGCAAAGATCATGTCAATGGTTCCACGCTCTTTTCTGAAGCCGCACTGGCTTTCTGGTAGTAGACCATATTCTATGTGTTGCATAAGACGATTTAGTAGGATGCGTGCAAGGATTTTCCCAGCAATAGAGAGAAGAGATATTCCTCTGTGGCTGTCGCAGATCTGGCGGTTTGCTTTTCGCTTGTATAAATGAACAATTGTGGCATCTTTAAAGTCTTGTGGTATTGACTCTTTTTCCCACATAATTAAGAAGAGCTTATGATGTCTTTCAATCAGGGCTAATCCACCTTTTTTGTAGACCTCTGCGGGAATGGAGTCAGCTCCTGGGGCTTTTCCGCTTGCGAGCTGTTGAATGGCAAGATCGGTTTTCTTTAGCGTAGGGGGGTCATCCATTTTTTCATTTATTGGTACTTGCTGTAGCCTGTCTATGGCCGCTTCATTTATGATGGAAGGTGTATTGAGAACCTTTTCGAAGTGCTTTGCCCAGCGTTTAGGATTTCTTCCTTATCTGTCAATAGGATTGTCCCATCAGCATTTAATAGAGGTGATGAGCCTGACTTAGTGGGTCCATAGATATCGTTTATGGCATGGTAGAAGTTCTTCATATCGTGCTTGTCAGCAAATTCCTGTATTGTTTCCACTTTCTTGCTAAGCCAGGTATCTTGCATTTGGCGTAACTGTTTTTGCACATTTTTGCGGATGTTAGTGAATGCATCTTTAGTGGACTGGGAGTTTGGGTTGTTCAGATACAATTTGTGGAGCTTGTGCTTTTCATCTAATAGTTTTCTGATCTCAGTATTGTTTTAATCAAACCAGTCCTGATGCTTTCTCTCCATAGGACCGAGTATGTTTAATGCTGTGCTATAGATAGCTTTTTTGAAGCATTCCCAGCTTTTATCTACATTAGATTCAGTTGGAAGGGTGGACTTGAGGCAGTTCTCTATCGCATCTGCAAACGACTTTTCAGTTTTGTCATTTGCTAAGCTGGCTGTGTTTAGCCTTTTTAGGGGTTTAGATTTTTGCGGACGTCTCTTTAATTGAATACGGATGTTTAGTTTTGTGATGATGAGGCGGTGGTCTGTTCCACATTCTGCACCACAGCAAGATTTGGTGACACGAATGTCCTGACGGTCAGATTGTCTGGTGATGATGTAATCTATGAGGTGCTAGTGTCTTGAGCGGGGATGCATCCAGGAAGTTTGCTTTCTCATTGGAAGACTGAATATTGTGTTCGATATGAGCAGCTTGTGTTCAGCACAGGTCTGGAGTAGTAATAATCCGTTGCTGTTGCATTGACCTATCCCAAATTTGCCTAAGACTCTTTTCCAGATGTGATGGTCAGAGGCGACTCTTGCGTTGAAATCACAGAGCATGAGTAGCTTTTCTGTTTTTGGAATATCAAGTAAGGTGGAGTTTAGTTCTTCGTAGAACTTTGCTATGACATCATCTGGGTTGGTCATGGTGGGTGCGTAACAGCTAACAATGGAAATATGTTTCTTTCCGTTTCGTAAAGGCAGCTTTAGGGTCATGAGCCTATCACTAATTCCTTTGGGAGGCCCGACTAGTTTAGATACTATTGATATTTTTATGGCAAAGCCGACTCCAGATTCAGGTCGTACTTCAGTGCTTCTACCGCTCCAGAAGAAAGTATATCCAGCTCCTCTTTCGCACAGTTCACCTTCTTCTGCAAGCCGAGTCTCTCTTAGTGCTGCTATGTCTATGTTGTATATGTGGAGCTCCCTGGCTACTAGTGCAGTTCGTCTTTGTGGTCTATCAGATGTGTCGTTGTTACATCAGATCTGAACGAAGTGGTCGTCTCCTTTCTATTAGAACTAAAACAGAAAGATTTAAAAACTCCTTCATCCCACTGTCGGTCAGAGTGTTACAAGATCATCTGTCATCATCGAGAAGTACATAGAAGTCAAATTCATAAAGCGCTGGTTGTGAGTGTGTATGTGTTTCATGTGTGAATGCTGTTCGTATTTGCACCTATATTCTTATTGTACAGTAGTTACGCTGAGGTTATCAATTGTAGTCAAACTGAATTTTCATTTGATTGGAACAATACAAATGATCTTATCTTATCTTAAATATTGAACCATTTATTTCCAGATGAAATTTAGCACTACGTGGTCTGGCTGGTTGGAAGAGCGTCTCGCTAATTTCGCGAATGTCGTGGGTTCGATCCATTTCTCGCATTATTATTTCCTTTATTTTTCAATGACGAAATATGAATGATTAGCATAATACGGTATATAATTTGAACATAAATAGGCATTGGTTACAAATAAATTACTTGTTTGTAATCATAAGTATAACAGTTGTACATATACAATCAATGCCAGTTAACGGGACCACATCGAGATGAAATCATTTTGTTCCAAATAACTTATCTGATCAATTACAAGAACATTGTCTGTATGAATTACACGAAGAATTAGCAACATGCGAATAAGATTCTGTTCCAATTAACCAGTATCCAATTAACCAGATTCGACTGTAAATAGTTGTTTTGAAAAGTAAAAAAAAAGTTTAATTTAAAAAATAAAGAAGTAAATATAAAAACAATTTTTAAAAAAGCTATCTAAGGGGAATAACTCCACATTTAACGCCATACCTGGTCTGCCTGCTTCAAATTGTTATTATTAGTTCTCCCATTTTGCACTCACTGATCCAGTTGAAACTCTGCACAAATTATTCTTTGCC
>JAZGLO010005582.1:0-444574 GCA_036873155.1 Biomphalaria sudanica | reverse complement strand
AATGTTTACCCTAAAACTCTAGCTTCACGAATCTTTTTTTTTAGCATCAACTTCATCCATCAAAAGTATAAATGTTTTGATTCGGAACAATCTCTTGGCTCTAAAACATCATTGATATGCCTTCATCTAGAACTGCTTTCATAAAATCAGCATCTGGCAATTTTTCCTTTGTTCTCTAGAACCTTGAACTAAATCTGAAAGTGAAGCATACACCCACACATACACCCACACATACACCCACACATACACCCACACATACACATACACCCACACATACACCCACACATACATCTACAGTAATTTGGGATTTTGAGTGACTGACTTGTGAAGCTCATTCAGCAAGGAACTCCACAGAAATAACATGACCATCAATTCTAAGACTTTTATTTTATTCACAACATTCTGTGGTTGTTTCGCTTTTCTCTGCAGTATTCTAAATAACTGATGCAATGCAGAAAGGATTCCATTATGGCTATAAAATATTGCACTCTTGGCCATTAAATGTGCTTCCCATCGAGTCTTTGACAAAGAATTTCGAACTTTTGAATAAATTTTGAATGAATGACAACAAAACTGCCCGTCTGGGTGAAAATGAAGAAAATGGAATATTTGTTTCTTGAAGAATTTGGGATTTTTAATTTCAGGATCCATAGTTCTAAACTTCTAATAGTAACCTGACATTAGTTGTGGAAAGTAAAAGCTGTTAGTCGTTGTGCTGGCCACATAATACCCTCGTTAACCTTGGGCCACAGAAACAGATGACTTTTACACAAGGTCTGAAAGGGGAATTTTACTTTATTTTTTACTTGAAGAATTCCAAAATAGTTTGCCTAAACAACAGTCAAACAACTTGAAACAAGATTCAGGGAAGGACCAGCACAGGGAATATCTCATACAAACGTGTTAATCTTTAATCCTTTTCTTGCATACCCTTCAATTTATCAGACAATTTGGCAGCCATTATCGTAGGGCTGGGTACACCAACACCATGTACTCACATCCATTTTGCAGTCATTTGTATGGTGCACCAACTTAGTCATAATCTGTAGAGAAGTTTCAGTAGGGAGCCCATCATCTGGTAAACTTATTTTATAATGACAGTGACATTAGGGATGCTGGAATGTTCTGGGAAAAAAAGTGCACATCATTTAAACTACATTGCAGCTCTTGATTCATCCATGAATGGGTGGCATAATTTGAATAAATTCATCACATATTTTTAGCAACCCCGAAAGGGGAATAGCCGCTATTAGTTGTGTGTGGTCTGTCTGTCCGTCCGTTCATCCCATTTACAGCTCATAAATTGGCAGATATTGAAAATCCATTAACATTATATTTTAGCTCTTACAAAGTTCTGATGCAATGGTTACTTTTTTGTTTTCGGAAAGCGAAAAATTACATTTTTCAAATCCACTATACAAGCAGTTTTTTCATTTAAAATAAAAACATTTTTAAAACTATTCACGGAAAAAACAACACGGGAGACTATTTAGTAAAGGATATGATTTTGATTATTTAGCATATTTTTAAAACATTTATGCAAACGGTTTTAGATTTTTTTGTACAAAAAAAAATATTTAAAATTTTGTATTACTAAATACTTTCTGTCATATTAACAACTTACATTCTAAACAGAAAGTTAACTTTAAAAAAATATAAAAAGAGAACAAATCTATTTAGTATGCATATAAGTTCTAGATAATTTAAAATAACAAATAATAAGTAGTATTTTATATTATCTATGTGGACTACTACATTGTGTCCTATGCCAAGGGGAATAGTTTCTTGCTGAGGCTTTGAATGATATATTGGCCCTTTGCAAAACAATTAAATCAATGAGCTAATTATTCAATGACATCATATAGGCCAGGTTCACATTTAACTTCAACTTCATAATTACATATGAATATTAGCGATGTAATAATAATAATAACATAAATAAATCTCCGTATCCTGTGGGACGATTTTGAGTTTGTGTTCGTACACAAACTGTCTTGGTAGGTCTAACCTTGTTTAGAAATGAAGATCCCAAATAGTGTTTCTCTGGCTTGAGAAAAAAGCTTTACATTTTGTGATTAATTCGAGTAGTTCAAGGTTGTTGTTTCTTTCATGGTTCAGATGTTAGGTAGAACTGTGGGGAAGGGCGGCGGGTGGCGGCAGGCAATGTTCAAACCCGGGTTATAGCGATAACGACATTCAATCAAATACACTGTAAACACTAGATCTAGATCTAAACATCCGAAATAGTGTCACTCAAACTCCAGAAGCTTAAAGTACTTGGATATTTTTAATGTTCCATTGTAAAAATAAGATCGAAATATTGTTTCAAGTTATCGAAATTTGCGTCATTTGATTTTAAAATGATCAGTAATATATTTAATTACAAATATAATAAGTGATCATTCGGATAATTTTTGGGGTTCCTGAGCTATAGCTTATGTTGTCTATAGGTAAATCCAGCATTGGTTTCATGGTGATTGGTATCATATAAATGCAGGAAAGATTTCCAAAATAGTGAGTAATAAGTCCTAGTTTATGAGAACTGGTCTGGCTTTCGAAGCTGACTTTGACAAAGCACGCGGGGCCCGAGGCTGTTGCCACCTTTCCAATCTCTGAAACTAACTTGGTTTCACAACCTAGAATTACCAATTTTGTCACCAGATATCGTCTTGTCGAAAAAGTATAGTTTTTTTTTTTCATACTGCGTTGTGTGTAAGTATTTAGTAGATCCATGCATCTCAATATGTAGGCCTAGACTCTAAAAGTATTTAGTAGATCCATGCGTCTCAATGTGTGTAGGCCTAGACTAAAAGTATTTGTAGATCCATGCGTCTCAATGTATGTAGGCCTAGACTCTAAAAGTATTATAGAAAATCATATACCAACTAAATACACATCAAACAAAATAAATAAATGCTGGTTTAATAATAGACTAAAGAAACTTTGTAAACAGAAGGAAACCTATATAGAAAATTTAAAGAAACCAAGGCAGAAAGAGTTTACAAAAAGTATATAAAAATTAAACACCTAACCCAAAAAGTAAGCAGACAGCTGCAGAGTGAATACATAAACAATGTAATATCTAAAGATAACAACAAAAACCTATGGTCATACATTAAGTCTAAGAAAATGGAAACAACAGGCATAGCGCCATTAAAAGATGAACATAACATAATACATAATGATAATGAAACTAAAGCAAACATCCTAAACAAATACTTTGCATCAGCATTCTCAGCCCCAGGAGACAAAGACATATTTCTTAATTTGAACCAAGTAGACAACATAGAAGATATAGTAGTACAAGAAAATGGAATTAAAAAACTATTAGCCAACACCAAACCAAATAAAGCGTCTGGACCTGATGGTATTCCAGCTAGATTACTCAAAGAACTAAGCAATGAGCTAGCCCCAGTGTTCAAAATACTCTTTCAGGAATCGCTTAACCAGGGCAGAGTACCAAAGGACTGGAAAGAAGCTAATGTCACCCCCCCCCTATTTAAAAAAGGAGAAAAATCTGATCCAGGAAACTACAGACCAGTATCACTTACCAGCATCACATGTAAAATCCTAGAACACATAATATGTAGCAACATCATAAACCACTTAGACAAACATAATGTCCTCACCCCATACCAACATGGCTTTAGGAAATATAGATCATGTGAAACACAACTAATAGGACTAATTGATGATTTTTCAAAAGGTTTAGATAATAGTGAAAAAATAGATGCTATCTTACTAGATTTTTCCAAGGCTTTTGACAAAGTTCACCACCATAGTTTGCTTAAAAAATTAAAATATTTCGGCATTAATGGTACACTTCATTAGTGGATTAAAGATTTTCTGATAGGGAGAGAACAAACTGTAATAATAAATGGCTCTAAATCAACACCAATAACAGTAAACTCAGGTGTACCTCAAGGAACAGTCTTGGGTCCACTACTATTTTTAATTTACATAAATGATTTACCAAATTGCATTATTTCAGGAACAAAAGTCAGATTATTTGCAGATGATTGCATAATATATAGAACAATAAAAACAACACAAGACACAGATATTTTACAAAGAGAATTAGATGAATTACAGAAATGGGAATCAAATTGGAGCATGTCTTTCCACCCAGAAAAATGTCAGTTGTTAAGAGTAACAAAAAAACTAAAACAAATTAATTCCACTTATCTTATTCATGGCAAACCAGTAACACAGACTAAAAACGCAAAATACCTAGGTGTTATAATAAATGAAAATCTGTCATGGAATCCACATATTGATGAAACTATAAAAAAAATCCAACAAAGCATTAGGGTTTATTAAAAGAAATTTCTATAAATCAAATAAGAACATAAAACTAAAATGTTATTTAACCTTGGTTAGGCCAATAATAGAATATGCATCCACCGTTTGGGACCCCTCAACTCAAGAAAACATTAAGAAACTGGAACAAACACAAAATAGAGCAGTGAGATTCATAACAAATGAATATTCACATTTGACTAGAGTAACACCATTAGTAAAATCACTAAATTTAGAAAGCCTTCAGGACAGAAGACTGAAAGGTAACGTAGCAATTATACATAAAACACTGAACCATAATCTTCAAATACAAAAACAAAATTTAATAAAATACTCTGAAAGACACAAAAATAAAGGCACATTCCTCGTCCCATAAGCTAGGACAAATTTGTACAAATACTCTTTCTTCCCTAGTGCTATTAGAGCATGGAATGGATTGCCTGAGCTAGCCAGCAAAACCAGTGACTTGGCAGAATTTAAGTCATTGGTTAATATGCATGACTAAATGCATGACGCGTAGGACGTAATCATCTTCTTTTTTGAAGTAATGTCTGTATTATATAAGATTTGTAGATTCATGCGTCTCAATGTATATAGGCCTAGACTCTAAAAGTATTTAGTAGATCCATGCGTCTCAATGTATGTAGGTCTAGACTTTAAAAGTATTTAGTAGATTCATACATCTCAATGTATGTAGGTCTAGACTTTAAAAGTATTTAGTAGATTCATGATGCATTCAATGTATGTACGTCTAGACTTTAAAAGTATTTAGTAGATTTATGCATATCAATGTATGTAGGCCTTGACTCTAAAAGTATTTAGTAGATCCATGCGTCTCAATGTATGTAGGTCTAGACTTTAAAAGTATTTAGTAGATTCATGATGCATTCAATGTATGTACGTCTAGACTTTAAAAGTATTTAGTAGATTTATGCATATCAATGTATGTAGGCCTTGACTCTAAAAGTATTTAGTAGATCCATGCGTCTCAATGTATGTAGGCCTAAATTTTAAAAGTATTTGTAGATTCATGCATCATGGCATGTCTGCCCAGGACAGAAGTTATGAATTATTGGAATGACTCGATAGAATGGAGTGGATGAAGAACTTGTAGGTGTCATGTCCGTCACCAGAGGAGGGATGGGGGAAAGGTGAAGGCCACACTCAATCAATCCCTAGTCTTCAAGTTGGTTGGAGGTGGGGGTAGAGAAGAGAGAGCTGATCAAATTATTTCTCTGGTCTCAGACCCAGGCCACGTCTAGAAGGGAGGAGCAGACGAGAGAGTGCCAGTCTTTAGATTCTGACTAAATCAATTTTTCAATTCGTTCCCTGACCACGCTGTTAACCAATGACATGACGAGGTTTTGAACCTCAGCCTCGGAGGTCGGACCGGCAGGAGCCATTCTCCTAATTAGTTTTAGCGTGATTTGTAGAGGAATTGTGGGTACGGGGTTTTAACCCTGCTCGTGCGTTGGAATGATGGGAATAGGTCACACCCCCTTCTTCCCTGTTTCTGTGTGTATTGCACTAGAGGAGCAACTTCGTCAAATGACCACAGTGGCCTGGGCAGTGGCTCTACGCCTGGGCATCGGGTCAACAGAGAGATCTGTCTTTTTCGATGTCTATCTATCTATCTATCTATCTATCTATCTATCTATCTATCTATCAATCTGTCTGTCTGTCTGTCATCTATCTATCTATATATCTATCTTTCTATCATCTATCTATCTATCTAACACCCTCCCCCTTCAAAAAAAAAAGCAGACAGCTGCAGAGTGAATACAATAACAGTGTAATTTCTAAGGATAACAATAAAAACCTAAGGTCATACATTAAGTCTAAGAAAATGCAATCAAGAGGCATTGTACCATTAATATGAGAAGATAGCTTAACACATACTGATAATGAAACTAAAGCTAACATCCTATATTGATACTTTGCATCAGCATTCTCAGCCCCAGCAGACAAAGACATTAATTAATTAATATTAAACCAAGTAAACAAACATAGGAGCTATATGTCTACACAAAAAGGGGATCCAAACTATGAGCCAACATCAAATCAAACAAAGCCTCTGGATCTGATGGTCTTCCAGCTAGATTACTCAAAGAACTAAGCATTGAGCTAGCACCAGTGTTAAAATACTTTTTCAGGCATCTCTTAACCAGGGTCGGAGTACATAGGGACCACTAGCAGATCCAGAACTTTTGAGTGTGTATGGGAGCAATTTTGTTCTAAACCCTAATTCCATGTAACTCCAAACCAAAAGAAAAGTATAAGAACAATATACAGGGTGCGTCAAACAAAAATGTATACTCACACTTTGAACTGTCATAGACAATTGATTTCCCGTTCTACAATGCTAAATTTCAGCACATGGAAAGCTTAATGTCTGATTGGAAAAATAAATGTGATTAATGTAAGTAATGATCAAACTGGTGGCCCTCAGCATCAATACATTGCTGAGTACGAGCTGACATTGATTCCGTACATCGTACCAAAGTGTCCACTCAGATTTAGCTGTTACACCAGCCTTGGAATGTACACACGAAACTTGCCTTTCCTCAGAATGCGTAGCACACTACTAGCACTTACATCACTCTCACATGCCGCTTGCCTAGACGAGTTTTGAGGTGAACGCTGAAACAGTTCCAAGACCGCAGTTGTGGACTTATCACTAGTAGCTGTATGAGGTCGCCCTGATCGACCTTTATGCTCATCACACACTGTTCCGTCAATTTCAAATTTATCTCTTAGACGTATAATTTTTAACCTTGAAGGTGGTTCTGTACCATACTCATGTCTCCACTGTTTTCGAACCGCAGCTTCATTCTCAAACTTCCAATACCACTTAATTATCTGCTTCCTCTCTTCAAAACTCAAACTCACGTCCGCCATGTTGCAGTTACTTCCTTGCCACTCCTGCACTGTGTGTGGCACAGAACCACCTTCACATTTATTTTTACAATTAGACAATAAGCTTACCATGTGCTGAAATTTATCAGAACGGGAAATAAATTGTCTACAGACAGTTCAAAGTGTGTGTATAGATTTTTACATTTTTTTGACGCACCCTGTATATATATATATATATATATATATATTTATTTATTTATTTATATATATATATATATATATATATATATATATATATATATAGAGAGAGAGAGAGAGAGAGAGAGAGAGAGAAAGATAGATAGATAGATAGATAGATAGATAGATAGATAGATAGATAGATAGATAGAAAGATAGATAGATAGATACATACATACATACATACATACATACATACATACATACATACATATCGCGCTTTTTTTGTCAAAATAAATAGGTGCCGGTACTCAGTGATGGATTGCTAACTTTTAACTACTATAAATTAATAATAAATGTCGTTAAAATGAAAGAAAAATATAATTTTTTCCCACATTGAGAAAGGTACCTGTGCGTATCGTCACAAAAAAACAACTATATACATATAACTTAAGAGTAGTGTTTCTTAACCTTCGGCGTAAAACAATGCGATAGTGCCACACCTCTTCGACAGCTAGGGTCTCTGGAGTTCTTTAGTCATACATGTTAAAATGTCTAATTCACAAAAACTTTTCCAATAAAAATTTTACTTGATAAATATTCAATATTCAGGATTTTCTAATAGGGAGAGAACAAACTGTAATAATAAATGGCTTTAAATCAACACCAAAAACAGTAAACTCAGGTGTACCTCAACGAACAGTCTTAGGTCCACTACCATTTAAATTTACATAAATGATTTACCAAATTGCATTAGTTCAGGAACAAAAGTCAGTTTATTTTCAGACGATTGCATAATATATAGAACAATAAAAACAACACAAGATACTGAAATTTTACAAAGAGAATCAGATTAATTACAAGAATGGGAATCAATTTGGAGGATGTCTTTCCACCCAGAAAAATGTAAAGTTATTAAGAGTAACAAAAAACTAAAACAAATAAATTTCACTTACCCTATTCATGATAAACCAATTACACGGATTAAAAACACCCAAATACCTAGGTATTATAGTAAATGAAAAACAATTATGGAATCCGCATATTTATGAAATTATTTTTAAAAATCAAACAAAAAATTAGGGTTTACTATTTAAAAAATCTGCAAATCAAATAAGAACATACAACTAAAATGTTATTTAATCTTGGTTAAGCCAATAATAGAATATGCATCCTCTATTGGGACCCCTCAACTTAATAAACCTTAAGAAACTGGAACAGACACAAAATATAACAGTGAGATTCATAACAAATGAATATTCACATTTGATTAGAGTACCACCTTTAGTACAATCACTAAATTTAGAAAGCCCTCAGGATAGAAGACTAAAAAGTAAATTAGCAATAATGTATAAAACACTGAACCATAATCTTCAAATAGAAAAACAAAACTTAATAAAATACTCAAAAGGACACAAAGATAGATAAATAGCTGCTGTCACATATGCTAGGACAAATTTGTACAAATGCTCATTTTTCCCTAGTGCTATTAAAGCACGGAATGGGTTCCCTGATTAAGCCAGGAAAACCAATGACTTGGCAGAATCTAGATGACCTAGCCGTAATCATCTTCTTTTTTTGAAGTAACGTCTGTATGTTATAAGTTAATCATGCCTAGCAGTGTTTGGGAAGCAACTACTTTACTACTAACAGTTATTTAACCTTGTTAATCACCATAACATAATACATAATGATAATGAAACTAAAGCAAACATCCTAAACAAATACTTTGCATCAGCATTCTCAGCCCCAGGAGACAAAGACATATTTCTTAATTTGAACCAAGTAGACAACATAGAAGATTTAGTAGTACAAGAAAATGGAATTAAAAAACTATTAGCCAACACCAAACCAAATAAAGCGTCTGGACCTGATGGTATTCCAGCTAGATTACTCAAAGAACTAAGCAATGAGCTAGCCCCAGTGTTCAAAATACTCTTTCAGGCATCGCTTAACCAGGGCAGAGTACCAAAGGACTGGAAAGAAGCAAATGTCAACCCCCTATTTAAAAAAGGAGAAAAATCTGATCCAGGAAACTACAGACCAGTATCACTTACCAGCATCACATGTAAAATACTAGAACACATAATATGTACCAACATCATAAACCACTTAGACAAACATAATGTCCTCACCCCATACCAACATGGCTTTAGGAAATATAGATCATGTGAAACACAACTAATAGGACTAATTGATGATTTCTCAAAAGGTTTAGATAATAGTGAACAAATAGATGCTATCTTACTAGATTTTTCCAAGGCTTTTGACAAACTTCACCACCATAGTTTGCTTAAAAAATTAAAATATTTCGGCATTAACGGTCCACTGCATCAGTGGATTAAAGATTTTCTGATAGGGAGAGAACAAACTGTAATAATAAATGGCTCTAAATCAACACCAATAACAGTAAACTCAGGTGTACCTCAAGGAACAGTCTTGGGTCCACTACTATTTTTAATTTACATAAATGATTTACCAAATTGCATTAGTTCAGGAACAAAAGTCAGATTATTTGCAGACGATTGCATAATATATAGAACACTAAAAACAAAACAAGACACAGATATTTTACAAAGAGAATTAGATGAATTACAGAAATGGGAATCAAATTGGAGCATGTCTTTCCACCCAGAAAAATGTCAGTTGTTAAGAGTAACAAAAAAACTAAAACAAATTAATTCCACTTATCTTATTCATGGCAAACCAGTAACACAGACTAAAAACGCAAAATACCTAGGTGTTATAATAAATGAAAAACTGTCATGGAATCCACATATTGATGAAACTATAAAAAAATCCAACAAAGCATTAGGGTTTATTAAAAGAAATTTCTATAAATCAAATAAGAACATAAAACTAAAATGTTATTTAACCTTGGTTAGGCCAATAATAGAATATGCATCCACCGTGTGGGACCCCTCAACTCAAGAAAACATTAAGAAACTGGAACAAACACAAAATAGAGCAGTGAGATTCATAACAAACGAATATTCACATTTGACTAGGGTAACACCATTAGTAAAATCACTAAATTTAGAAAGCCTTCAGGACAGAAGACTCAAAAGTAAAGTAGCAATTATACATAAAACACTGAACCATAATCTTCAAATACAAAAACAAAATTTAATAAAATACTCTGAAAGACACAAAAATAAAGGCACATTCCTCGTCCCATATGCTAGGACAAATTTGTACAAATACTCCTTCTTCCCTAGTGCTATTAGAGCATGGAATGGGTTGCCAGAAAAACCAGTGACTTGGCAGAATTTAAGTCATTGGTTAATATGCATGACTAAATGCATGACGCGTAGGACGTAATCATCTTCTTTTTTGAAGTAACGTCTGTATTATATAAGATAAGATAAGATAACAGTAACTCGTTCTACTCTGGAACTGAACCTAGTGATTAGGACATAACGAAGGAAAGGAAACAGTTTTAGAACACACAATTTTCTTTTGGTTCAAAATTAACAAAACTTCTGTCCATTTCAGTGCAGTTCAACCAGGTCTCGGTTCAACAAAGTCTTGGTTCAACAAGGTCTCAGTTCAACCTGGTTTTAATTCAATCAGTTCTCGTTTCAACCAGATCTCAGTTCAACCAGGTCACGGTTCAACCAGGGTTCAATTCAATCAGTTCTCGATTCAACCAGGTCTCAGTTCAACAAGGTCTCGGTTCAACCAGGTTTCAATTCAATCAGTTCTCGGTTCAACCAGGTCTCAGTTCAACAAGGTCTCGGTTCAACCAGGTCTCAGTTCAACCAGTTTTAGGTTCAACGAACGCACTTTGCCGCAATGAATGTCGAGTCATGAGTACAGACGTCTAGCATTCTAAACTGGGGAGGTAACAAAATATATCAATATGTTTCCATCAAATGAAGGACCATTG
Organism: Biomphalaria sudanica; assembly: GCA_036873155.1. NCBI lineage: Eukaryota > Metazoa > Mollusca > Gastropoda > Planorbidae > Biomphalaria > Biomphalaria sudanica. The sequence goes on along the minus strand of JAZGLO010005582.1, from coordinate 433,353 downwards.
ATATGTGAACAACAAGAAAACACGCATAGTGAAACTTAATAAAGACTCTATACTCTATCTGCGGCTTTAGGTTGCCTTCTGATTTGGGTCTTTATGAACGAATGTTACCAAAGGAATGATGCGAATTCTTGAACCAGGGCATTTCAACTGTTTACACACACATATTTATTTTGGTATTAATATCAATTCTAAAGGTTAGAACCAAAGTGCTTTACAATCTCTCTTTAGAGTGAAATAGGTTTCAAATGTTTCGACGGGAAAAAATGTAACATATTTGCATTTATAAAAGTTCTCCCATCTTAACTTTCTACTAGACCTCTGTGAATGATTTATACTAGTGCTCTCATGAAAAACATATATTCCCAGATAGTTTCTTAAGTTGCAGTCCAAACATAGCCAACCAATAGAGCCTGTCACTAGTTCCAGCACCAAGTACAGACTAGAGACTTCCCCTCACGTCCGATAATATTTGACCAGAAAATGAGCAGGCTCAAAACATGGGCGCCCATGGTTCAAAATGATATTTCTCCCTCCAATCCCCCCCTCCCAAAAAAAATGTGTGGTCAAATCTGAGATTAGATTTTTTACCCTTCACAGCTCGGGGAAAACTAAACAAATATTCCTAAAGAGGCAATTTTCTTGATGGAAGGGGAATTAGCTATTGCCTGTTCTAAAATCGTTTGAGCTCTCGAGAGGGGCGGGTAGATTTTTTTTCCTGATTTGGGGAAGGGGGATTTAACATCAGTGGCTATTCATACTGTTACAGAAAGAAAAAAGAAACATTAGTGGCTATTCATACTGTAAACATAACAAAAGTCAAGGGTGGTTACGTGAGGGATTCCCAATTTGTGGTGAACGTGATCCATAGCTGTGGACAGCAATGAGCCACAATGTTGATAGAGTGAAACTCAAACAGGACAATCAACGATTTGACTTGAAACTTCGGAGGCTCGCATAAATGTTCATGTAATGAGAGCCATTGAAATGAAATATTGACACAGTTCAGTTGACTTGGTTCAGTTGACTTCTGTAATAGTCACTCATTGCAATGCAGATCACATTTGATTGTTTCCCTTGGTTGCTCTTTCTTACTTTCTGTTTGGTAAGACTTGGGCTCGCAGAGGTGGCACTTCATTGGACAATTATTCAGCCAAACTAATGAAGTCTTTAAGGTTTCTTTCTTCTCTTGCCCTTTTTAAAAATTTTAAAAAAATTAATTGATATTTACTCTTTTAGAAATTATTACAATGAGAATTGATTTATATAAATTAAATGTGCTCAGAATTTTAAAAATACTATTTAAAGTTAATTTCAACACATTTACCCTTCGAAAGTTATGGAATAAAGAAAAATGCATTAAGGCAGTGTTTCTTTTTTTTTTTCTTGACGGAACACTTCGCAAACTCTTTTAGTATTTAGGGGAACACTTCGCACACTCTTTTAGTATTTAGCGGAACACTTCGCACTATTTTAATATTTAGCGGAACACTTCGCACACTCTTTTAGTATTTAGCGGAACACTTCGCACACTCTTTTAGTATTTAGCGGAACACTTCGCACACTCTCAAAGTATTTAGCGGAACACTTCGCACTCTTTTAGTATTTAGCGGAAAAATTCGCACACTCTTTTAGTATTTAGCGGAACACTTCGCACACTCTTTTAGTATTTAGCGGAACACTTCGCACACTCTCTAAGTATTTAGCGGAACACTTTGCTTATTTTTGTACAAAGCTTCTATCAACTCACTCTGTCTATGTGGCTGGTACAAAGCTTCTATCAACTCACTCTGTCTATGTGGCTGGTACAAAGCTTCTATCAACTCACTCTGTCTATGTGGCTGGTACAAAGCTTCTATCAACTCACTCTGTCTATGTGGCTGGTACAAAGCTTCTATCAACTCACTCTGTCTATGTGGCTGGTACAAAGCTTCTATCAACTCACTCTGTCTATGTGGCTGGTACAAAGCTTCTATCAACTCACTCTGTCTATGTGGCTGGTACAAAGCTTCTATCAACTCACTCTGTCTATGTGGCTGGTACAAAGCTTCTATCAACTCACTCTGTCTATGTGGCTGGTACAAAGCTTCTATCAACTCACTCTGTCTATGTGGCTGGTACAAAGCTTCTATCAACTCACTCTGTCTATGTGGCTGGTACAAAGCTTCTATCAACTCACTCTGTCTATGTGGCTGGTACAAAGCTTCTATCAACTCACTCTGTCTATGTGGCTGGTACAAAGCTTCTATCAACTCACTCTGTCTATGTGGCTGGTACAAAGCTTCTATCAACTCACTCTGTCTATGTGGCTGGTACAAAGCTACTATCAACTCACTCTGTCTATGTGGCTGGTACAAGGCTTCTATCAACTCACTCTGTCTATGTGGCTGGTACAAAGCTTCTATCAACTCACTCTGTCTATGTGGCTGGTACAAAGCTTCTATCAACTCACTCTGTCTATGTGGCTGGTACAAAGCTTCTATCAACTCACTCTGTCTATGTGGCTGGTACAAAGCTTCTATCAACTCACTCTGTCTATGTGGCTGGTACAAAGCTTCTATCAACTCACTCTGTCTATGTGGCTGGTACAAAGCTTCTATCAACTCACTCTGTCTATGTGGCTGGTACAAAGCTTCTATCAACTCACTCTGTCTATGTGGCTGGTACAAAGCTTCTATCAACTCACTCTGTCTATGTGGCTGGTACAAAGCTTCTATCAACTCACTCTGTCTATGTGGCTGGTACAAAGCTTCTATCAACTCACTCTGTCTATGTGGCTTCTATAAAGCTTCTATCAACTCACTCTGTCTATGTGGCTGGTACAAAGCTTCTATCAACTCACTCTGTCTATGTGGCTGGTACAAAGCTTCTATCAACTCACTCTGTCTATGTGGCTGGTACAAAGCTTCTATCAACTCACTCTGTCTATGTGGCTGGTACAAAGCTTCTATCAACTCACTCTGTCTATGTGGCTGGTACAAAGCTTCTATCAACTCACTCTGTCTATGTGGCTGGTACAAAGCTTCTATCAACTCACTCTGTCTATGTGGCTGGTACAAAGCTTCTATCAACTCACTCTGTCTATGTGGCTGGTACAAAGCTTCTATCAACTCACTCTGTCTATGTGGCTGGTACAAAGCTTCTATCAACTCACTCTGTCTATGTGGCTGGTACAAAGCTTCTATCAACTCACTCTGTCTATGTGGCTGGTACAAAGCTTCTATCAACTCACTCTGTCTATGTGGCTGGTACAAAGCTTCTATCAACTCACTTTGTCTATATGGCTGGTACAAAGCTTCTATCAACCCACTCTTTCTATTTGGCTGGTCAAAAAAAGTTTGTACACGTTGTTTTCCGACACACAATCTCGGATCAAGCTGAAATTTTGAACAATTATTTCTTTTCACTGACAACATATGAAGCAATAAATAAAATAACACATTAGTTAATTAACTATTAATTAAAAAAAAACAATTAGTAAAAATATTTCTTCTAATCGCACAGATTTGATGTTACTGGTCTAGATCTATTACAAATTTAATTACATGACTAACCCTAACTAATGGGAACTACACTTCGTATAAGCTTTGTTGTTGTTTTTTTAAGTATTTCTGTATGATTTTCTTGTAAGAGATTAATTCACGTGGTGGCCTACTAATTAATTATTTTAGTAGTTTGTGGACACACCTATTTAGGCCTGGTGAAACACTGGGGTTCCGCGGAGCACAGTTTGGGAAACACTAGATGACTTAGAAAAAACCAAGCATGTGCTGTAACACTAGATGACTAAGAAAAAACCAAGCATGAGCTGTAACACTAGATGACTTAGAAAAAAACAAGCATGAGCTGTAACACTAGATGACTTAGAAAAAACCAAGCATGAGCTGTAACACTAGATGACTTAGAAAAAACCAAGCATGAGCTGTAACACTAGATGACTTAGAAAAAACCAAGCATGAGCTGTAACACTAGAGGACTTAGAAAAAACCAAGCATGAGCTGTAACACTAGATGACTTAGAAAAAAACAAGCATGAGCTGTAACACTAGATGACTTAGAAAAAAACAAGCATGAGCTGTAACACTAGACGACTTAGAAAAAACCAAGCATGAGCTGTAACACTAGACGACTTAGAAAAAACCAAGCATGAGCTGTAACACTAGACGACTTAGAAAAAACCAAGCATGAGCTGTAACACTAGACGACTTAGAAAAAACCAAGCATGAGCTGTAACACTAGACGACTTAGAAAAAACCAAGCATGAGCTGTAACACTAGACGACTTAGAAAAAACCAAGCATGAGCTGTAACACTAGACGACTTAGAAAAAACCAAGCATGAGCTGTAACACTAGACGACTTAGAAAAAACCAAGCATGAGCTGTAACACTAGACGACTTAGAAAAAACCAAGCATGAGCTGTAACACTAGATGACTTAGAAAAAACCAAGCATGAGCTGTAACACTAGACGACTTAGAAAAAACCAAGCATGAGCTGTAACACTAGACGACTTAGAAAAAACCAAGCATGAGCTGTAACACTAGATGACTTAGAAAAAACCAAGCATGAGCTGTAACACTAGACGACTTAGAAAAAACCAAGCATGAGCTGTAACACTAGATGACTTAGAAAAAACCAAGCATGAGCTGTAACACTAGACGACTTAGAAAAAACTAAGCATGAGCTGTAACGTATATTATTAATTTTTAGTAGTTAAAAGTTAGGCAATTAACTACTGAGTACCGCCACCTATTTTTTAGCGTAAGGGGAAAAAGCCGCTATTAGGTTTTGTGCAAAATGTCCGTCTGTCACACTCAGATCTCAAAAACTAGAAGAGATATGAAAAATATTATTTCATCATTGAATCCGGCTTGAAAAGTTTAGGTGCAACGGCTACTTTTGGTTTTCTAAAAGCAACCGTTTAATTTATAAAATTAATTATCCAAGCGATTTTTTCATAAAAATACACCAATTCTAAAACAATTACGTAAATGTAAGGGAGGCAATGTTACAATATGCTAACAAAGATGTATAATTATCGTGTATTTTCAGTATCACTAAGTCAAATATTTTATAAAATGTACAGGAAATGTTTACAACAAATATAAATAATAGTTAAAGATGTTTTTTCTGGTTAACTAACTGCTAAAATTAAAAGAAAACATTTCTGTTTCTTTATAAAGGCTAATAATGCACTTTGTATGTAAATATCATGCACATTTTTTAAAATGGACTTTTTACGCAGCGACTTTCGTGCAGTAGCGTAACGTTGCAACATGAGCAGATACTAAACCAACAAACATTTTTAAAAAATCAGATTTTATTTATTTTTTTGTTTAGTGCCCCCATCCGAATAAAAGAAGATTATTTTTGTGCGTTTTGTCTGTTGGTCGGTCTGTCCGTCACGATTAGATTAACAAATAACACTAGAGGCTAGTGTAAATCTGGTTTAACCTTTAATTTTTCATTCAGAAATATTGCAATAGTTTAAAGTATCTATAATAGATTGTTTTGTGAAAAACAAATCAATGCCAATGAATATTTGTTTGCTCTTCTAAGTTATAGTAGATTTGATTTCCATGCTTAAACGTTGCAAGAAACACATGAACTTTAATATATTATTCCGGTTTTTTAATGTAAATAACATATAAATGCTAAATAAAAATATCTATACTGATTTATATTTCATTAACTATAAAGTTGTTCCGGATATTGTTTTATATAAAAAAAAATTATGTCAAATAATTATACTTTTTTCAAAAATATCGACAATAGGTTATTCAGGATTTTAAAATAAGAAAGTTATTTACTAGAAACGATTATTGAAAATAAATTTTTAGACTTATTTTACAGTTAATTTTCTTGCCGAAACATAAGAAAAGTTGTTTGATCGGTAAAGAATGTTCCGGATTTTGTTTCGAAAAAGAAATCGACTTACATACCTTAATTTTCTTACAAATCGTCGCCAAAAATGATCCGAATTTTACATGAAAAATCTAATAACGCTAATAAATGTTTGAAATCCATCTTCTAATAAATAAAACAAATAATTTTCTCATTTACGAAAATTGGTTGTTCCGGATTTTTTATGAAAAATAGTTTAACTCTATTTGTGTAAAATCGCACTTACACTACATTTAACTTTCTATCTAAAACGTTAAAAAATCTAATTATCGTTAATATTATCCTCTGATTTTTAAGGAAAACAACTTCCTAACACCAAAGTATGGTTTGATAAAATCTCCATAAGGGTATGGTACATCTAATTTTCATTACAGACCATCCCAGAAATTTAATTAACGGCATTTGATTAATCTGGAATTCTTATTTTTTTCTCACTATAAATATATAAACATCCGGAACAATCTATAATAGAAACTTAAAACTAATGCGATGTTTCGGAAGGGAAATTAATTTTAATCAGATTTTCAATAGCTTTTAGTCTTTTTTTTTTCTCGATATTAACATAACGGACAGACAAACTGACAGACAAAACAAAAAAAAAAGCGTCTTTAATCCTTTGATATATATATTAATATATATATTAAGTCTAACTAGCCCATCAAATGAAATGCTAAAAGAACAATCTCGGTGCACCAATGTCTATGATCCCTCGAGAAGCTGCTCGTATAGATGACATTTTTTAGTCTAACTAGGACGTGTGACGTAATGGAATCTTTTTACTTTGACGTCATATGGAGTTATTCTTTAAATGAAATGCTAAAAGAAATCACTCGGTGCACCAATGTCTATGAACACTCGACAAGCTGCTCGTATAGATGATAAGTTTTAGTCTAACTAGACCGTGTGACGTAGTGGATTTTTTTCCTTTGACGTCATATGGAATAAATTCTTTAAATGCTAAAACAGTAATGTTTCTTAAACCTAGTAATGTGACTCGCATTTTAAAAAGACATAATAGATTTAGATCTAATCTAGATTTTTTACACTAGATCTAGATTTTTTTCTTACACTAGAGCTAGATTTTTAAAACTAGATTTAGATTTAAGTTCTAATTAAAAACATTATAGAATCTAGATTCTATATCTAGAATTTCTTGGTCTAGTTTAGAATGTTTGTTGTTTTACATGTTTCGGATGTTCCTTCAGAGTTGTAGTCCAAAGCTCCCGTAGGACGACGGGGGATGGGAGCGGGCAGGGTTTGAACCTGGGACCATCGATGAATCCAAACGACAGTCCAGCGCGCAAACCGCACTACCAGACAGCCATGATTTAGACTAGATTAAGATCTATAATTTTAATTTCTAGGCTTAAATTGTAGATTTTTTTTTCTTAAGTCTAGATTGTCAATATGTCAATATTGCAATTTTATAAAATACTAAAACTAATCTACTATTTTAATATTTAGATTTTGCAATTAGTCTATTAATTGATTATCTAGTGTTTTTTTTTATAAATCTTATCTAAATTACATCTACATTATCCCAAATATATATTTAAGATCGAGATCTAGTAGATATAGATATTGAGAGTGCTAAATTAGTAGTTTAATTTAGGTAGATCTACATATTCATTCTAGTTCCATTTAGGCCTAAATGAAAATGCTCAATACCAAAAGATTATCTAAAATCGCTCTTCTGACATATTGTACATATCCGGTAGTTGTCATTCCGTAATGTGTAGGTATATTATCAATAGTAGGCTATTAGTTTGTAACCAGTTTGTCATTAGATTAAGAGCAATGCCTGGTCGTGCGGTTAGCGCGCAGAACTGATTATCTCTACGGTCTCGGTTTCATACCCTGCTCGATGCCATCCTCAGTCGACCAGCGAATATGCTGATCCGACAGTGATCCGTCTCCCACGGGGGCCGCCTCTGAGTTTGTGTGGCAACACAAACTCTATTTGTAATCTTGTTTTACAAAAGAAAAGCACTGTATTTCCCTTCACTTTTTTAGATGTCTTTTATCAGCCCTAGAATACGTTCTTTGTGGAGTGCAACGACAGTAGACATGACTCGCTTGCCAGTTAGAGCCCCCGCCGCATAGCATTATTTCCTGCATTTAAAACTAAAAGCTTGCCTATTCTGAGGTGTCTACATTACTCTTCTATTTAAATTGTAGCTCAAGTATCACATATGTATTGTACTTAATTAATGGAGCCCAAAGGCTGGTAGAAAAAAATCAACGCGTGAAATGTTTTTTTTTAAGGTATTGTTCAACCTCAAATGACTGTAGCTGGCTTTAGTTTTTTTTTTTTTTTTTTATCCTGAAGGGCCTCTAAAATCATTATAGATCTAGAGAGACTAATTGTGTACAATAATACACATGGGCGTAGCCAGGATTTTTTTTCAGGAGGGGGGTGTATATGTGTATATATGTAAGTGTGTGTGTGTGTGTGTACATAATCTTTATTACATTCTGACCCTTCATTCTTTCGGAACACGTTTATTGTGCCCTAGAATAGGTTCTTCTTGTAGTTAGTGGGAAAATTTTTGACTCCCCGCCATTGCCAGCAAGAGGGTCTGGGGGAGCGCTAGGAGCTCCCCCAGCGCGGGGCGGAGCCCCGGCGCCAAGCACTATTCTGGTATTGAATGCCAACAAAATGCATATTCTGAGGTATCTACAGTGCATTTTCCAGTTTTTAAAAAGTCTTATTTCAAAAATTAATCTGCTATTCTTACTGACTTAGACCCTCTCGCACCAATCGGCGCATTTGCCGTCAAGCTGTTTCATCAAAAATCTGTCACTGGTAATATCTGAAACCTCTTACCATCTGCTCCGAGGACCTCCATGAATGTGTGGCGCCAAGTTGTACTAGGATGTTTTCGCAACTCTCATTATGCGTTATTCATTTTGTCGGAGAACATGTCCCGCAAACATCGTGCGACGGTCTGTCACAATCTTACTAAGGGGTCGACTCCCAGTTCGGCATAGGATTTCCTTGATTTAGACCCGATCTCAATAACTGATTCCTAAAATCTGTCTTAGCCATCTTTGTTGAGCCACATTTAGTGCTTTCCATTTCGGCAGATGACTATTCACTGCACATTATTAATGGAGCACCGCCACTAGTAGTAATGTGTAACCTCTCTTGAATACGCTCTTGGAATTAGGTGACTGTAGTTTGCTTTAGATTTTTTATCGAAAAGGGAAGTTTTATCGTCAAAATCATCTGTTGGGGGTTGTAAACTAAAAATCTCAGGACTTTGTTGTTTTTTTAAATTCAAAACCTCATTTAGCTACGATCATAGAATATGGTAACAGTTGCTTTAGAATAATATTGAAGATAAAGGTTTTCCACCTCGCGCTCTCTAGGGGGATTTTAAACTCAAAACCATCTGGAGGAAAGGAGTTTAAACTTAAAACCCCCAATTTTTTTTAATTTGCTTTTTTTTTATATTGAAGAGGTATTTTTAGCATCAAACCCTTCTGAAGGGGGATTTAAACTCAAAACCCTTTTGGCAACGCTCATAGCATTTTGAGTGCGTAATTTGATTTATTTTTTTTACATTGAAAATGTATTTTTTAGCTTCAAATCCCCGCTGGCGGGGAGTTTTTAAACTCAAAACCCCTTTGGCTACGCTCATAGATTTGAGTGTGTAATTTGCTTTGTTTTTATTGATGATGTATTTTTTAGCTTCAAAAACTCCACTGGAGGGGAGTTTGAACTAAAAACTGAGTCCAAACCCATTTAGCTACGCTCATAACATTTTGAGTGCATAATTTGTTTTTATTTCATATTGAAGAGGGGGTTTACCGTAAATTTCTAAGGGTTTTTTTTAATCAAAATCTTCCTTAACTGTGCTCTTGGAATTTGGGGATTGTCGTTTGCATTTTTGTTTTGTTTTGTTTTATAGAAGAGGGGGATTTAACTACAAAAACCCCTTGTAGGGGGTTACAAACTCAAACCCCCCGGTAGGGGGTTTTAAACTCAAAACCCCCTTAGCTGCGCTGGGGCAAGTGATGGTTTAGTATAAAAATCTCACCTAAAATAAACAAAATCAAAGCAAAAAATCAGTCACTAAAGTCCGTCTCCCCCCCAGGGGAATTCATTTCGGAGGGTTTGAACCCCACCCCCCCCCCGGCTACGCCCATGATAATACATATTCACAAACCGAATTATACACCCCCCTCCCAAAAAAATATACTCACACACACTAACACTTTCATTGGGTTCTCATAGTCACTGTGACAAATTCTTTGACTTTTAATTTTATCTTTAGAACAGTGGCTTATTGTATATCTAGATCTATTCGGTTTTAATTTGTTCTACACATTATTATTAGCTACAGTCTTTAAATTGAAAATAAGAAAGTTACGCACCAAAAAAAAGTGCTTCTTATCTAATCTTATAAAATACAGACTTTACTTCAAACAAGATGATTATGTCCAACGCGTTTCTAGGTCAATCTAGTCATTAATGTTAGCGAATAACTTAAACTTAAAGTCATTGGTTTTCCTGGCTGGCTCAGGCAACCCATTCCATGCTCTAATAGCGCTAGAGAAGAAGGAGTATTTGTACAAATTAGTCCTAGCATATGGAACGAGGCATGTGCCTTTATCTTTATGTCTTTCTGAGTATTTCAATAGGTTTTGTTTTTGTATTTGAAGATTATGGTTCAGTGTTTTATGTATAAATATCAGGTGACCGAGCCTCGCTCGGATGATAAATCTGTTAAGGAAGAATATATACCCGAAGTCATTTTGGGGATATTGTTGTAATTACAAAATGAACGATCGGGTAAAGACTATCAGTCCGAAGAGCTGCTTTTTCGTTCTGTCAATTCTCATTGTAATTGTACATGGCGATTAGAATAGAAAGTCCCCCCAACAGTAGGCCTATAGAAAACCACAGTTCACGTCTTAACGTTTTACATTGCTTCTTTCGCTTAAAACTATTGGGCTTGTAAAAAAGTCTTTGCAGTGTAACTTCTTAAATGGTTACTTTCTGAAATTTAATATTGCAATTAATATATTCATTTTGGCTCTGAGACATGGACACTTACAGAAAACAACTAAGACTTCTTGAGTGCTTTCACCATTATGCTTGCGCTCCATCATGGACATAAGGTGGCAGGACCGCACTACAAACAGCGATCTCCTTGCCAAGGCCGGTATAGACAGAATATAGGGACTTCTTATGGTCCGACAGTTGCACTGCCTAGGGCACGTATCCCGTATGTTTTTTTGTTTGTTTTTACATGTTTCGGATGTTCCTTCAGAGTTGAAGATAGTTACTTCCTAGTCCAAACCTCCCGCAGGACGACGGGGGATGGGAGCGGGCAGGGTTTGAACCCTGGAACATCGATAAATCTGAACGACAGTCCAGCGCGCAAACCGCACGACCAGGCAGCAATCCCGTATGGGAGACGAATGTATGCCAAAGTCTTTTTTTGGTGAGCTAAAAGGTGGTCGACGTAACAGAGACGCCCCACGGAAACGCTTCAAAAACCAGCTTAGGCGTCAACTTTCCTTGGCTGACATTGAAGAGAGCACCTGGTTGTATGTGGCCTCCGAACGAGACAGCTGGGGGTTACGATACATATTTGAGACCAAAAGAAAATCTGCTGCCGAGGACAAACGCCTACGGTGAAAAGAAAATCTAAATCGACCACCTGCGGACAATGGTTACGCTTGCCCTGGATGTGGCAAAATATGTAGGTCACAGCTGGGGCTGCGCAGCCATGGAAAATACTGCATTCCTCACTCATTTTCGGACTCGAAGACAAGCCTTATTATTATGGCTTTAGTAAGAATCATCAAGTGATGCAAAATCTCTACGTTATAGTGTAAAACATGCACCTAGTAACAAAGTAAAATCGCGCATTTTTTCCTAAGAGACTTAAAAACATCGCGTTAGTATTCTAAATAAGCGTTATTGTGAGGTATCTCTGTTACTCCAACAACCTTTCAGTTTACTATAAAAAAAAAGATTGCCAAAAATATATTCGTCCCCCATACGGAATAAGTGCCCTGCAAAGCGTGACTGTCGGATTATAAGAAGTTCATACCATTTTGCAAGAATATCTCAAGAATATCGCTGTTTGTATTGCGGTCTTTGGTGAAGTCTTAGTTGCTTTCTATAAAGTACTCATGTCTCAGATCCACATAGAGGGGTTGAGAGAATCACTGGTTGACACTGATTTTTGTGGACAGGCGGAGCGATTTATTTCGCCACACTCTCGCTTGGAGACGTCGACTATCCCTGATCACATATCAACCTCTCTTTAAAGCAATGCGTCATTTGATACTATGCTTCCCAGATAATGTGAAGTTATCTACCACTTTAAGAGATGTCTATGCGCGGTGATCTTTGGGCTGAGTAGGTTTTATTGGGTGACTTCTGGAACATGACTTCTGTTTTACCGAGGTTTAGAGGTTCACAAAAAAAAGCAGCAGCGTGATGAAAATTCGTTGACTTCGAGCTGGATATCATCAGGGCCAGCCCTAGACCTATGCTGCCACAGTGGACCCCGAATGTTAAAAAGCCCCAAGCTAATTTTAGGTGTAAATTATTAAATTAAACCATTATAATTTATAATAGGGTTCCCGTGGTCTCATTGTTTTCAAGGAGCTCCTAGAAATCTCTTGAAACTCATAAAAATGTCCTTAAAAAGACAAAATTGTCATTTTGGGTTGTCAATCAATATGGTAAACGCCAGTCCTACTCGTGATATAAAAAAAACGGCGTCTTCAGCTTTCATTTAATAAAAATGTAATGCAAATAGAATTTATTTTCTAATACAAAAATCTTTATTTTCACTTATTATCCTTATCCCTTCCCTTACTGGTCCGCGCGCAATCCATTTTACATAGAGCCCCGCAAATGTTAGGGCCGTCCCTGGTTGTGCAAGTGAGGCATAGATAAGCTGTGTTATGACAATTTCCTTGTTTTGGTATGGAACAGTAGACTTCGAAGCAATAATTCACCAGCAAAAAAACAAAGTAAAAGCTACCTACGGGTGTACGCAATTAAAGTGTAAACAATTTATAAAGCCTTTAAAACACAATAACTAATTATACATAAAGATATTTAATTGCATTATTTTTCTGCCATAGTTTCATAATGGATCAATGTACAATAAGACGGTGCGCAAATGTTTAATTACGCCAATTGAATCATTAAAACTTTTTCTTGTTTGCGAAGAAATGTCTTAGTGTACTGCTGTGAGCCTAGTGACGTAAGCGGTGACAAGTTTTTTTTTCCCATTGACGTCATATAGAACATTTCATTCATAAAACATTCTAGCCAAAATTAATTTTTAGATAAAGAGCAATTTTCAAACCGATATAACGGTCGACTTCGAGTTTTCCCGATGTGGCCAATGAGTTGATATTTTTTTCTTACTATTATGCACATACCGTAAAATTTTACAGAAAATCGTTAGAGCCGTTTTCGAAATAAAATGTATATACAAGAATTGGTCGCTTAAGAGTATAGGATTGCTATTTTACTTTTTAAATTTAGTGATTTTACTAAGGGTGTTACTCTAGTCAAATGTGAATATTCGTTTGTTATTAATCTCACTGCTCTATTTTGTATCTGTTCTATTTTCTTAATGTTTTCTGGAGTTTAGAGGTCCCAAACAGAGGATGCATATGCTACTATTGGCCTAAATAAGGTTAAATAATATTTGATTTGCAAAAATATCTTTTAATAAACCCAAATGCCTAATGCTTTGACTTTTTAATAGTTTCATCAATGTTTCATCATGACAGTTTCTCATTAATTATAACTCCTAGGCATTTGTATGTTTTTTGCAGATTTTCAAAATAGTAAACTCTAATGCTTTGTTTGATTTTTTAATAATTTAATAAATATGCGGATTCCATAATAGTTTTTCATTTACTATAACACCTAGGTATTTGGATTTTTTAAAATCATTGTTACTTGTTTACCATGAATAGGATAAGTGAAATTTATTTGTTTTAGTTTTTTGTTACTCTTAATGGCTGACATTTTTCTGGGTGGAAAGACATGCTCCATTTGATTCCCATTTCTGTAATTCATCTGATTCTCTTTATAATTTTTCAGTATCTTGTGTTGTTTTTATTGCTCTATATATTATGCAATCGTCTGCGAATAATCTGATTTTTGTTCCTGAACTAATGCAATTTGGTAAATCATTTATATAAATTTAAAATAGAAGTGGACCTAAGACTGTTCCTTGAGGTACACCTGCGTTTACTATTATTGGTGTTGATTTAGAGCCATTTATTATTACAGTTTGTTCTCTTCCTATCAGAATATCCTGAACCATCAATGCCATAATATTTTAATTTTCAAAGCAAACTATGGTGGTTCTTACGCGGAAGGAATTATTGTTTTGTATCTTAGACATTAAAATGTCGGCTTTCAAATACATAGTTTGTAGAAATTTGTGTGCGACTTCGATGTTGAAAATATCTTAGTTGTCCTTTCTAGGATTCAGTTAAGAAAGAAGATGTTCAACTTTTGTATTTCCACGACAAGTGATTCTGTCATCAGGACCAAGAATTGTATATAAAGACAGGCTTATATGTAGATATGATTTTAGATAGACTTGAGACATTCATGGTATGTTAAACTATTAAACTATTATCTAGTATATCAGAAATGTTAAAAGATCGAAGCTTCTGTAATCGACATAATTTGTATTGCGACTTGTAACCCCCTAACCCCCCCCCAAAAAAAAAAAAATTTAATAACTGGCATCGAAAGAAAAAAAAAGAAAATCCAATGTCACTGCAGCTGGAGAGAAAGAAGGCGCACTGTTGCCCCGGGTCTGAACAATCAACCAATCCAACAGAAAGCTGTGACTAACAAGAGTCGGGTCGTGAAGAGTTGCTCCAGACATGAATAGTTCCAACGAGTGCTAGTTAAAATAGAAAGTTCGTTATCCGCTAACGATTAGGTCTAAATACACGGACACAATGGACACAGCGTCTCGCCTGGAGCCTACTTACAGCATGTCTTTAGAATCTCTCTCTCTCTTTCTCTCTCGTCCTCTCTCTCTCTCTCTCTCTCATCTTTATGTGGGATTACTTGACTCATTAGATGCTTTCAGAGTATTTAATGTTGTAATTTACTTTAAAGATAAGTCCCCTCAAATGACTTGATACACACACCGCGTCCATCGGAAAGATTAATCCGAAAATGTAAGAGAAAAAATGTTCTGGTGATATTTGTCTCTCTCTCCTCTCTCTCTCTTTCTCTCTCAGAAGTATTGGAAAGACAGAAGTATTGGAAAGACAGAAGTATTGGAAAGACAGAAGTATTGGAAAGACAGAAGTATTGGAAAGATGTAATGGAAAAACAAAGGTATTAGATAGGTGTATTGGAAAGACAAAGGTGTTAGATAGGTGTATTGGAAAGACAAAGGTGTTAGATAGGTGTATTGGAAAGACAAAGGTATTAGATAGGTGTATTGGAAAGACAAAGATGTTAGATAGGTGTATTAGAAAGACAAAGGTATTTGATAGGTGTATTGGAAAGACAAAGGTGTTAGGTGTATTGGAAAGACAAAGGTATTAGATAGGTGTATTGGAAAGACAAAGGTGTTAGATAGGTGTATTGGAAAGACAAAGGTATTTGATAGGTGTATTAGAAAGACAAAGGTGTTAGATAGGTGTATTGGAAAGACAAAGGTATTTGATAGGTGTATTGGAAAGACAAAGGCATTAGATAGGTGTATTGGAAAGACAAAGGTGTTAGATAGGTGTATTGGAAAGACAAAGGTGAAAGACAAAGGCATTAGATAGGTGTATTGGAAAGACAAAGGTGTTAGATAGGTGTATTGGAAAGACAAAGGTGTTAGATAGGTGTATTGGAAAGACAAAGGTGTTAGATAGGTGTATTGGAAAGACAAAGGTGTTAGATAGGTGTATTGGAAAGACAAAGGTGTTAGATAGGTGTATTGGAAAGACAAAGGTGTTAGATAGGTGTATTGGAAAGACAAAGGTATTTGATAGGTGTATTGGAAAGACAAAGGTGTTAGATAGGTGTATTGGAAAGACAAAGGTATTAGATAGGTGTATTGGAAAGACAAAGGTGTTAGATAGGTGTATTGGAAAGACAAAGGTATTAGATAGGTGTATTGGAAAGACAAAGGTGTTAGATAGGTGTATTGGAAAGACAAAGGTATTAGATAGGTGTATTGGAAAGACAAAGGTGTTAGATAGGTGTATTGGAAAGACAAAGGTATTAGATAGGTGTATTGGAAAGACAAAGGTGTTAGATAGGTGTATTGGAAAGACAAAGGTATTAGATAGGTGTATTGGAAAGACAAAGGTGTTAGATAGGTGTATTGGAAAGACAAAGGTGTTAGATAGGTGTATTGGAAAGACAAAGGTGTTAGATAGGTGTATTGGAAAGACAAAGGTGTTAGATAGGTGTATTGGAAAGACAAAGGTATTTGATAGGTGTATTGGAAAGACAAAGGTGTTAGATAGGTGTATTGGAAAGACAAAGGTATTAGATAGGTGTATTGGAAAGACAAAGGTGTTAGATAAGTGTATTGGAAAGACAAAGGTATTTGATAGGTGTATTAGAAAGACAAAGGTATTAGATAGGTGTATTGGAAAGACAAAGGTATTAGATAGGTGTATTGGAAAGACAAAGGTGTTAGATAGGTGTATTGGAAAGACAAAGGTATTAGATAGGTGTATTGGAAAGACAAAGGTGTTAGATAGGTGTATTGGAAAGACAAAGGTATTAGATAGGTGTATTGGAAAGACAAAGGTGTTAGATAGGTGTATTGGAAAGACAAAGGTATTAGATAGGTGTATTGGAAAGACAAAGGTGTTAGATAGGTGTATTGGAAAGACAAAGGTGTTAGATAGGTGTATTGGAAAGACAAAGGTGTTAGATAGGTGTATTGGAAAGACAAAGGTGTTAGATAGGTGTATTGGAAAGACAAAGGTATTTGATAGGTGTATTGGAAAGACAAAGGTGTTAGATAGGTGTATTGGAAAGACAAAGGTATTAGATAGGTGTATTGGAAAGACAAAGTTGTTAGATAGGTGTATTGGAAAGACAAAGGTATTAGATAGGTGTATTGGAAAGACAAAGGTGTTAGATAGGTGTATTGGAAAGACAAAGGTATTAGATAGGTGTATTGGAAAGACAAAGGTGTTAGATAGGTGTATTGGAAAGACAAAGGTATTAGATAGGTGTATTGGAAAGACAAAGGTGTTAGATAGGTGTATTGGAAAGACAAAGGTATTTGATAGGTGTATTGGAAAGACAAAGGTGTTAGATAGGTGTATTGGAAAGACAAAGGTGTTAGATAGGTGTATTGGAAAGACAAAGGTATTAGATAGGTGTATTGGAAAGACAAAGGTGTTAGATAGGTGTATTGGAAAGACAAAGGTATTAGATAGGTGTATTGGAAAGACAAAGGTATTAGATAGGTGTATTGGAAAGACAAAGGTGTTAGATAGGTGTATTGGAAAGACAAAGGTATTAGATAGGTGTATTAGAAAGACAAAGGTGTTAGATAGGTGTATTGGAAAGACAAAGGTGTTAGATAGGTGTATTGGAAAGACAAAGGTATTAGATAGGTGTATTGGAAAGACAAAGGTGTTAGATAGGTGTATTGGAAAGACAAAGGTATTAGATAGGTGTATTGGAAAGACAAAGGTGTTAGATAGGTGTATTGGAAAGACAAAGGTATTAGATAGGTGTATTGGAAAGACAAAGGTGTTAGATAGGTGTATTGGAAAGACAAAGGTATTAGATAGGTGTATTGGAAAGACAAAGGTATTAGATAGGTGTATTGGAAAGACAAAGGTATTAGATAGGTGTATTGGAAAGACAAAGGTGTTAGATAGGTGTATTGGAAAGACAAAGGTATTAGATAGGTGTATTGGAAAGACAAAGGTGTTAGATAGGTGTATTGGAAAGACAAAGGTATTAGATAGGTGTATTGGAAAGACAAAGGTGTTAGATAGGTGTATTGGAAAGACAAAGGTGTTAGATAGGTGTATTGGAAAGACAAAGGTGTTAGATAGGTGTATTGGAAAGACAAAGGTGTTAGATAGGTGTATTGGAAAGACAAAGGTATTAGATAGGTGTATTGAAAAGACAAAGGTGTTAGATAGGTGTATTGGAAAGACAAAGGTGTTAGATAGGTGTATTGGAAAGACAAAGGTGTTAGATAGGTGTATTGGAAAGACAAAGGTATTAGATAGGTGTATTGGAAAGACAAAGGTGTTAGATAGGTGTATTGGAAAGACAAAGGTATTAGATAGGTGTATTGGAAAGACAAAGGTGTTAGATAGGTGTATTGGAAAGACAAAGGTATTAGATAGGTGTATTGGAAAGACAAAGGTGTTAGATAGGTGTATTGGAAAGACAAAGGTGTTAGATAAGTGTATAGGAAAGACAAAGGTGTTAGATAGGTGTATTGGAAAGACAAAGGTATTTGATAGGTGTATTGGAAAGACAAAGGTATTAGATAGGTGTATTGGAAAGACAAAGGTATTTGATAGGTGTATTGGAAAGACAAAGGCATTAGATAGGTGTATTGGAAAGACAAAGGTGTTAGATAGGTGTATTGGAAAGACAAAGGTGTTAGATAGGTGTATTGGAAAGACAAAGGTGTTAGATAGGTGTATTGGAAAGACAAAGGTGTTAGATAGGTGTATTGGAAAGACAAAGGTGTTAGATAGGTGTATTGGAAAGACAAAGGTGTTAGATAGGTGTATTGGAAAGACAAAGGTGTTAGATAGGTGTATTGGAAAGACAAAGGTGTTAGATAGGTGTATTGGAAAGACAAAGGTGTTAGATAGGTGTATTGGAAAGACAAAGGTATTAGATAGATGTATTGGAAAGACAAAGGTGTTAGATAGGTGTATTGGAAAGACAAAGGTATTAGATAGGTGTATTGGAAAGACAAAGGTGTTAGATAGGTGTATTGGAAAGACAAAGGTATTAGATAGGTGTATTGGAAAGACAAAGGTGTTAGATAGGTGTATTGGAAAGACAAAGGTGTTAGATAAGTGTATTGGAAAGACAAAGGTGTTAGATAGGTGTATTGGAAAGACAAAGGTATTTGATAGGTGTATTGGAAAGACAAAGGTATTAGATAGGTGTATTGGAAAGACAAAGGTATTTGATAGGTGTATTGGAAAGACAAAGGCATTAGATAGGTGTATTGGAAAGACAAAGGTGTTAGATAGGTGTATTGGAAAGACAAAGGTGTTAGATAGGTGTATTGGAAAGACAAAGGTGTTAGATAGGTGTATTGGAAAGACAAAGGTGTTAGATAGGTGTATTGGAAAGACAAAGGTGTTAGATAGGTGTATTGGAAAGACAAAGGTGTTAGATAGGTGTATTGGAAAGACAAAGGTATTTGATAGGTGTATTGGAAAGACAAAGGTGTTAGATAGGTGTATTGGAAAGACAAAGGTATTAGATAGGTGTATTGGAAAGACAAAGGTGTTAGATAGGTGTATTGGAAAGACAAAGGTATTAGATAGGTGTATTGGAAAGACAAAGGTGTTAGATAGGTGTATTGGAAAGACAAAGGTATTAGATAGGTGTATTGGAAAGACAAAGGTGTTAGATAGGTGTATTGGAAAGACAAAGGTATTAGATAGGTGTATTGGAAAGACAAAGGTGTTAGATAGGTGTATTGGAAAGACAAAGGTATTAGATAGGTGTATTGGAAAGACAAAGGTATTAGATAGGTGTATTGGAAAGACAAAGGTATTAGATAGGTGTATTGGAAAGACAAAGGTGTTAGATAGGTGTATTGGAAAGACAAAGGTATTAGATAGGTGTATTGGAAAGACAAAGGTGTTAGATAGGTGTATTGGAAAGACAAAGGTGTTAGATAGGTGTATTGGAAAGACAAAGGTATTAGATAGGTGTATTGGAAAGACAAAGGTGTTAGATAGGTGTATTGGAAAGACAAAGGTGTTAGATAGGTGTATTGGAAAGACAAAGGTGTTAGATAGGTGTATTGGAAAGACAAAGGTGTTAGATAGGTGTATTGGAAAGACAAAGGTGTTAGATAGGTGTATTGGAAAGACAAAGGTATTAGATAGGTGTATTGGAAAGACAAAGGTGTTAGATAGGTGTATTGGAAAGACAAAGGTGTTAGATAGGTGTATTGGAAAGACAAAGGTATTAGATAGGTGTATTGGAAAGACAAAGGTGTTAGAAAGGTGTATTGGAAAGACAAAGGTGTTAGATAGGTGTAATGGAAAGACAAAGGTGTTAGATAGGTGTATTGGAAAGACAAAGGTGTTAGATAGGTGTATTGGAAAGACAAAGGTATTAGATAGGTGTATTGGAAAGACAAAGGTGTTAGATAGGTGTATTGGAAAGACAAAGGTGTTAGATAGGTGTATTGGAAAGACAAAGGTATTAGATAGGTGTATTGGAAAGACAAAGGTGTTAGATAGGTGTATTGGAAAGACAAAGGTATTAGATAGGTGTATTGGAAAGACAAAGGTATTAGATAGGTGTATTGGAAAGACAAAGGTGTTAGATAGGTGTATTGGAAAGACAAAGGTGTTAGATAGGTGTATTGGAAAGACAAAGGTGTTAGATAGGTGTATTGGAAAGACAAAGGTGTTAGATAGGTGTATTGGAAAGACAAAGGTGTTAGATAGGTGTATTGGAAAGACAAAGGTATTAGATAGGTGTATTGGAAAGACAAAGGTATTAGATAGGTGTATTTGAAAGACAAAGGCATTAGATAGGTGTATTGGAAAGACAAAGGTGTTAGATAGGTGTATTGGAAAGACAAAGGTGTTAGATAGGTGTATTGGAAAGACAAAGGTGTTAGATAGGTGTATTGGAAAGACAAAGGTATTAGATAGGTGTATTGGAAAGACAAAGGTGTTAGATAGGTGTATTGGAAAGACAAAGGTGTTAGATAGGTGTATTGGAAAGACAAAAGCATTAGGAAGAAAGTTGACAAGAGATAAATAGATGTCTCGAGGGATACAAAAAAATAATAGTAGACTCGACAAATGTTCTTAATTTAACATTTTAGACATTGAAAAAAAAAGCTTCCCCTTTCAGACAATTTGGTCGATTTGTATCTATGTGTATGACCGACGGTTAACTAAAGTGACCTGAGGCTAGAGCAAAAACCAACCACCTTTTTTTCCCCTACTCCAACTTTACATTCCAAAACAAATGTCAGCTACCTATTTGAATTAGGTGGACTCAGGAGAGGACATGGCCCTTGGCACTAAAATCAGACTGATGCACTCCTTGGTCATGGCCACAGTCTTGTATGCTTGCTATTCTTGGACCCTAACTGCTGAGTTAGAGAGGGGAATCCTTGCAATGGAATGGAGAGGCTACAGAAGGATACAAATGACAATTGAGCCTCACGATGACCTGCTGACCACTATCAAAAAACGCAAATTTAAACTTTATGGTCCTCAGGGCTCGCAAAGATCTTCTTTCAGGGAACAGCACCAGGTAAAAGAAGAAGAGGCAGACAGAGAAAGCGATGGAAAAACAACATAAAAGGATGGAAGACCTGTCATTGAAAGAGATTATATTTAAGCAAAAGACAGAAAGGAGAAAGGGAGTCTTCAGATCATGTGCCTCACTCTCCTGATAAACTCTTCAAAGTGAAGACATGTAGCCTATCTATCCTCCCATGGTAAACTCTTCAAAGTGAAGACATGTAACCTAACTATCCTCTTATGATAAAATCTTCAAAGTGAAGACATGTAACCTAACTATCCTCCCATGATAAACTCTTCAAAAGTGAAGACATGTAACCTAACTATCCTCCCATGATAAACTCTTCAAAAGTGAAGACATGTAACCTAACTATCCTCCCATGATAAACTCTTCAAAAGTGAAGACACATTTTGTCGATTATCCGAAGTCAGCCCAGTACAAAATTCTTACGTTCTTTACAGTCAGGTCACTGGTCGAGGTTACGTGTGAGTGTGTGTGATAGAGAGGTTGAAAGTGAGAGAGAGAGAGAGAGACAGATTTTTTAAAAGACAGAAAGAATATATATGTGTTTATGTGTGTGTGTGTCAGTATCACTATAAATGAGTCAAGTTTTGTCTGAGCTAGCCCGGGATAAAATATTCATGTCCGCGTTAGCAGCCCTAGATGTGACACGTTCTAGCAGAGGCCAAGACAGTGGCCATCACGCACTGCGAGGGACTAGGCTCGTATAGACATTAGAGTATCACGCTAAGCGAAGGGGCCAGGCTCAGCCAGTTATCGACATGTGCACCATGCAGATTTGATTGGAGTCGGGAGAACAAATTGAGAATTAATTCAAGGCTAGTGTCAAGATTGTGGATACACGAACTCCCAGCGCGGATTCCCCCCAGTCAATAGAGCAAATTGGTCTCTAGTTAGAGTAGATTGGCCCCGCTCATTACCGAGGCTGGATTACAAAAGGCGTCACCGCTGGGGGGGTCGGGCTGTATCGTGTTGCTAATAATGTCTATACTGAAATATTCATCCATGTCTTGTAGACATCTTTTGCAAAGAATGAGCCAACAGATCAAAGGGAGCAGACGAGGTCTCAGGAGCAGGAGGGAACAAAGGAAAATATTTCCTTACTCGACATTTACTTGGATCTTTTCATGTTAGTGTGACTCGGTGTTAAGGGAGTCTGGCTTGACATAAATATGTCCGAGTTTGTTATTGATGTTGTAGTTTTGATAAGACTGACATTATTTCATTTCTTCATAGTCTAAATTGGTCGATATATTTTGTTTAATCTCGTCAGATTTGAATTTCTTGATGCCTTGTTTAAATACAATTTGAAGATGTCATAGTCTTTATTTCAATACTTCTATATTAAAGAAGTATTGGTCCTCAGGGCTCGCAAAGACCTTCTTTCAGGAAACAGCACCAGGTAAATGAAGAAGAGGCAGACAGAGAAAGCGATGTGTAGACAACATCAAAGGAAGGAAGACCTGTCATTGAAAGAGATTATATTTAAGCAAAAGACTGAAAGGAGAGAGAAGGTCGACAGATCATGTGCTTCACTCTCCTGTCATGATAAATTCTTTAAAGTGAAGACATGTAGCCTAACTATCCTCCCATGATAAACTCTTCAAAGTGAAGACATGTAGCCTAACTATCCTCCCAAGAAAAACGTTTCAAAAGTGAAGACATGTATCCTCACTCTCCTGTCATGATAAACTCTTCAAAAGTGAAGACACATTGTCTCGTCTCGTTTCTACATGACAAATTTATAATCTTTTCTTTTCGGCAGATCTTTGAATGCAAGCTGACTCACTATGCCGAGGTTTACCCCCCCCCCCTTTTGCCGAGGTTTACTCCCCGTGCCGAGTCACAAAAAAATGATTTGCATGATGTACATTTTGAGATGACGTATCCATGAATGAAGACAAGGAACCAATATAAAGCGTGTGTATCGAGATGCGAGCGACATTTATTCATCAGAAGGTATTCGAATAAACACAAAGTACTAGATCTTCTCATGTGATCACAATTAGTGGGGGGGGGGGGGGTAAGTCTTCGACGGCATTCGTTTGAATTGTCATGGTAATACTAGTTTCCTAAGTGATTGCTTTTGCGAATGCGTAAGGCTGTTAGTTCAGAAACACAGCCTCTAAGACCGTTAGTTCAGAAATACAGCCTCTAAGACTGTTAGATCAGAAATACAGACTCTAAGAATATTAGTTCAGAAATACAGCCTTTAAGTATTAGTTCAGTAATACAGCCTCTAAGACTGTCAACTAAGAAATACAGCCTCTAAGACGATTACCTAATAATATAGCCTCTAAGACTGTTAGTTCACAAATATAGTTTCTAAGAATGTTAGTTCAGAAATACAGCCTCTAAGAATATTAGTTCATAAATATAGCCTCTAAAAAGGTTAGTTCAGAAATGCAGCCTGTAAGACAATGAATTGAAAATGGGATGCCTTATAAAACAATGATTTTTAGAGAGATAGCTTCTCAATCGTGCATAGTTAAAGGGCAAGCTTTAAGACAGTTCGACTTAGAAAAGTTTTATGTAAGATTTGCTTTTTGATTGTTTTTATTTGAATCTGTCCCTTTGGAAATCTCCATGGTTTTTGTCGCCACCTATGCTGCTAATGTCACTTGTCGACATAAATTTGGTATTTGCATACTTTATATGCAATCCTAGCTCTGACGGTACTGACCTGCTGATTGGGAAATGTCAAATGCCACACCCGTCCTTTTATCGGAGCGTCATTGTGTCATTTAGTGACATTAGATGCAGCCGTGGAGCGTATGTTGCGCCCTTTTTCCTTCAATTTCGTTAATAACAGGGGCAAGTACCACTGGCTATTTCATCAAATGTCTGACTCAATATTTTAAAAGCGTAGTGCTGGCAAAGAGCTAAAGAGTGTTTTTATTGCTGTGTACCGAATCTGTGTGTGTGTGTCTGTTCAGTTGTATTGCGTTTAAGTGTGTGAGTACATGTGCTGTGCAATAAGGTTAAGAGAGAAAGTGTGTATGTGTGATAGACACAGACAGACAGACAGATAGATAGATAGATAGATAGATAGATAGATAGATAGATAGATAGATAGATAGATAGATAGATAGATAGATAGATAGATAGATAGATAGATAGATAGATGTGTATCAAGGCTCACTTGAGAAGTTGCAAAGGGAAAAGATCGAGACGTCGACTGCCTCAGATTGCAGGATAGAAGATTTTATTTTGCTCTGCAATAGTCGAATCGGATCTGATGATCGAATAGAATCGGGTTGGATCGAATCTTCTTCGGGTCTGGTGGGACAAATGGAATCGATTAGAATGAATCGAATCTTCTTTGAATCTTGGTATCGAGTACGGATTGGACCTGCTGGGATCTATTCAGATTCGATTGGATTGGGATCTTATTGGATCCGATAAGGTCTTCAGGTATCAAATCGGATTCGGTCAGATCAGATTGGATCTGAACAGATCGGACCGTCATCAAAAAAATTATGGGACTCAAACCCAAGACATTCGCATTATTAACTTGGCACTTTATTAATTTCACTGCCAGTGTTTTTAAATTGCTTTTGTTTAGCCCTATGGTCCAATCACACACTGGTGGACCAGAAGGGGGGGGGGGGGGGAAGAGGTATCTGGAAGGTTTCCGTGCTGCCTTTTAAAAAAAAAAAAAAAGATGCTCGAGTGTAAATTCGAACTCAAGCGTCCATGATGGAAGGCCGACGTGTTGACAACTGAGCTAGACTAGTAGGCCTACTTATAGGTTTTATTATAGTTTGACTGTTAGTTTACACTATTCTCTTCCCTTAGCTTACTATATGTTAGATTTTAAAAAATTAATTCATCACGACTAATTGGTTCCTTTTTAAATTGATTCGTGTGTTGTCATCGACAGTGAATAATTGTGCAAAGTTTCGATTTGATCCGAGAATGGGAAATGGGAGAAAGAATGTGTTCACCATTACACCCAGATAGACGGAGATTTCTTTAAACAAAAAAAAAAAAGAGTGAAAGCGATTGTGAAATAAATGAGCTCAACAATGTCAAGGACACTATAATAAAAGATCGCTGCTGCCAAGTATATACTAATGACTGAGTGCTACATGCTAAAAAAAAAAGTTAGAAATGAGCTTTTATAAAAATTATCATAAATCTTCGAAAATGCGTAGCCATAGACTTATATATTATATATCTTGACTGGACGTGGAGATTTTTTAACACTACAAAAAATGTCGCGAATTTTTTTTAAGTTGAAACAAGGCGTTGTTTTGTAAAGTAGTTATAAGAAGTAAACTGTTTTTTTCAACCCTAACCTATGTAACATATAATTTAGTTTTTAGATCTAGATCTAGTAACTGAACATCAAAAATAAGAGTACTCTCTTCTCATAATTATTAATTTGCAATTTTTAGATACATAATCTAGAAAGATCTAGGTAATAAATCGATTTAAATGTACATAAGATGGTTTAAATCAACATGAATTATTTCCATCTAGGATTTTTGAAACATTATCTCAATGGAAACAAACAGGAAATGGGTTTGTTTCATATATTTGCGTGAATATCCAAGAAATGATTTTGCATTATTTCTAAACTTTGAAAACTAAAGATCATTAATTTTCTAAGACAGAAAAGATTGATTGGGACGACTCCCCTTAGAGCCTGAAAATCTATATATGTTTAGGTCTGTGAATCGATCAATCGCGGATAAGAATTTATTTCGGTTTCCAGTCTAGATATAATATATAAGTCTATGTGCTTAGCCTATCGACACTTTCATGCTCTGTACACCAGACGGGTCACACAAGCTATTTAGTTTGCTATATATTCATAGAGAGAGAGACGCGCACTTTCAATAGACGCTTTGATCTATTGATGCTGAGTTTCCTTGTTCTTTGGTTTTGTGAGTCGTCACGTGTCAGTCTCCTACACCAGTCTAATCCTTTCATTTGTATGACTCATATTGAAATGTCACTATTGGGCTATTAGAGCCTTAATAATGTCACATTATAGCAGCCTACTAATTAATTAATCATTTAATTTTTTTTTTAAATTCTATTACGTGGATTATTTCTACAATATTTTTTTAAAAGTTTCCGAGACGTTTTTTTTTCTATTTATTTTATTTTAATCATTGAGTAGGCCCCCTTTTGTTTTATTATAGCAGACCATAGCATTGTTCTATGATGTGAATCTATACATTATGATTATCCATAATGTCTCTCTCTCTCTCTCTATATATATATATATATATATATATATATATATATATATATATATATATATATATATATATATATATATATATATATATATATATATATATATATATATATATATATATATATATATATATATATATATATACAAAGCCATGAAAATTCAATCCATTTCAAGTTGCTATTTCAATTTCATTCTAGATGCTCATTCATCTTGGGAATCGCTCCCTATTGTTCGAACCAGATCCCCGGATGTAGTTTTGGCTTTTTTCCAACATTCAAGCGCATCATCATGAGAAAGCCCTCTCTGGAGCAGACGGCAGATTTCCCACAAGACTAAGTTAAGTCAAACTTTTCATGCTTTACTCATAAAGATAAAAACACTTTCTCTGGGTTTATGTACAATGGTACTGACCACACTCAGCAAATAATCTCCTCATTTAAAATGGAACAATACAAAATGTAATAGCAGCCTATAGGGTACTACATTTGATACGAATATTCCTATTTAGTGTGTGGGTTGACATCAGACATTGTACAATCGGTTAACTGTGTGTAAAACGTAATGTTTCGGTAATGTCATCACTTGGTTTGAAGTTGTATTCAGACGTGTCTGTGTATTAGATTTATTCAAGGATTATTTATACAGGAGGGCGCGGTAGAGGAGGGGTAAAGCGATTAGGTTTCTGAACCGAAGAATATCGGGTTCGAATCTCGGTGAAGACTTGGATTTTGAATTGTTTATTTTTTTTTTTGATGACGCCCCTGAGTCCGCTCAACTCTAATAAGGACCTGAGATTATTTGGTCGTTCTGCTGGCCACATGACACCCTCGTTACCCGGACACAAGGTCAGAAAGGGATACTTTGCCTCTTTACTTATTTAGACGTTAGTTTTGTCTGTTCAGAAACATGTTGGGCGGTATAAACGTGTGTGTGACGTCACTAGGCTAGCTCATGATTAGAGCCCCCTCTCAGATTGAACCCACACCCCCAAGGTACCTAAGAGATTGTTTACGTTGAATGACTAAAACTGTAGTCGTGTAACTTTTTATCAAGAGTTAGTATTCAACTTTTAAACAATGTTCTCACTAGCAGTTTGAACTAGAGTGGCTTATGTCTACATTTTATTCGCTTTTTGACTGGCTCTAACTTTGTTAGTAGCATAGTCTAAGGGTACATTGACTAAAAGTACTAATATATGAACTTTATTCAATAGATCTGCTTTAAAGAATAATGTAAAATTAACGTGAAACTTTCAAAACTTCAATAGACAAGAGCGACAGTCGAATTTCCGTGAAATCATCTCAGTATTTTTAGCCAGCTAGAGAATAAAATACATTTCTAGTACATGTTGGTCTTTTTATGTATTTATTCGAAAATTGATTACAGTAGATTACAGTTTACTTCAGCAATGGGTACCTCATTTGATCACAGTAGGCCTACTTCAGCAATGGGTACCTCATTTGATTACAGTAGGCCTACTTCAGCAATGGGTACCTCATTTGATTACAGTAGGCCCTACTTCAGCAATGGGTACCTCATTTGATCACAGTAGGCCCTACTTCAGCAATGGGTACCTCATTTGATTACAGTAGGCCCTACTTCAGCAATGGGTACCTCATTTGATCACAGTAGGCCCTACTTCAGCAATGGGTACCTCATTTGATTACAGTAGGCCTACTTCAGCAATGGGTACCTCATTTGATCACAGTAGGTCTACTTCAGCAATGGGTACCTCATTTGATTACAGTAGGCCTACTTCAGCAATGGGTACCTCATTTGATTACAGTAGGCCTACTTCAGCAATGGGTACCTCATTTGATTACAGTAGGCCCTACTTCAGCAATGGGTACCTCATTTGATCACAGTAGGCCCTACTTCAGCAATGGGTACCTCATTTGATTACAGTAGGCCCTACTTCAGCAATGGGTACCTCATTTGATCACAGTAGGCCCTACTTCAGCAATGGGTACCTCATTTGATTACAGTAGGCCTACTTCAGCAATGGGTACCTCATTTGATTACAGTAGGCCTACTTCAGCAATGGGTACCTCATTTGATCACAGTAGGCCCTACTTCAGCAATGGGTACCTCATTTGATCACAGTAGGCCCTACTACAGCAATGGGTACCTCATTTGATTACAGTAGGCCTACTTCAGCAATGGGTACCTCATTTGATTACAGTAGGCCCTACTTCAGCAATGGGTACCTCATTTGATCACAGTAGGCCCTACTTCAGCAATGGGTACCTCATTTGATCACAGTAGGCCCTACTTCAGCAATGGGTACCTCATTTGATTACAGTAGGCCTACTTCAGCAATGGGTACCTCATTTGATCACAGTAGGCCCTACTTCAGCAATGGGTACCTCATTTGATCACAGTAGGCCCTACTTCAGCAATGGGTACCTCATTTGATTACAGTAGGCCTACTTCAGCAATGGGTACCTCATTTGATCACAGTAGGCCCTACTTCAGCAATGGGTACCTCATTTGATTACAGTAGGCCTACTTCAGCAATGGGTACCTCATTTGATCACAGTAGGCCTACTTCAGCAATGGGTACCTCATTTGATCACAGTAGGCCCTACTTCAGCAATGGGTACCTCATTTGATCACAGTAGGCCTACTTCAGCAATGGGTACCTCATTTGATCACAGTAGGCCCTACTTCAGCAATGGGTACCTCATTTGATCACAGTAGGCCCTACTTCAGCAATGGGTACCTCATTTGATCACAGTAGGCCCTACTTCAGCAATGGGTACCTCATTTGATCACAGTAGGCCCTACTTCAGCAATGGGTACCTCATTTGATCACAGTAGGCCCTACTTCAGCAATGGGTACCTCATTTGATTACAGTAGGCCTACTTCAGCAATGGGTACCTCATTTGATCACAGTAGGCCCTACTTCAGCAATGGGTACCTCATTTGATTACAGTAGGCCTACTTCAGCAATGGGTACCTCATTTGATCACAGTAGGCCTACTTCAGCAATGGGTACCTCATTTGATTACAGTAGGCCTACTTCAGCAATGGGTACCTCATTTGATCACAGTAGGCCCTACTTCAGCAATGGGTACCTCGTTTGATTACAGTAGGCCTACTTCAGCAATGGGTACCTCATTTGATCACAGTAGACCCTACTTCAGCAATGGGTACCTCATTTGATTACAGTAGGCCTACTTCAGCAATGGGTACCTCATTTGATCACAGTAGGCCCTACTTCAGCAATGGGTACCTCATTTGATCACAGTAGGCCCTACTTCAGCAATGGGTACCTCATTTGATCACAGTAGGCCCTACTTCAGCAATGGGTACCTCATTTGATCACAGTAGGCCTACTTCAGCAATGGGTACCTCATTTGATCACAGTAGGCCTACTTCAGCAATGGGTACCTCATTTGATCACAGTAGGCCCTACTTCAGCAATGGGTACCTCATTTGATCACAGTAGGCCCTACTTCAGCAATGGGTACCTCATTTGATCACAGTAGGCCCTACTTCAGCAATGGGTACCTCATTTGATCACAGTAGGCCCTACTTCAGCAATGGGTACCTCATTTGATCACAGTAGGCCTACTTCAGCAATGGGTACCTCATTTGATCACAGTAGGCCCTACTTCAGCAATGGGTACCTCATTTGATCACAGTAGGCCCTACTTCAGCAATGGGTACCTCATTTGATCACAGTAGGCCCTACTTCAGCAATGGGTACCTCATTTGATCACAGTAGGCCTACTTCAGCAATGGGTACCTCATTTGATCACAGTAGGCCCTACTTCAGCAATGGGTACCTCATTTGATCACAGTAGGCCCTACTACAGCAATGGGTACCTCATTTGATTACAGTAGGCCTACTTCAGCAATGGGTACCTCATTTGATTACAGTAGGCCCTACTTCAGCAATGGGTACCTCATTTGATCACAGTAGGCCCTACTTCAGCAATGGGTACCTCATTTGATCACAGTAGGCCCTACTTCAGCAATGGGTACCTCATTTGATTACAGTAGGCCTACTTCAGCAATGGGTACCTCATTTGATCACAGTAGGCCCTACTTCAGCAATGGGTACCTCATTTGATCACAGTAGGCCCTACTTCAGCAATGGGTACCTCATTTGATTACAGTAGGTCTACTTCAGCAATGGGTACCTCATTTGATCACAGTAGGCCCTACTTCAGCAATGGGTACCTCATTTGATTACAGTAGGCCTACTTCAGCAATGGGTACCTCATTTGATCACAGTAGGCCTACTTCAGCAATGGGTACCTCATTTGATCACAGTAGGCCCTACTTCAGCAATGGGTACCTCATTTGATCACAGTAGGCCTACTTCAGCAATGGGTACCTCATTTGATCACAGTAGGCCCTACTTCAGCAATGGGTACCTCATTTGATCACAGTAGGCCCTACTTCAGCAATGGGTACCTCATTTGATCACAGTAGGCCCTACTTCAGCAATGGGTACCTCATTTGATCACAGTAGGCCCTACTTCAGCAATGGGTACCTCATTTGATCACAGTAGGCCCTACTTCAGCAATGGGTACCTCATTTGATTACAGTAGGCCTACTTCAGCAATGGGTACCTCATTTGATCACAGTAGGCCCTACTTCAGCAATGGGTACCTCATTTGATTACAGTAGGCCTACTTCAGCAATGGGTACCTCATTTGATCACAGTAGGCCTACTTCAGCAATGGGTACCTCATTTGATTACAGTAGGCCTACTTCAGCAATGGGTACCTCATTTGATCACAGTAGGCCCTACTTCAGCAATGGGTACCTCGTTTGATTACAGTAGGCCTACTTCAGCAATGGGTACCTCATTTGATCACAGTAGACCCTACTTCAGCAATGGGTACCTCATTTGATCACAGTAGGCCCTACTTCAGCAATGGGTACCTCATTTGATCACAGTAGGCCCTACTTCAGCAATGGGTACCTCATTTGATCACAGTAGGCCCTACTTCAGCAATGGGTACCTCATTTGATCACAGTAGGCCCTACTTCAGCAATGGGTACCTCATTTGATCACAGTAGGCCTACTTCAGCAATGGGTACCTCATTTGATCACAGTAGGCCTACTTCAGCAATGGGTACCTCATTTGATCACAGTAGGCCCTACTTCAGCAATGGGTACCTCATTTGATCACAGTAGGCCCTACTTCAGCAATGGGTACCTCATTTGATCACAGTAGGCCCTACTTCAGCAATGGGTACCTCATTTGATCACAGTAGGCCTACTTCAGCAATGGGTACCTCATTTGATCACAGTAGGCCCTACTTCAGCAATGGGTACCTCATTTGATCACAGTAGGCCCTACTTCAGCAATGGGTACCTCATTTGATCACAGTAGGCCCTACTTCAGCAATGGGTACCTCATTTGATCACAGTAGGCCTACTTCAGCAATGGGTACCTCATTTGATCACAGTAGGCCCTACTTCAGCAATGGGTACCTCATTTGATCACAGTAGGCCCTACTTCAGCAATGGGTACCTCATTTGATCACAGTAGGCCCTACTTCAGCAATGGGTACCTTATTTGATTACAGTAGGCCTACTTCAGCAATGGGTACCTCATTTGATTACAGTAGGCCTACTTCAGCAATGGGTACCTCATTTGATCACAGTAGGCCCTACTTCAGCAATGGGTACCTCATTTGATTACAGTAGGCCCTACTTCAGCAATGGGTACCTCATTTGATCACAGTAGGCCCTACTTCAGCAATGGGTACCTCATTTGATCACAGTAGGCCCTACTTCAGCAATGGGTACCTCATTTGATCACAGTAGGCCCTACTTCAGCAATGGGTACCTCATTTGATCACAGTAGGCCCTACTTC
This sequence comes from Biomphalaria sudanica, assembly GCA_036873155.1. NCBI lineage: Eukaryota > Metazoa > Mollusca > Gastropoda > Planorbidae > Biomphalaria > Biomphalaria sudanica. Next base: position 400,906 of record JAZGLO010005582.1, on the reverse strand, counting down.
AGCAATGGGTACCTCATTTGATTACAGTAGGCCTACTTCAGCAATGGGTACCTCATTTGATCACAGTAGGTCTACTTCAGCAATGGGTACCTCATTTGATTACAGTAGGCCTACTTCAGCAATGGGTACCTCATTTGATTACAGTAGGCCTACTTCAGCAATGGGTACCTCATTTGATTACAGTAGGCCCTACTTCAGCAATGGGTACCTCATTTGATCACAGTAGGCCCTACTTCAGCAATGGGTACCTCATTTGATTACAGTAGGCCCTACTTCAGCAATGGGTACCTCATTTGATCACAGTAGGCCCTACTTCAGCAATGGGTACCTCATTTGATTACAGTAGGCCTACTTCAGCAATGGGTACCTCATTTGATTACAGTAGGCCTACTTCAGCAATGGGTACCTCATTTGATCACAGTAGGCCCTACTTCAGCAATGGGTACCTCATTTGATCACAGTAGGCCCTACTTCAGCAATGGGTACCTCATTTGATTACAGTAGGCCTACTTCAGCAATGGGTACCTCATTTGATTACAGTAGGCCCTACTTCAGCAATGGGTACCTCATTTGATCACAGTAGGCCCTACTTCAGCAATGGGTACCTCATTTGATCACAGTAGGCCCTACTTCAGCAATGGGTACCTCATTTGATTACAGTAGGCCTACTTCAGCAATGGGTACCTCATTTGATCACAGTAGGCCCTACTTCAGCAATGGGTACCTCATTTGATCACAGTAGGCCCTACTTCAGCAATGGGTACCTCATTTGATTACAGTAGGCCTACTTCAGCAATGGGTACCTCATTTGATCACAGTAGGCCCTACTTCAGCAATGGGTACCTCATTTGATTACAGTAGGCCTACTTCAGCAATGGGTACCTCATTTGATCACAGTAGGCCTACTTCAGCAATGGGTACCTCATTTGATCACAGTAGGCCCTACTTCAGCAATGGGTACCTCATTTGATCACAGTAGGCCTACTTCAGCAATGGGTACCTCATTTGATCACAGTAGGCCCTACTTCAGCAATGGGTACCTCATTTGATCACAGTAGGCCCTACTTCAGCAATGGGTACCTCATTTGATCACAGTAGGCCCTACTTCAGCAATGGGTACCTCATTTGATCACAGTAGGCCCTACTTCAGCAATGGGTACCTCATTTGATCACAGTAGGCCCTACTTCAGCAATGGGTACCTCATTTGATCACAGTAGGCCCTACTTCAGCAATGGGTACCTCATTTGATCACAGTAGGCCTACTTCAGCAATGGGTACCTCATTTGATCACAGTAGGCCCTACTTCAGCAATGGGTACCTCATTTGATCACAGTAGGCCCTACTTCAGCAATGGGTACCTCATTTGATCACAGTAGGCCCTACTTCAGCAATGGGTACCTCATTTGATCACAGTAGGCCTACTTCAGCAATGGGTACCTCATTTGATCACAGTAGGCCCTACTTCAGCAATGGGTACCTCATTTGATCACAGTAGGCCCTACTACAGCAATGGGTACCTCATTTGATTACAGTAGGCCTACTTCAGCAATGGGTACCTCATTTGATTACAGTAGGCCCTACTTCAGCAATGGGTACCTCATTTGATCACAGTAGGCCCTACTTCAGCAATGGGTACCTCATTTGATCACAGTAGGCCCTACTTCAGCAATGGGTACCTCATTTGATTACAGTAGGCCTACTTCAGCAATGGGTACCTCATTTGATCACAGTAGGCCCTACTTCAGCAATGGGTACCTCATTTGATCACAGTAGGCCCTACTTCAGCAATGGGTACCTCATTTGATTACAGTAGGCCTACTTCAGCAATGGGTACCTCATTTGATCACAGTAGGCCCTACTTCAGCAATGGGTACCTCATTTGATTACAGTAGGCCTACTTCAGCAATGGGTACCTCATTTGATCACAGTAGGCCTACTTCAGCAATGGGTACCTCATTTGATCACAGTAGGCCCTACTTCAGCAATGGGTACCTCATTTGATCACAGTAGGCCTACTTCAGCAATGGGTACCTCATTTGATCACAGTAGGCCCTACTTCAGCAATGGGTACCTCATTTGATCACAGTAGGCCCTACTTCAGCAATGGGTACCTCATTTGATCACAGTAGGCCCTACTTCAGCAATGGGTACCTCATTTGATCACAGTAGGCCCTACTTCAGCAATGGGTACCTCATTTGATCACAGTAGGCCCTACTTCAGCAATGGGTACCTCATTTGATTACAGTAGGCCTACTTCAGCAATGGGTACCTCATTTGATCACAGTAGGCCCTACTTCAGCAATGGGTACCTCATTTGATTACAGTAGGCCTACTTCAGCAATGGGTACCTCATTTGATCACAGTAGGCCTACTTCAGCAATGGGTACCTCATTTGATTACAGTAGGCCTACTTCAGCAATGGGTACCTCATTTGATCACAGTAGGCCCTACTTCAGCAATGGGTACCTCGTTTGATTACAGTAGGCCTACTTCAGCAATGGGTACCTCATTTGATCACAGTAGACCCTACTTCAGCAATGGGTACCTCATTTGATTACAGTAGGCCTACTTCAGCAATGGGTACCTCATTTGATCACAGTAGGCCCTACTTCAGCAATGGGTACCTCATTTGATCACAGTAGGCCCTACTTCAGCAATGGGTACCTCATTTGATCACAGTAGGCCCTACTTCAGCAATGGGTACCTCATTTGATCACAGTAGGCCTACTTCAGCAATGGGTACCTCATTTGATCACAGTAGGCCTACTTCAGCAATGGGTACCTCATTTGATCACAGTAGGCCCTACTTCAGCAATGGGTACCTCATTTGATCACAGTAGGCCCTACTTCAGCAATGGGTACCTCATTTGATCACAGTAGGCCCTACTTCAGCAATGGGTACCTCATTTGATCACAGTAGGCCCTACTTCAGCAATGGGTACCTCATTTGATCACAGTAGGCCTACTTCAGCAATGGGTACCTCATTTGATCACAGTAGGCCCTACTTCAGCAATGGGTACCTCATTTGATCACAGTAGGCCCTACTTCAGCAATGGGTACCTCATTTGATCACAGTAGGCCCTACTTCAGCAATGGGTACCTCATTTGATCACAGTAGGCCCTACTTCAGCAATGGGTACCTCATTTGATCACAGTAGGCCCTACTTCAGCAATGGGTACCTCATTTGATCACAGTAGGCCTACTTCAGCAATGGGTACCTTATTTGATTACAGTAGGCCTACTTCAGCAATGGGTACCTCATTTGATTACAGTAGGCCTACTTCAGCAATGGGTACCTCATTTGATCACAGTAGGCCCTACTTCAGCAATGGGTACCTCATTTGATTACAGTAGGCCCTACTTCAGCAATGGGTACCTCATTTGATCACAGTAGGCCCTACTTCAGCAATGGGTACCTCATTTGATCACAGTAGGCCTACTTCAGCAATGGGTACCTTATTTGATTACAGTAGGCCTACTTCAGCAATGGGTACCTCATTTGATTACAGTAGGCCTACTTCAGCAATGGGTACCTCATTTGATCACAGTAGGCCCTACTTCAGCAATGGGTACCTCATTTGATTACAGTAGGCCCTACTTCAGCAATGGGTACCTCATTTGATCACAGTAGGCCCTACTTCAGCAATGGGTACCTCATTTGATCACAGTAGGCCCTACTTCAGCAATGGGTACCTCATTTGATCACAGTAGGCCCTACTTCAGCAATGGGTACCTCATTTGATCACAGTAGGCCCTACTTCAGCAATGGGTACCTCATTTGATTACAGTAGGCCTACTTCAGCAATGGGTACCTCATTTGATCACAGTAGGTCTACTTCAGCAATGGGTACCTCATTTGATTACAGTAGGCCTACTTCAGCAATGGGTACCTCATTTGATTACAGTAGGCCTACTTCAGCAATGGGTACCTCATTTGATTACAGTAGGCCCTACTTCAGCAATGGGTACCTCATTTGATCACAGTAGGCCCTACTTCAGCAATGGGTACCTCATTTGATTACAGTAGGCCCTACTTCAGCAATGGGTACCTCATTTGATCACAGTAGGCCCTACTTCAGCAATGGGTACCTCATTTGATTACAGTAGGCCTACTTCAGCAATGGGTACCTCATTTGATTACAGTAGGCCTACTTCAGCAATGGGTACCTCATTTGATCACAGTAGGCCCTACTTCAGCAATGGGTACCTCATTTGATCACAGTAGGCCCTACTTCAGCAATGGGTACCTCATTTGATTACAGTAGGCCTACTTCAGCAATGGGTACCTCATTTGATTACAGTAGGCCCTACTTCAGCAATGGGTACCTCATTTGATCACAGTAGGCCCTACTTCAGCAATGGGTACCTCATTTGATCACAGTAGGCCCTACTTCAGCAATGGGTACCTCATTTGATTACAGTAGGCCTACTTCAGCAATGGGTACCTCATTTGATCACAGTAGGCCCTACTTCAGCAATGGGTACCTCATTTGATCACAGTAGGCCCTACTTCAGCAATGGGTACCTCATTTGATTACAGTAGGCCTACTTCAGCAATGGGTACCTCATTTGATCACAGTAGGCCCTACTTCAGCAATGGGTACCTCATTTGATTACAGTAGGCCTACTTCAGCAATGGGTACCTCATTTGATCACAGTAGGCCTACTTCAGCAATGGGTACCTCATTTGATCACAGTAGGCCCTACTTCAGCAATGGGTACCTCATTTGATCACAGTAGGCCTACTTCAGCAATGGGTACCTCATTTGATCACAGTAGGCCCTACTTCAGCAATGGGTACCTCATTTGATCACAGTAGGCCCTACTTCAGCAATGGGTACCTCATTTGATCACAGTAGGCCCTACTTCAGCAATGGGTACCTCATTTGATCACAGTAGGCCCTACTTCAGCAATGGGTACCTCATTTGATCACAGTAGGCCCTACTTCAGCAATGGGTACCTCATTTGATTACAGTAGGCCTACTTCAGCAATGGGTACCTCATTTGATCACAGTAGGCCCTACTTCAGCAATGGGTACCTCATTTGATTACAGTAGGCCTACTTCAGCAATGGGTACCTCATTTGATCACAGTAGGCCTACTTCAGCAATGGGTACCTCATTTGATTACAGTAGGCCTACTTCAGCAATGGGTACCTCATTTGATCACAGTAGGCCCTACTTCAGCAATGGGTACCTCGTTTGATTACAGTAGGCCTACTTCAGCAATGGGTACCTCATTTGATCACAGTAGACCCTACTTCAGCAATGGGTACCTCATTTGATTACAGTAGGCCTACTTCAGCAATGGGTACCTCATTTGATCACAGTAGGCCCTACTTCAGCAATGGGTACCTCATTTGATCACAGTAGGCCCTACTTCAGCAATGGGTACCTCATTTGATCACAGTAGGCCCTACTTCAGCAATGGGTACCTCATTTGATCACAGTAGGCCTACTTCAGCAATGGGTACCTCATTTGATCACAGTAGGCCTACTTCAGCAATGGGTACCTCATTTGATCACAGTAGGCCCTACTTCAGCAATGGGTACCTCATTTGATCACAGTAGGCCCTACTTCAGCAATGGGTACCTCATTTGATCACAGTAGGCCCTACTTCAGCAATGGGTACCTCATTTGATCACAGTAGGCCCTACTTCAGCAATGGGTACCTCATTTGATCACAGTAGGCCTACTTCAGCAATGGGTACCTCATTTGATCACAGTAGGCCCTACTTCAGCAATGGGTACCTCATTTGATCACAGTAGGCCCTACTTCAGCAATGGGTACCTCATTTGATCACAGTAGGCCCTACTTCAGCAATGGGTACCTCATTTGATCACAGTAGGCCTACTTCAGCAATGGGTACCTCATTTGATCACAGTAGGCCCTACTTCAGCAATGGGTACCTCATTTGATCACAGTAGGCCCTACTTCAGCAATGGGTACCTCATTTGATCACAGTAGGCCTACTTCAGCAATGGGTACCTTATTTGATTACAGTAGGCCTACTTCAGCAATGGGTACCTCATTTGATTACAGTAGGCCTACTTCAGCAATGGGTACCTCCTTTCTCAAACTGGTGCGCTTCCGGCGTAGACGGTTTTTTTGTTTTATTTCAGGGGGGAAAATATTAGTGTACCCGGTATCCTATTTGAAAATCGAAGAAGTAAAATTACATTTGAATAAACATTTTTCTGCCAACGCGATTCTAATTTTCATGTTATCAAATGTGATGTGCTTGTTCAGGCTGTCTTGAGGTCAACTATAGATGACTGTTGAATTTCAACCAATTACTTTTTTCCATAAGGATCAATAAAGCAGTCTTAATTTTACTACTCAGCCCTAATTACAAAACACACATCTACATGTGCTTCGAATGTTGCTTACACATCTGACCTACACGCCATTTCTTAGTCGTGCGTTGTAGACGCCAGAATAATGCATTGCTATACTTTTAAATACAGTAGAAAGCTTGCTGCCCGGACTCCGCCCATAACCCGCTCCGCTGGTGGAGCTAGCAGAACTTTTCAAGACCTTCTTTCTGGTCAATATAGAAGAGACTTCAAAGCATACTGTGAATGGAAACGTCAAAATATTTGAGAAATAGATTTTTAATGCATGTTAAGTGTTTTGTTTCATTTACTTATTTTTTGGAGGACTTCAAAAGGATGTACCGCTCTAGGCACCAAATACCCTAGATACGCCACTGAAATGGGTTTTTATGCACGTAATTAAAACAAAAAAGCATTACACTGTTATCCAAGATCAACAACTCATGGATAGACATTAATATGTTGAAATACTATTTTTTTGTTACTGTCCCTCACATCTGATGTGTCTCATTCTGCAGTTCACCTTCTTTTGACTTGAACTAAGTTGCAAATGAAAGATACAAATAAAGGAAATAAACCTAAAGAAAGAAGAATAAACAGGACAGTTCTAGGTGAGGCAAATTTCATTAGAAAAAGAGACACAATTTTAACAAATAAAATAATATATAAAACAAAATTAAATTATATGATTAACTAAGTGATAATTTTTTAATGATTCATGTAATATCGTGGACTATGAATAAATATGCAAAATTTCAACTTGATTCAAGAGACTTTGTCCAAGATGCAATACACAACCGACATATCTGATTGCCTTGAATACTGTGCTTACTGCATTTTGACTTGCCTTCTCAAATTCTAATATCACACTCTGTGGAGCAAGAACTGGTCTTAGCTCTAAGAGATTCCTGAAGAGTTGAACATACTCAGCTTCCTGTTAAGATGTCAGTAGTGCATATAACAGAGGTACAGCATAGTGATGAATGAGTGATTGTACTGAGAAGCCCTGCATGAATAACTCAGTTGTTACCTTAATTGTACCATCAATGAGCTTAACTTACTTATTCTGTACTTATTATACATAACCGACAAATGAATACACTATTGAACATTTTTAATTGATTGGTTTTACCATCTAGAATCTAGACATTCAAACATATTTCACTTATTCAACATAAAGACAAAGGTAAAGTGATATAGTCAGCTCCAAATCAAATCTGGTGAAAGGTTGATACATTGACAGTTAATGAGATCATGATAACTATGACAGATCATTACCCACTGGCTATAGGGACAGGTCAGCTTGACATTATGCCAAAAGAATTGCTGGGTAAAAGAAAGTACAGTTGAGCAAGACTTGGACCTAGGGCATGTCTTTAACCTACAATCATTACTTTATTTCGGGTGGCTCACAACTATGGTCACATGAAATGAAGCTTTGATGATGTCAGATGATTAGGCTTTGTTCTCTATTATAATATAATGTTAGTTATATTCATGTGATGCGCGATCAAGTTCTCACTCTCATGTGAACATTAAAATGGCCATTGCAGTATTTCAGTGTAAACAAAAAACAAAAAAATGCAAAGAATAAAAAAAACATGTCAGTAATAATGATAAAACATATGAACTTATAGAAGTGAACATTTTCATAACACTAAAAAAATTTTTTTTAAATTATAAATGAATTCTGTAAAAGTGCTAATCATCAAAAACTAGAAGGGAATGTTTACAAATATCTGCTTTTAAACTGCAGCAATTTTTAGCTAACAGAACAAACAAATTCCTTTCAAGCTAATAAGCCTTATCCATTCCACAATGAGAATAATCAATAGGTCAAATCAGTTGTGACTATGACTACCGGTCAGAATGCTAAATCAAGTAAAGCTGAACATATATTGCACATATTGAGGTCAATGAGAAATAGTTCAGTCAATTTGTTCTATCACATTCATTCGTTGGTGTCTTTAAAACTGGTTTAGCGAGGGGAGGTAACTGTAACAGAAGGCTTGGAGTCGGGAGGATAACAGTTGTCTGCCCTTTGCTCTGATTCCCCATTGTCGTCAGTGTCGTCTCCCTCGTCCTCGGAGACAATGTTATAAACACTGCTACAAGCTGAAACATTGAAAACAAGTAGTGAGACAATGTTATAAACAAAACAAGTATTGAGACAATGTTAAAACAAAACAAGTAGTGAGACTATGTTATGAACAAAACAAGTATTGAGACAATGTTATGAACACAAACTGAAACATTTAAAACAAGTATTTAGTTCAGAACTTGTAACACATATTAAGGAATTAAATACATTTTACACTAGATCTATATAAATAACATTTGGTTTATGTCAGGAAACATACTTGTCAAAATTAAACCAATCAACAAAACTGTTTTACTGTTTTATCAAGTTTTAGGTTATTTCAAGGAAAGAAAATGTTTAGTGTCTGGTTAGTTGATTAGCTAAGACTACATCTGTTACTCTATATAAAAAAAATCCAGTAAACATTAAAAACTTATCTGATGAGACTATAAAATATGAAAGGCACTTGTGAGGACCAGACTAAAGTATATCAGTCTTGCAAATAGACGTTTTGAGAAAAAATAGCTAGAAGAACCCAGATATTGGAATAGATTTGGTTCAAGGTTTACCTTCATACACCATTAAAATAGTGTGTTTTTAAAATTCTCCTTTCATGAAACATTTATCATACTGCTAAGAATTCATTCAAGAGACTTTATTTGATACAAAACATTGCTTTGTATTCAACAATCATATAAACAAAAAATTTCATTTCATTTGTAACAGCTTAGCAAAACAAAGCCATACTTAAATACGCATGTCAATAAAATAAATAATAATATTAGCTTTAAAAAAAAATGTTTCAGCAACAGATTTTATTCAGTTCAGTGAAACTAATCATGGCTATATTTATTGATTGAAGATCTGTGCTGACTAAATCATTTTGAATTCAACACAAACTAATGGCTTCATTTATTGATTGAAGATTTGTGCTGACTACAACATTTTGAATTCAACACAAACTAGTAAATATGCTAAGTACTAGACTGAGTAACAAATTTGGATGCTCTGGTTTTTAAAAGTTACTGTTTAACGCTAAGTTAAACTATGAAACAACATAACAAAGGTAAATAGAGATTATTTGTTAACAGTAATTAAACTTAAGCGAACTAGCTAACAAGAGAAAATAGACAGTTACCTGAAAATGCCTCAGGGTATGTTTTCTCTAGTCTTTGTTTTAATAATCTTAAGAAAGGCAAACGAAACAAATTGATTTCAGTGCAGAGTTCAATGTTCAAGTATTGAAGATCGAAAGAATTAAGTAGAAATAACAAAAAATATGCAATCCTATTGCTAGCTTTAAAAAATGCAGAACTTGAAGGAATATTGTCATCTAAAAATAACTCTGTTGTTGACTAGAAATACTATATGGATGGAGTGCCTTTGTTAGCTTCGAATCAGAAGAAGAATAAATGTGTAAAAAAAAGTATGTAGACTAAAACTGAGTTTCAAGATATGGACTCATTTTAAACAGAATTTGTTACCATTAACAACACATTTTGAAAGTAAGAATTGGGTGTGCAGGTATAGAAATATATGGTCAAAACATGAAAGATCTAAGAACTATAACCTATAAAGGAAAACAGCTAACCTAGAGATTGGGTTAAAACAAGTTTCTTTACAATGAAATGATTTACTTTAAATGTTCCAATACATTTTTTGTCGACTGTGCAATTGATCAATTATAGATAAGGGGAAAAATAGAGAAACTGTACATCATTTTGTACATCAACTTTTGAAAAGAAAATAGTCCAAAGGTCAGTCGGAACAATGAAATAATGAGAGACATTTACCTGATTCTCTTGAAAACAGTATCTAAGTCTTTCTTCATATCTGACAGAAGACCAGTATGTTTGTGAAACTGTTTCAGTGTGGCTTCGTATCGGCTCAAAGACAACATATTAAAGTTTATTAACATTTCATTGGTCTTTTCAAAACGTGCAAGCCTGCGTTTTAAAAAACAATATACATTTAAAGCATATAACTAATTTATTGATACAAAATAATTTAACATAAGAAGTGGCCATTATAAAGGTTTTGTATAAAAAAATTACAATATGAAACACAAATCTGTTTCCTTATAAATTTTTACAAAACAAGTTGTTGTTTTTTGTGTGTGTTTTTGTTAATAGGATTTCAAATCTTTAGTTTTAAGATGACTTTTTGAATTAGTATTCTGTTAGATTTTTAGTGTAAATAATAGTTTTTCATTTCAATAATTTTGTATCACTGGTTCAAGATTGAAAAAAAAAACAAAGTAAAATATACAAATCAAAATTTACTGATCATGCAGTATTTGTTGATGAGTGACTAGGTATTAAGAATGTGTCTTATATAAGATACAGGCTATTACAACTTCAAATCAGACGCTCAACAGGTTGAACTGTAATTAGTCAATTCAGTGATGATTTCTTTGTTCTCCCTTTGAATGTTCTCGCCACACTCCTACTCTGTACTAATATTTGTTTCTAGTCATTTCTATTTCTTTTTTTTTTTTTACCCTATTTCATCTTCTACAGACTTCTTGAAAAGAAAATTCATTAAAATGAGAGAATGAGTTAAGCTTTGGGTAAAATTGATCAGAAAAGTTACAGGCTAAACTCTCTACATGAGAGAGATATGCTTAGTTCCTTTTCTTGAATTTACACAAGTATATTTTAATAAAGTCATAATTAAATATGATTTATTCAACACATTTTACAGTAAGGACATAAAAGGGTAAACAATGGATAGCTGCCAGGTCAAATGAAATGTGCTTCAAACTGTCACCAAGAAGGTCCTGAGTTCAAGACCTGTACTAAATAATTAAACTAGAGATTTAACAATGAATACAATTTATTTATAGTCGAAAATTTGTCTTTTAACTATTCATATAACTTTACAATGTTTACAATCCAGTTTGTAAGGTGTAACTAATAAAAAACATGACTTACATATCACGCTGAATGTACACCATAGAAGCAATGTCTTCAGTGTTGACTTGTTCGATCAAAGATGAGGCTAACATAGATGCATCATCATGTACCATAGACTCGGTTAAGCTATTTATGGTGTCCATAATTGTGTCCTTGAAGATTGCAACTTTAGCAAAATGATGAATAAAATTCTATAGGTTTCTATAGGTTTACTTTTTCTATGACTTGAATGATGAGTGAACAAAAGCTTCTCATAGAAATCAAATACGCCTGTCACTGAAACATAATAAAAACAAAGAAGTGAAACACAAAATTATTAAAAAAAGGAAAAAACATAACAATAGCATAATAACTACCCCAGGAAAAAAAAACATATGGTGCAAGTATCAGCCTGCATTGATATATATATCACACCATAACACTTTGATAATAATTCCAACTAAATAGAGGTGCAAATGGAGCTGATTTCCTTACAAAGCCAGACATCCTTGCTTGAGAATTTAGAGCGATGCAGGTAATTGATTTCTTCTCCATGTTGTATGAAGAAACTTTTCATTTTTCCTAAATTAAATGTTATGGACAATCACAATGTTTACAAGCACTTCATTGAGTAGACAAACGTTTCACTAAAAAAACAGATGAAATCAATCTTACATAATTGCCATACGTGTGTACGTAGCCCAAATAGTGCTACGGGTTTCTAATAAAACTATTTAAAATGGTTTATTCTCTATTTCTTTTTGTATCTATTCGATGATGTGGCCCTCGACACGAGTGTCAGAAATTAAACTGGCCTGCCAGTGGTTGGGCACCACTGGTTTATGCTATTCGGACACCTATAGGCCAAAATTTCACAGTTTGACTTAGACAGCGCATTATTTGACAATGGCTCGACATAGAAAAGAAAATGAAGTATCAAAATCTTCTTTAGGAGAATAAGGATGACTACTTATATTTGTACCCCTAACCTATATTTGTTATTATATTTAAGGTCAAAGGGGCCATGTGTTTTCATTTAAATTCAGACAAATTTGACCTACATTATTTGATTCCGGACACCATAATTTATTTCAGACAGTCTCTATATTTAGGCATCAATAAACTCAGATTTTAATTCAATATTAACATTAACTAAATTTTAAGATCCCTGAGCATAGCCCCTCACATGAAATCATTAAGAGCGTCTTTCAAGATCTCTTCACTGTTAGCCAAATACAGAGAACACTATAAATAAAACATTGATTTTACCAGCTATTAAAATAGTTTTAAAATCTGTTTCACAATAATCAACATCTGATATTATGAAACGAATTTCTATAAGTAACACTACAGTTCAAGGGCTCATCGTGGGATGATTTATAGCATCAAAGCTGCAAATTGCCTAATGGTCTTCATATTTTTCCCAGGGTTGACCTACGAAACCTTTCCCATGTTTGGGTATAGCTGCAAGGCAGCAGAAGTTTGAATTCTGTTTTCCTTCTGCTAAATGGGCTGCAAGCCAAGGCTAACGAGTCCCTCTTGCCCAAAGCTTACTGGTTAAGCCACCAGTTACTCACCTTTGCCCCTTCTGTTGATGAAACCAGTTCCACGAACCAATATTTGAGCCACACAAAAAAGATCAAGAAATACAAGAGAAACTGCTCTTTGCGAAAACTTTTAAAATGATATTTAAATTTAAGCCATTTAAAACAAATTAATTAATATTTAATGTTGGAAGGACTACTTCATAAAGCAACTAATTCCTATATGAATCAAAGTATCCGTAGTAACGGATTATAAACGTGCAAAAAAAAACAACAAAAACATATTCAGTGTGGTTGGGGATTCTAGCAATACATATTAATAGTTATTTTCATTGGTTTAAATTCATAATCAATCATCACACTTTAGATCAATGCAACTTCAAAAATAACCTAACATACACATCCATAACATTAAAGAAGATTACCCATCACAAATGGAAGTTCTCAATCAGACACAGTAGAAATAAATACCTATCACTGTTAATATTAATAGCAGGAGATGTAGAGTCAAATCCAGGGCCTAGATCTAAAGATAGATGCAACATCTGCAAAAAAGTATGCACCATGAAACAGAAAGCCATTCAATGTGACACCTGCGATGAATGGTACCATGCATCATGTCTCCATATGAATACACCAGTGTATTATGCCTTAGGCAACAAAGATGCATCATGGCACTGTGTACCGTGTGGGTTACCTCAGTTTACATCAGGACTGTTTGATTCCTTTGATGCGGACACTTCTAACCCATACAACATCCTAAACACCATCCCAAAACCAACTCACCAACCACTAGCCAGATCCACTCCTGTTAAACCTAAATCTACTCAAATTAATACAACAGCCTCACTAAACAAACCTACTAAAGAAGTAATACCAAAATACCTTAAAACCTTAGTAATAAATTTTCAAAGCATTAGGAACAAAACAGCAGACTTAGAAATTTTATTAGAATATAAATGAGCTTTTCATAGAAACTTTACACAACCTAAGTTTAGATCAAATCAAACAAATACTTTGCATCAGCATTCTCAATCCCAGGAGACAAAGACATATTTCTTAATTTGAACCAAGTAGACAACATAGAAGATTTAGTAGTACAAGAAAATGGAATTAAAAAACTATTAGCCAACACCAAACCAAATAAAGCGTCTGGACCTGATGGTATTCCAGCTAGATTACTCAAAGAACTAAGCAATGAGCTAGCCCCAGTGTTCAAAATACTCTTTCAGGCATCGCTTAACCAGGGCAGAGTACCGAAGGACTGGAAAGAAGCTAATGTCACCCCCCCTATTTAAAAAAGGAGAAAAATCTGACCCAGGAAACTACAGACCAGTATCACTTACCAGCATCACATGTAAAATACTAGAACACATAATATGTAGCAACATCATAAACCACTTAGACAAACATAATGTCCTCACCCCATACCAACATGGCTTTAGGAAATATAGATCATGTGAAACACAACTAATAGGACTAATTGATGATTTTTCAAAAGGTTTAGATAATAGTGAACAAATAGATGCTATCTTACTAGATTTTTCCAAGGCTTTTGACAAAGTTCACCACCATAGTTTGCTTAAAAAATTAAAATATTTCGGCATTAACGGTCCACTGCATCAGTGGATTAAAGATTTTCTGATAGGGAGAGATTCTGTAATAATAAATGGCTCTAAATCAACACCAATAACAGTAAACTCAGGTGTACCTCAAGGAACAGTCTTGGGTCCACTACTATTTTTAATTTACATAAATGATTTACCAAATTGCATTAGTTCAGGAACAAAAGTCAGATTATTTGCCGACGATTGCATAATATATAGAACAATAAAAACAAAACAAGACACAGACATTTTACAAAGAGAATTAGATGAATTACAGAAATGGGAATCAAATTGGAGCATGTCTTTCCACCCAGAAAAATGTCAGTTGTTAAGAGTAACAAAAAAACTAAAACAAATTAATTCCACTTATCTTATTCATGGCAAACCAGTAACACAGACTAAAAATGCAAAATACCTAGGTGTTATAATAAATGAAAAACTGGCATGGAATCCACATATTGATGAAACTATAAAAAAAAAATCAAACAAAGCATTAGGGTTTATTAAAGATTTCTATAAATCAAATAAGAACACATAAAACTAAAATGTTATTTAACCTTGGTTAGGCCAATGTTAGAATATGCATCCACCGTGTGGGACCCCTCAACTCAAGAAAACATTAAGAAACTGGAACAAACACAAAATAGAGCAGTGAGATTCATAACAAACGAATATTCACATTTGACTAGGGTAACACCATTAGTAAAATCACTAAATTTAGAAAGCCTTCAGGACAGAAGACTCAAAAGTAAAGTAGCAATTATACATAAAACACTGAACCATAATCTTCAAATACAAAAACAAAATTTATTAAAATACTCTGAAAGACACAAAAATAAAGGCACATTCCTCGTCCCATATGCTAGGACAAATTTGTACAAATACTCCTTCTTCCCTAGTGCTATTAGAGCATGGAATGGGTTGCCTGAGCTAGCCAGAAAAACCAGTGACTTGGCAGAATTTAAGTCATTGGTTAATATGCATGACTAAATGCATGACGCGTTGGACGTAATCATCTTCTTTTTTGAAGTAACGTCTGTATTATATAAGATAAGATAAGAAATTTGAATTTTTATCAATAAAAAAATTAGATCTCTCTAACTTGCAGTGTAGCTTTAAATCAGCCTACTTTTTTTACTCTTCGACTTAAAACAGTTAGAAATTAGTTTAAAAATGGAGTTTATGAATTTGCAAAAATATATGTTAAGCAGGGGATCTACCAAAAACCAGAAAACATGGCAAGGGGTCTACGAGACAAAAAAGTTTGGGAACCACTGATCTAGAATCTTGACTAGATTATACTATTTATAGACTATAGACTTTATAGATCTATATTTTATAGATTTAGATAGTATAGATTCTAGATCTAGACGAGCTCTAGTCTATTAATACGAGCATTTAATAATAGAATAGATCTAGTTTCTACTAATTCTATATGAATGATAAGATCTAGAAGTTCTGGATACTTACCAACTAAAGATCATTTTGATCTCTAATATAAGAGTTTAGAATATGTCTACATCACAGACCTATATAGATCTATAGGTCTAGACCATTGTCTATATATATAGTTTATGATAGACCAAAGACTATATAGGTTTATATAGTCTATGGTCTAGGTCTATATATTTCTATGTGACTGTCTTGTGGTCTTACGTTTAAACAGGGCCGGTCTCAGGCCACTGCAACCTATGAAGCCGCAGTGGGTCCCGCACTTTCATAGGCCCCGCGCAATGCGAATTGTTGGTGTAAATTATTAAATATTAACTTATTAATATTACAACTTATTATCAAAGGGTTCCTGTAATTCTCCTGAAATTATAAAATGTAAGAAAAAGTCATGAAAATCTCCTGAAAGTATTAAAATATTCTGAAAACTGAAGCCAATCTCCTTAAAACAGACAAAATTGTCATTTCGGGGTGTCATTCAATATGGAAAACGCCAAACCTACTCGCATTGTCAACTTTCATTTAATAAAATGTAATGATTAGCCGAATTTTAACCAAATCAAGAAGTTCAAATACTTAATTTACTTTTATAATTACTGGTATACAAATATAGAATTAAATCTATCCCGACCTCTTAGAAAAAAAATAAAACAAAAGCGATATTTTGCCAGTCGATAGTAGGCCTAAATCTAAAAGGCAGATCCGAATGTTTATCGGCTTTTTGTTGGAAAACTATTATACTATCTACTGTAGAAAGCTCATAAAGTTAATTTAACAGTTATTATTTACTTAGTAAAGTATGAATACAATGCAAAGACGAATTTATTTTCTAATACAAAATCTTAATTTTCACTTATTTTATCCTTTTCACAAACCCAAATTAGGCCCCGCGCAATCCGTTTCGCATAGGGCCCTGCGTCTAAACTCATGTTGTTGTTTTCTTCTTACTCTTAGATATCTCTGTCAGGTCAAAAAATATAGATCACAAGGAAAACAATTCAAATAGGCCTATATATTTTAAAAAGTACCATAATACCATATATTGGGCGTACCCTTATTTGTTCACGACGATGGTTAAAATTACCTCAAATTTAAGATGGATCTAATTTTATTTTAAAAACTAGATCTAGGTTTAAATCTAGAGATCGAAAGCTACAAAACTAGCAAATTCATTTAAAACAAGCTTTCATATTAATATACATATCAATATAAATGTACACAACCATTTCAAATTTAATATTGTTATAGCTCTGCCATGCGCACTGCCATTCAAGATAGCGCAGAAGGTGAGCACTGTCAGAAACTAGACTAGGAAGGATGTTTACATGAGAAGTGAGAACGATTTCCGCCCAAGTCTAGAGCCGATGTGAAGATGCTGTGCTCAAGACAGATGTCCTATGTGTTTGTCATGTCTTCTTGTAAATTAACATCTATATCTCGTTGAGTCGCCTCCCTTAAGTAATTATATTGGTGTCAGAAGTGGGATTATAGGCGACTCAACGAGGGAGGTAGGATTCGACAACAATGGCATGTTTAAAACAGCTAGACCGACTCTCAATTAAAGAGCTTAGACAGGAACTTCGTTACCGATATCCGAAGCTTGGTGGTACCATGGAGGTGTATTGATGCAATGTGTGAACAAATTAACAAGGTAGATAAAATGGTGTCTCAAGCCAAAGAAGGAATGGACTTGTTGGTGAAGGAGCAGTTGCATGTAGACTCGTTGGTGAAGAATTTGCATGGTCAGGTCTGTGGCTGCACAAACAGTGGTGACGGAGACGCTGGGGATTGGAGCGCCGTCTGTGGCTGTGTTGTGGGCAAGTCTCGTGGGCGTGACTTTCTAGACAAGAAACGTGACAACGATTGCTGCGACGATTCTCAACGGAATGTACCAAAATGAAGAAACTGAAGTCTGTTATGTGCCTGAAGCGTTTGTTCCTGTTGCCCTGTTACCAGTACCTTAACTGAAGTGTATTACGTGCCCGAAGCGTTTGTTCCTGTTGTACCTGTTACCAGTACCTTAACTGAATTGTATTACGTGCCCGAAGCGTTTGTTCCTGTTGCCCTGTTACCAGTACCTTAACTGAAGTGTATTACGTGCCCGAAGCGTTTGTTCCTGTTGTACCTGTTACCAGTACCTTAATGAGCTGGACAGATCAAGACAACGTTGGGTCAGCATTCAAGCCTGTTGCTATGGACCTTAAAGACCTCTGCCTATCTGCCGGTGCTTATGAGGGAAATTCGAGGCTCGACTATTGCATCCAGAGGTTAAGCATGAACTGTACGTGCGGCGCATCACACAGAGAATTAAGATGCCAAGAAAACCAGCAACAAAGTATTTGTACTTCTGCCATAATCATCGACATTGGCATAGACGAATGTCAGTCAATCCAGGTTAAATCTGAACTGGCAGGAAGAAGACATTTGAAACTTGAATTTGAAGAGACCTATCTCCTGGATGTGAGACTGTTGGGTGAGGGTGACTGCGGCGCATTGGACTTTGTTTGCAACGTGGCTGGATGTGAACCTGCAGCTCCCTTGAGAGCCGTCTGTCGGGAAAGTCTGCTGAGACAGCGTGTCCGATCAACGGCTGTGCTGAAGAAAACTGTGAGCGGCACTATCTCTTTGCGTGTCAAACGGCCACGTCATCATCTCAACGACAGCTTGGTCAACTGGAGAAAGAGAAAGCGGCACCAGAGGAAAACTGCTCAGATGGCTTCGTGGGCAATAGGCACTCTACCGTCTGTGGCTCCCACCGATCGACCTCCACCTGAACAGTCAAACCTCCACGGCACTGTTTCTTTTCGGGACGTAAAGAGCTAAGAAGGGTTCAATGTTATAACTCTGCCATGCGCACTGCCATTCGAGATAGCGCAGAAGATGCGCACTGCCAGAAACTAGACTAAGAATGATGTTTACATGAGAAGTGAGAACGATTTTCGCCCAAGTCTAGAGCCGATATGAAGATGCTGTTCTCAAGGCAGATGCCCTATGTGTTTGTCATGTCCTCTTGTAAATAAACATCTATATCTCGTTGAGTTGCCTCCCTTCAGCTATTACGATAGTATGTAGGTCAAGTAGACTAAACTTTAAATAATATAGGCCTACTATTAATGTTACATATCGCAGGCGTCTCTTAAATAACTATTATGATTACCTACGATTTTATATAGTTAGCTACAATTGACTTAGATCTATTCGTTAAATTCCCCTAAAGAGATGTTGGTAAAAATTAAATGAAGGAAAAAGAATAGATCTCATAGATCTAGATAAGTTAACATGCATAACTAGATTGGCCTAGGGACACGTAGGATGTAATATAATCTTCTTCTTTAAAAAAAAAAATTAAAGTTAAAAATTAAAGTAACGTCCTGATATAAAAAGAACACAAAATGTAGCTGATTACGTTGGCCAACTTGGTATGTTTATTATTTTGGTTTAGTTTCTATAAATAAGCACTTCTTTTTATATCTTTCAAACTCAAAGAGTTCTTTTCTGTTTTGTTTTTTGTGTTTATTGTGCATCATGGTAAATAACATTTTAATATTGTTTTATTAGGCAATAAAGCATCTAAATTATATCAGAATTATGTTTGTAAACGACCCTCTACTTCTAAGGCGATGAATTCCTAATTATTTTCTTTGTCCAAGTGCTAAATTTTCATTTATTCTATAGAATTCTAAGAATTGAATTAATGCTATCAGAAGATAACCAATTACCGATAGAACCCTAACTCAGTAACTCTTGAGTAACTAAAAAACTAGGTTTAAGTAGGTAGAGTACTCTAGAGACTAGATTCTAGTCAATCTAGATCTAGTCATAGACTGTTACTGTCAGTCACAGTGTCGTCTATTATGACTCTAGACTCTAGATTATATATAAATATATAAGTATAATTAATAATACTATAATAAATAATAATTAGTTACATTTACTTGATTTACTGATTTAGTATAATAATCATTCATTTTTTTAAAAATGTAGTGTAGATCTACTATCTAGAATCTAGATATTATCTAGTTTAATCTAGATCTAGACTCTAGATTTAAATAAATTAAAGTAGATCTTGATCTATTTAAAGTAGTAAAGACAGTAAAGAAGATATTAAGATATCTAGATTCTTTTTTTTTTCTAGATCTAGAAAACTGTATTATAAAATTTCAGACCCTAGATTTTAGATCTAGATTTCATTTATTAGAATAATTAGATCTACATTTCTAGGTGTAGATGTCTAAATTAAAGTTAATTAAACTTAATTTTTAATAACTTAGACTATATGATAATATCATACTATTTATACTTATTATAGTACTAGATTCTAGATCTATAGATCTTCTAATTTCCAAGAATACTAAGTGATTGATAATAAATATCAAATAATATATCAAAATAAATACTGCTATATAAATAATAATAATATTTAGTAAATAAATCACAAATGTACAACTGACTAACTTATTATCTTCTCCATTTATACTGTTCTAGAGACAGGAAGGAATGAGAATCTTTAGCTACTTTTAGCTTTGCTCCAAGGTGTCAATGAATTGCAGCATAATATTGTAACTTCCCTTACAACAAACAGTAATGCATCTTATAACATGACACAGTGCTTTTCTTTCTGCTCTCACTCTAGACTCGAGCTTATTTACCACTTGTTATTTCTAATGTGCATACTATAGACTAAAGTATTTTTTTTACATTTGTATCTTACTAGCCTCAGAATGAGTACATTGAGTTGCATACAAAACGTCATGGAAGAAGGCTGGATTATGAAGAAAAAAAGTAAGCCTATTCATGTTTAGAGAATTGAAAAATTATTATAAAGTTGTTGTTTTTTACTATACATATACATACTATATTGAGGGTTTTTGTTTAAATTTGTAGTAGTACAAATAGTAGGTTAGAATGTCAAGCTTGCTATCCTTGACTCACACAAAAAACTATGTAAATTATTTTTAATTATCCTTAAGTTCATTTACTTATTTTATATGATAAGAAAAATTTATTCATGCCTTACATTATGATTGACATTTAAGGTTATAGTATCTACTTCAACACGGAATAGAGAGTGGTGGATTTAATTAGTTTTTACAGTTAGGATAAGGCATGAGTTCATTTTTAATTTTAAATTCACATGCAAAATGGCCACTGAATCTTTTCCTACTTTACTGAACAGTATTTAATAATAGCTAATATGCTCTTTGTTAACCAATTCGAAGCATTGTATGGTTAAATAATGGTTGTTAGTTGATAAAAATATAATAAAATATATATATCCTGTATAACAAATAGCTATTTGTCTAATCATTTGAGATAGATTTTTTTTTATTACACTATGAAAACCCATAAAAGGCAAAAGGAAACTGATAAGGCAGATTTCAATAACAATAGCTTCATACAAGAAAGTTGATATATTAAGAAAATGGAAACATTGTTATAAAGCAATCAACTTACTTTAATTAATTTTTTTTATTAAAAGTACACAAAAGGTTTAATCATAATTGTTATATATTATTTTTAAGTAATACAGGAATAGTTCATCCCCAGAATAGTACAGTAATCATGCAACATAATGATTAACCTTGTGCTTTCCTTCTTATCAACCAAAAAATATTGCTTTCAAACTAGATATCTATATAATATTGTTTTTGTAATAGTATAACTAATGTGTCGGGTTCCTTTTTATTGCTTGGCTCGTGAGAGGTTACTTAAATAAGAACAATTAATAATAAATATACTTTAACTCCGGCTATTCATGAATAACAAAAATACTTTAATATCAAATAAAGCACACAATTATATCACTCATAATACAAAACACCAGTCTAGGAAGCCAGCGACCAACCTTCCTGGACCGGGAACAAGACCTCACACTCTCTCACACATTCAAGGAAGACTAAATCATTCAGTTCATAACACGTTTAAGACAATTCACATTCATAACCTGGGAGTACATAAACAATGGGATATAACTATCATACCAAAATATCAACGTAACATATTTACTCTCGCCATACTTCCCCCTGACATAACCCATTACTTTTTTTTTTTTTTTTACACATTAAGTTCTGTAAGTAAATTTTGAAAATTTTCTCGTTTTATTATCAGGAGAAAGAAAGAGGCACGCAAGCCTCATGAGCTTGCCGAAAAGGCCAAGAAACTGAGAGGCATAAAGGCCAAAATATACAATAAGAAGCGCCATGCAGAGAAAGTACAAATGAAGAAAACGTAAGTATACACAGTGTTGTAAATAGACATTTAGTAAGTAGATTGAATTGAGTGTGGTCTGTAGAAGGATTTCAACATTTATTTCTGTTCCTTGGAATGATGGAAGTTTTTTGTTTTGTTTTTTCTTATTAGTTGTTGTAAATTTAAGATTCACTTTTTTTTTATTTTTGTCTGTTAAAGTATTAAGATGCACGAGGAAAAAAAAACTAAACAAAAAGCTGCAGACACAGATGGTAGATTTGGTAACCCTGCATACTTATTGGAAAGAGAGAATCAGATTAGGGCAAAAGTTCTGTCCAATACGATTAAACAGAAACGGAAAGAAAAAGCTGTAAGTCATTGACAAGCATTGTATGTATTTGTTGTTCAGTTAAGTCATTGACAACCACTGTATGTATTTGTTGTTCAGTTAAGTCATTGACAACCACTGTATGTATTTGTTGTTCAGTTAAGTCATTGACAACCACTGTATGTATTTGTTGTTCAGTTAAGTCATTGACAACCACTGTATGTATTTGTTGTTCAGTTAAGTCATTGACAACCACTGTATGTATTTGTTGTTCAGTTAAGTCATTGACAACCACTGTATGCATTTGTTGTTCAGTTAAGTCATTGACAACCACTGTATGTATTTTGAATTTCTGGATTTTTAGGGCACCCTGAGTCCACCCTAGGAGGTGCAGTGGCACCGCAGTAAAGCGCTTGACTTCTGAACCAATGGTCCTGGGTTCGAAGACTGGGATTTTTAATTCCGGGATCTTTGGGCACCTCTGAGTCCACACAGCTCTAATGGATACCTGACATTAGTTGGGGAAAAGTAAAGGCGATTGGTCGTTGTGCGGGATACATGACACCCTTGTGGGTCACAGAAACAGATAACCTTTACATCATCTGTCCCATAGACCACAAGGTCTGAAAGGGGAACTTTTTTTTTTTACTTAATGGTTACCTGACTTTAGTTGGGGAAAGTAAAGGTGGTTGGTCATTGTGCTGGCCACAAAACACACTGCTCGTTAACCATTAGTAAAAGAAACAGACGACCTTAACATCATCTGCCCTGTGGATCACAAAGTCTGAAAGGGGGAACGTTACTTTACTTTTTTTAAGTCATTGACAACCACCGTTTGTATTTGTTGTTCAGTTAAGTCATTGACAACCACTGTTTGTATTTGTTGTTCAGTTAAGTCATTGACAACCACTGTTTGTATTTGTTGTTCAGTTAAGTCATTGACAACCACTGTATGTATTTGTTGTTCAGTTAAGTCATTGACAACCACTGTATGTATTTGTTGTTCAGTTAAGTCATTGACAACCACTGTATGTATTTGTTGTTCAGTTAAGTCATTGACAACCACTGTTTGTATTTGTTGTTCAGTTAAGTCATTGACAACCACTGTTTGTATTTGTTGTTCAGTTAAGTCATTGACAACCACTGTATGTATTTGTTGTTCAGTTAAGTCATTGACAACCACTGTTTGTATTTGTTGTTCAGTTAAGTCATTGACAACCACTGTTTGTATTTGTTGTTCAGTTAAGTCATTGACAACCACTGTATGTATTTGTTGTTCAGTTAAGTCATTGACAACCACTGTTTGTATTTGTTGTTCAGTTAAGTCATTGACAACCACTGTTTGTATTTGTTGTTCAGTTAAGTCATTGACAACCACTGTTTGTATTTGTTGTTCAGTTAAGTCATTGACAACCACTGTTTGTATTTGTTGTTCAGTTAAGTCATTGACAACCACTGTATGTATTTGTTGTTCAGTTAAGTCATTGACAACCACTGTATGCATTTGTTGTTCAGTAAAGTCATTTTTGTTTTTGTTGTTCAGTTTCACATTAACTTTTAATATTCTTGGACATTGATAAATACCTCTTGATATTTAAATACAAATAATGTGCAAATCAAACATATACATTTTATATTTTCCATTGTTCCAAGTTTACCTTTTTTTTTCTTCTAGGGCAAATGGGATGTTCCAATACCAAAAGTTAAAGGAGTCTCAGAAGCAGAAGTTTTTAAAGTTGTTAAAACAGGCAAAACAAAAAGTAAGTTGGAAGAAGAAAAGATGTTTTGTTTTTGAAACCTTATTATATGTAGCAACCATACATCAATGTTCTAATTGAGACTTTCATGTTGATTAGGCTTGTCAACTTACTCATTCTTTAATTCACAGCTGAAAAGAAAACTTTTTTCTTTCTTCATTGCTTTTAAATATTCTTATAGATATATATATATATTCCTGTAGGAAAAGCCTGGAAAAGAATGGTGACAAAAGTAACATATGTTGGTGATGGCTTCACAAGAAAGCCTGTTAAGTTTGAAAGATTTATTAGGCCAATGGTGAGTGTCATTTTAATTTTTGGTTTGGCATAAGAAAACGTGTAAATTTTGTGGAACTCAAGATTTTCAAAGTCTGAGCTATGATTGTAATCTGTCTAGGCTTTTGTATGAATTTAGCTACTTTACTCAATGTTTTGTTAAGACTTTGAAATAAAAGTTCTTTTTACTTAATCCAAATTATTTAGCTATACCGGTATCTTCAAAATGGATTTCAGTAGCTGTGAATTGACATACAAAATATATATGAGAAAATTTCAGATCTTAACAGTATGATATCATGATTAATCTATTGAACTCAGTGAATGAATAGTATGGCTTTTGTTTTGTCAGTTACATGCTTTCTATGAAGATTTCTTAGTGAGTACATTGTTATTACTTCATTCTCCCTTCTTCAGGCTCTAAGGTTTAAAAAGGCAAATGTGACACATCCTGAATTAAAAGCTTCCTTCTTCTTACCCATAATTGGGGTAAAAAAAAATCCTAGTTCAGCTATGTACACAAGCCTGGGAGTCATCACAAAAGGAACCATTATAGAGGTAATTTTAAGACATAGGACTCACGGAAATATTGGTGTGAAGTTTAGTGTTGTTGTTTTTTTATTTCTACTATGTATTGTGGATTTTTTAAATATCTGATGATTTTTTTTCCTTTCTAAATATTTCCAACTTTTTTAGTTAGGAGCTCTTCTGTTTTGTTCATTCCCAGTACTAAGCTGATTCTTGTTATTGTATTTACAGGTTAATATTAGTGAACTTGGTTTGGTGACCAATGCAGGAAAGATTGTTTGGGGTTTGTATTTTGCTCTTCATTATATTTTAACTTTTTTTACTTAACTAAAATATACAGAATTAGAATGAGTTATTAGATATGTTGGAGGATTTAGGAGGTTAAAGTTCATTTGAGCCAAGGTTAAAGTTTTCGAGAATGATTGATTGTTGAACCCTTATCCTGAAGTTTATATTATTTTTATAACTTTGCTTTCATTGAATATTTTGCATGATTATGGCTCATCACACTAAGTAACATCTTGACGTGTGTTTCAGCTAATTCTAAAATAAATCTGCTATTATATGTCTGGTCTTAACAGTCATTTTATATACTCTTGTTTCTCTTCAGGTAAATATGCACAAGTTACTAACAACCCTGAAAATGATGGCTGCATAAATGCTGTTCTCTTAGTATAATTTGGTTTGAAGTACATCAATTCAAGTACATCAATGATTCTATTATTAAAGATTCAAATCATGTGATTGGTTCTGTTTTAAATAATAGTGATAAAGTCAAAATGCAACTTATACAAATTAGTCTTCTGAAAAATATTTAAGAGATCTTTAAGAACTAATGACTCGCAGCTAGTTCAATGTGGGGTAAAAAAAAAAAAACTCACTGGCTCTAAGCTTTTTTTTTTTTTTTCAAATGTAATCATTACAAATAATGTTTTTTCATTTTCAAATGCTGAGAGATGATTTATGACTAGATAGCCATATTTAAAATATGTCACATGGGATTTCTCCTCCCTGTTGTAAAACACTACAAAATAATACAATCTGCCCCCCACCCCCCACCCCCCTTTTTTTTGCCTCACTCTTTTTAGTAGCCTAACATCTTGGGATAAAGACATGATTTCCACTCACTCCCCAATAGCTCATAGCAACAAAAAAAACAAACTTGAAGCCAGTCAATTTCTTTATCAAAATTTTCTTTTTATTTAATTATTACCGTGTCGATCTATCAACAATTCTAATTTGATACTATATAAATAAATTATATTGCCATACTCTGTTGACCACTTCAGTACATATGGTTTAGTTTATGCTCAATTCCTTTTTAAAGTGGTTTGAATTATCTTTCAACGTACAGTGAGAAAATGACACTTTTATGCCCAGAGCTATTCCATGGTTGTCAGCATTTCTCATGCACACAAGTTGATTTTAAAATATTCCCATTTATTAGTTCATGTATCCTATGTCTTTAACTTGACTCTGTGTGTTTAGGTTTAACATAAAGTATTACATACAATGTCTTTTATTAGGTTTTTTTTATGTACTATTTCTTGTATGAGATGATTATTATATCAATACAACAACAAGGTTCTTGGGTTCCCACTTGACAAACATATTTATCTCACTGTTAGACAGAAAGCACTGAACTATGTAGAGGAAGATTTAAAATCAAATTATACATTTATGAAATCAAATAGTGATGAAGTTGATGATGAAGTACACTAAGTAAATGTCTAGAATCACTGACAAGTAAGTCCTGCAGGGGCCTGAGTGGCAGGGATCATTTTCCTGACAATGCAGTTCAATCAAAAACTAATCATGGAAGTGGGTGTAATCTTTCAGAACACATCAATTACAAGATAACAGCTTATTGTACAATTTCTGTTCAGTTCAATTGGAAAAGTTTGTAAATCAATCTAAACATTTGTAAATATTTTTTTTTTAAAAGTAAAAAAATGAAAACAATTAAATATATTTTTTAAAAATGAACTAGTTTGTACGGCTATCATTTGAATTTGAAAAAGCTCACAAGTTTCAAAGTGGAAAACAAAAACAGCAGTTGCACAGTGCTTCTATATGTTAGAATAGATATTACCAGCCAAGTGCAAGAAGAAGCTATTCTATAGAAGGAGAACAGAACGATAACTAAACTAACCCTAACATCCTAAAGAAATACTTTGCATCAGCATTCTCAGCCCCAGGAGACAAAGACAGTAATTCATTTGAACCAAATAGACAACATAGGAGATATAGAAGTACAAGAAAAGGGAATCCAAAAACTATTAGCCAACATCAAACTGAATAAAGCATCAGGACCTGATGGTATTCCAGCTAGATTACTCAAAGAACTAAGCAATGAGCTAGCACCAGTGTTCAAAATACCTTTTCAGGCATCTCTTAACAAGGAAAGAGTAACAAGCTGACTGACATGTCATTTATTCTATCTGCCACAGTGTTCCTAGTTAACGCTTTTTCTTTGAATGTTTTCACCTTTTGTGGACAAATTGCATCAGTGGATTAAAGATTTTCTGATAAGGAGAGAACAAACTGTAATAATAATTTTAAATGGCTCTAAATCAACACCAATAAAAGTAAACTCAGGTGTACCACAAGGAACAGTCTTAGGTCCACTACTATTTTTAATTTACATAAACGATTTACCAAATTGCATTAGTTCAGAAACAAAAGTGAGATTATTTGCAGGCGATTGCATAATATATAGAACAATAAAAACAACACAAGATACAGACATTTTACAAAGATAATTAGATTAATTACAGAAATGGGAATCAAATTGGAGCATTTCTTTCCACATAGAAAAATGTCAGTTATTAAGAGTATCAAAGAAAACTAAAATTAATTCCTCTTATCTTATTCATGGTAAACCAGTAACACATAGAGCAGTGAGATTCATAACAATCGAATATTCACATTCGACTAGAGTAACACCTTTAGTAAAATCCCTAAATTTAGTAAGCCTTCAGGCTAGAAGACTTCAAAGTAAAGTAGCAATTATACATAAAACACTGAACCATAATCTTCAAATACAATAACGAAATTTAATAAAATACTCAGAAAGACACAAAGATAAAGGCACATTCCTCATTCCATATGCTAGGACAAATTTGTACAAATGCTCTTTCTTCCCAAGCGCTATTAGAGCATAAAATGGGTTGCCTGAGCTAACCAGGAAAACCAGTGACTTGGCAGAATTTAGGTCATTGGTTAATAATTATAGAGGCTAATAGAGCCAATATTATTTTTGTTTTATTGTAATCATTATTTTTCAGTCCTTTTGCAGGAAACACTTTAGATATCTTAAAACATATATATGCAAAAATTATCATAAACCATCTTGGGGGAGCTACCACCTTCTACCAAGCGCGTCCCCAGGTGGCGGATAGGGGAAAGACCCTTAGATATAAGGGCTAGCTGTGAATAGCAAATAAACAGCCGCGGACCAACTGGTTTGCAGTCATGGAGGATGAGGTGAAGTATTCCAGTGGTTAGAATATTTACTAAAAACATCTCAGAAATCCAGGGAAATGATTGCAAAAAGCGAGTATAGGGCGCTCTAACCCTTAACCCGGGTAGATGAAACTCGTTAGCTAGGGATAGCAGTTCATCTAGGAGAGAAAACTCCGAAAATAAACACCTGCTGCCTTGCAGATGATCTTGGATGATCAAAGGCTATGGGAGCACACCCAGAAAGAAAAGCAGGCTGAAGTCGGAGTCAATGGGCCTTCTGGCGCAA
Organism: Biomphalaria sudanica; assembly: GCA_036873155.1. Lineage (NCBI taxonomy): Eukaryota > Metazoa > Mollusca > Gastropoda > Planorbidae > Biomphalaria > Biomphalaria sudanica. The sequence goes on along the minus strand of JAZGLO010005582.1, from coordinate 372,162 downwards.
AACATATTGACACGCAACCTCATCTATGTTGGAGTTCAGTAACGATTCTAATAGATGTGGCGTCCTGCCTGTGGAATCCCGCCGCGCAGGTAGGGGGCCGGGCTCTCCGCCTCGAAGGAGCCCACACAAGCGAGCTGGTGGTTCTTCTATCTCTGCCTGTGGAGCCAGGAGCAGGGACAAGAAAGTAAATACTACTGGCCAACACTCCAAGACCAAAAGTTTAAAAATCCTACAATGGAACGCAGAGGGCATCCAAAAGAAAAAAGAAGCTCTAAAAATATTTCTGCATGAGAAAGAAATAGATGTAGCTTGCATCCAAGAAACTCATTTGAACAGTAATCTTCGTTTCTCCATTAGAGGCTACACCTGCATCAGACAAGATAGAGAAATCAGACCCAAAGGAGGAATCCTCACCCTCATTAAAAATGACATCCCTACCACAGACATAACTATGCCCAGCTCCTCAGAATCAGAAATAATGGGAACTAAGCTAATTCTTCCGGATGGAAATATTAATCTCTTTAACTGCTACTTCCCACCAGACAAGGAAATAGAGATTGATCACATACAAATACCTGACCAAGAAGACTGTCTTATCTTAGGAGATATGAACAGTCACTCTCAGAGCTGGGGATACCCAGACCTAAATGCCAGGGGAGAAGAAATTGAAGAATGGCAAGCAGAGAACAGACTTATCCTACTTAACAAACCTGAGGATAAACCAACATTTTTCTCAAGAGCCTGGCTAACATCAACCACTCCAGATCTAGCCTTTGCAACTGACAACTTATCCAAAAAGTGCACCAGAGAAGTTGCAGACCAGCTAGCCACCAGTGACCACAGACCCATATTGATCAGTATGGATAGCTCCTTCAAAATATCAGAAAACTCCACCATCCCCAGATGGAACTACAAAAAAGCCAACTGGCACCTATTCTCAAAGCTCACAGACCTATACACAACTTCAATAAACTGCAAATCAAATCAGGTTAATAAGTCATACTCAGCTTTCTCCAAAGCAATCCTCCTAGCAGCTAAGGAATCAATTCCTAGAGGAGCAAGAAAAGATATTCCCAACTGGTCTGATCACCTTCAACAACTCCACAATGCCACCATTGAAGCCAGAAACACAGTAGAAAATAACCCTTGTACAGAAAATAACATAAAACTAAAAGCAGCTAACGCAGTTTTCAGGAAAAATTACCTTTCCGCCATGAGGAAAAGTTGGCATGAAAAAACAGAACGGCTAAACGTAGATAGAGACGGCCACAAACTCTGGCGTATAGCCAAATGTCTCAACCAGGAAGAAAACAGAACAACTCCTATAGTAATAGAAAAGGACAACAAACCCCTGAAAGGCCAAGAAGCAGCAAATGAATTCATTAAGTTTTTCCAAAGCGTAGGAAAAATACAAATCAGTGAAAGTAGAAATAAAGATGTAAACTCAGAAATCCAAGATAGAATTAAAGAAAACAATCCAGCTTACTCCTTGGGAATGACCACTAATCTTAAAATGAAAGAGCTTGATGAATCCCTAAAAGTCCTCAAACCAAAACAAGCCCCGGGCCCAGACAAAATATCTAATGACATGCTTCTTCATTTGGGTCCTCAAGCCAAAAGAAAACTGCTACAAATATTCAATGCTAGCTGGAAATCTGGCAGAATTCCAAACATCTGGAAAAAAGCCATTATGATCCCTATACTAAAGCACGGCAAACCAAGAAACAAACTGGATAGCTACCGCCCCATCAGCCTCACTAGCTGTTCCTGCAAATTGATGGAAAGAGTGATAAATAGAAGGCTGACATGGATCCTTGAGTCAAATAACCTACTCACTGAAGCCCAGGCTGGCTTTAGAAAAGGCAGATCAACAGAAGATCAAATCGCCTTTATCACACAAGAAATAGAAGATGGCTTTCAAGAAAAGAAACCAACAACAATTGTGTGGGTTGACTTAGAAAAAGCATTTGACAAAGTCTGGGAACAAGGTCTCTTGCTCAAACTAATCCAGCATCACATATCCCACAGAATGTACAACTGGATAAAGGAATATCTAAATAATAGAAAAGCCTTTGTTTGCATGCAAGGACAAAGAAGCCACACAGTGGGTATTAAAAATGGTGTTCCCCAAGGAGGAGTCCTATCCCCAACACTTTTCTTAATATTCATAAACGATCTAAATCAAAACCTACCCAGAAAAGTTAAAAGCAGCATGTATGCAGATGACCTTGCCTTAATTAGCACAGAAGAATATGTAGGAACATCGAAATTCCGATTACAAGATGCTCTCGATATACTAAATAATTGGTCCAAAGACTGGGGCATGTCCATTAACACAAAAAAGACCACCTATACCATATTCTCACTGTCAACAAAACAGCAAACAATAAAATTAAAATTAGATAAGGAAGCTTTAGAAAAAAATGACAGCCCTACATACCTTGGAGTCACCTATGACCCGAGACTAACCTGGAAAAGCCAAATAGATAAAACACAGAGTAAAGGCATCCAGAGACTATCCCTCTTGAAAAAATTAGCTGGCACAGATTGGGGAGCAAATCACAACATCCTGAAAAAGACCTATACCAGTTACGTGAGACCTGTACTAGAATATGGTGCCACAGCATGGGGCTCAGCAGCCCAAACCAACCTAAGAAAAATAGACAAGGTTCAAAATATTGGTCTAAGAATAATGACAGGAGCAATCAAAACAACACCCATAAGAGCTATGGAGGAAACCGCTGCCCTGATCTCTCTGGATGAAAGAAGAGAAATAAAAATCCTTTCCCAATTCACTAAATTGGAAACCATGGAGAGGCACCCACTCAGAACAAAAATCCTCAAAACTGGCACCAAAAAACGTCTCAAAAGGACTAATTTCATACAGGAATCTCTAAACCTAAAAAAGAAACACCAACTTGAAAATATTACCCTGGAATCCTCGATACACTATAATGAATCCCCACCCTGGGACGAAAGCCCTCTTCCTACTATAAGGGACCATATTGAAAGCATTAAAAGAAAATCTGATTACAGACCAACAGAGCTCAAGAAAATAGTGAACTGTTTTCTACATAATAATTATCCTAGCAATCAGTGGATCAGAGTTTACACGGATGGCTCAACCCACAAAGCCACCACAAATGGAGGAGCTGGAATACTTATCGAATGGCCAGATGGAGGAAAACTAGAAAAATCCATTGCAACTGGAGAGCTCTCTGACAGTCACAGAGCAGAAAGGGAAGCACTAGCACTAGCTGCTACCATCCTAGCAAATCATCCAAGTTCCCCACACAGTCAGATTGTCTTACTAACCGATGCAAAAACAACCCTCCAAAGCCTGCAAATCTCTGATTCCTCATATATTAATAACCTCAAAACAGCACTTACAAAGCTCAACAACAATAGCAAAAAAACTGTAATTCAATGGATCCCAGCTCATATAGAACTAGAAGGAAATGAGAAAGCTGACTCACTCGCCAAGAGTGGGAGAATTAACACACTAATAAACTCTGCACTCTATCCAGAAGAATTGAAGGAATTAATAGTAAATAAAATAAATGAGAAATGGACGAGCTCTCATCCAAATCACAAGAAAGATGACGCTTACTATAAGCTATCCCGACAAGACCAACGTCTAATCTTTCGACTCAGGACCGGACACAACAGAATGCGACAACACATGTACCGGAAACTCAAAATTGGAACCAGTGAAATCTGCCCATGTGGAGAATCACCAGAGAATACAGACCACGTCCTCCAAAACTGCTCTCTATACCAAGAGGCTCGTATAAGACATTGGCCCCAAATCACCCCAATAGAAAAGAAACTATATGGAGAGCTCCCTGATCTGGAAACCACTGCGCATTTCATCTCATGTATTGGTCTACTCATCTGAACACTCCAACATAATCAATGAGAACGAAGAAGAAGAAGAAGATCATAAACCATATAGTCAGTCATAAACTAAAATGAATAATTTCAAAATATAACATTTTTTTACATTCCAAAACTTTACTTTGAAAACAGTCAAAGATACTTGTCAGATTTATACACACACACACACAAACTTTTACAAAGTTTAATTATAGGAAAAGTCACTTAGAAATTCCATCACTGCTTGAACGTGGTCATCACATTTCAAAATTCTATTTTCAGCAAGTTATTTCCTTTGAAACATTGGTGACAAAGGGGAATGCTCTACAAATGAAAGTACTCTCTTGTACTCTACAAGTGAAAGTACTCTCTTGTACTCTACAAGTGAAAGTACTCTCTTGTACTCTACAAATAGGGCATACTTTCAGATCGATTACTGTTGAAAAGATGGGAAAATGCTGCCCAGCACAATCCGGTACTTGTATACACATCATATACAAGTCCGCGCTATTTTGTCTTGTGCTATTTTGTTATCGGATTTCTCGATAAATAAATCACTCAGTGGTTAGTAACTTAAAAATATAATATACAAATATAACATAGATTTAATGAAAATGACTTACAAACGAGAATTTCGATGACATATGTCTGTTGAAGATATAAAAGTGTCTAAACGCTAAATTTAAACTCTTTCTCTCCTATTTATCGATACGATCTCATTAAATAAAATTACTTTCTGGTTTGTATAAACTTTAATTTGTGTTATATAAAAAGAGCACGCATTCTCTTCAAATTCTATTTCAAAAGTTTTCTGATTAGCAACAAAAATGAGTTTATTCATTACAAGGTAGAAGTACAAATGTGAAAAATGAACAATTCTGTCAGAACGAAGCAAAATACTTACAGAGATAAAGAGTTAAGGTCTTTATTATCAGGACATCAGTCAGCCTTTTAGCACAGCTTCTTCTCTTTTCGTAGACTTGGGTTAAACTCCGCTGTATCTTAATAGTAAGATGATTTAACTGTATAGAATTTAGCCCTTGTTATGTAGAGAGAGAGAGAGAGAGTTAGTAGTTCTTAAGGGAATGCAGGCACGACATGGCCTAAATTGTGTCGATGTGCCTAAAATCAAATCATATAATGTCAACATCCCTTCTAAGTCTAGTCTTAGAGCTCGAGCCAAAGTGATGTGCAGGGTTAGGGTTCTAATAATACTTTGAACAATCTATTATATAATGAAGATGGGAATTTAAGATTATTTTTTTAAATTCATACCGGTAAGCCTTTGAACTACTTGGAGGTTCGCGCGACGCCTTTAAGTCAGACAAATACTACAGATGACTAGGGGGGAAGGGGAACTCGATGCAACCACACCTACAGATTATATCTAAAACACCATAACATATAACACTTACAATGATAACAAAACATGAGCCAGCTACAGACAGCGCATCACCTGCTCACAGCACCCTACACTACCACTAGGTACCAGCTTTCTAGACGAAATTAACGCAATGTGCAGAACATCATTATGTCCCCCTAAATACGTCATGACTCGTTCGAATCATCAAATCATTAATTAAATAGCTAGGTAGATTTTAGGGTTAGATCATTTCATCAATTCATTAGGTTCATGACATTATATACATTAGCTCCTTTCTACTTAGAAAACTTGCATGCGCGACATGAAAATCTTCAGCTTTAGGTTAGGTTTAGTGTAGGGAAAAAAGGTAGGCATAGGTTATACTTTTATTGCCGGCATCAGATCTAAATTAGCGGTTAGTATAGAAAAAAAAGTTATGCATAGGTTATGCATAATCTCTGGAGTTTTTTTTTATAACAAATTCAAAACCCGATTTAGCTACGCTCATAGAATTGGGTGAGTGTATATATATAGTTTGCTTTAGAATAATATTGAAAAGGGGGTTTTCAACCTCAAAACTCTCTGTAGGGGGATTTTGTACTACAGTCATGTGGAGAGATTTTCATACCTTACTTCTGTGTTTGGATGTTGTTTTCCTTAAAAATCGGAACATAATATTAACGATAATTTGATTTTGTAATGTTTTAGCTCGAAAATTAAATGTACTGTAAGGGAGAAGTAAGTTAAAATATTTTTCATAAAAATCCGGAACATTTTTTCGTAAATGAGAAGATTATTTGTTTATTAATTAGAAGAGGGAGTTCAAACAGTTATTTGGCGTTAACAGATTTTTAAATAAAATTTGGAAATTTTTGGCGACGAAAATGTAAGTAATGTAAGTCGATTTCTTTTCAAAACAAAATCCGGAACATTCTTTATTGATTACAAAACGTTTATGTTATGTTTCAGCAAGAAAATTAAATGTCTAAAAAGTGATTTTCAGTAATCAATTCTAGTAAATTACTTTTTTTTAAAGCCCTGAACAACCTATTGTCGATATTTAAAAAATTTGTTTAAAGATGAAAATACGAAACAATTTGATATTGATAATCAAATTATAGTGACGCATTGTCAAAGAATATAAATGTAATATTAGTAATTATGCGATTTCAAACAATCATTTGACATAATTCATTTTTTATAAAACAATATCCGGAACATTTTTACACTTAATGAAATATAAGTCAGTATAGAGATTTCAATTTAGCATTAATATGCTATTTACATAAAAAAACGGAACATATTATTGATGTGTTTTTGCAACGTTTAAGCATGGGAATTGAATGTAATATAGGTTAGAAGAGCAAACAAACATTCGTTGGCGTTGATTAGTTTTGCACACAAAAATTCGGAACAATCAATTTTAGATACTTAAAACTATTGAGATGTCACGGAAGGAACATTAAATGGTAAATCAGATTTTCAATAGCTTTTAGATTTATTTTTTTTTATATCTAAACTCTCATCTAAACTGTTGCGACACTCACAACATTACCATATTTAAAGGAACTTTTTGAACAAACGTGCCTAAGAAAAATCAAAAAAATCTTGGAAGACAACGGCCACCCGCTCCATCAGAACTACGCCAGGTCGTCGCGAAGTGGGCGACTGCTGTCAATCAAAACAAGAACGGAGCGGTACAAAAACTCTTTCGTACCTCACTCGGTCAGACTCTATCACCGCCACTCATTGATCAGGGAACATGAAATGCACCAAGATACCTGTGTATATATATAGTCGCTGAATGAACTCTTTATGTTATCTGTTGTATTTATGTGTATTTTTCTGTTGTGTTGTCTTTATATGAGAAAAGAGTCCTTGTAATCACAACAAATTTCCGTAAGGACCAATAAAGCAGTCTTAGTCTTAGTCTTAAACGACAGACAAAACGCACAAAAATAAACCTCTTTTATTCTGATGGGGGCACTAAACAACAAAAATTAAAAATAAAATAAAATCTGATTTTTTAAAAAAGAAATTAGTTTGGCACCATGTCAAGGCCGGGCTTTACGCTACTACACAAAGTCGCTGCATAAAAAGTCCATTTTAAGAAATGTTCGTGATATTTACATACAAAGTGCATTCTTGGCCTTTATAAGCAAACATAATTTTTTTTTCTTTTAATTTTAGCAGCTAGTTGACCTGAAAAAACATTAATATTTATTTTTGTTGTAAACATTTGTAGTACATTTTATAAAAATATATGACTTAGGGATACTGAATATACAATTCGTGTGATTTACTCTGTTGGCATATTGTAACATTGCCTCCCTTACATTTACGTTATTGTTTTAGAATTGGTGTATTTTTATGAAAAAATCGCTTGCATAATTAATTTTATAAATTAAACGGTTTGCTTTTAGAAAACCAAAAGTAGCCGTTGCACCTAAACTTTTCAAGCCGCATTTAATGGTGAAATAATACTTTTCATATCTCTTCTAGTTTTCGAGATCTGAGTGTGACAGACGGATATTTTGCACAAACTTAATAGCGGCTTTTTTCCCTTACGGGGGCCGCTAAAAATTAGTTCTGGCTTTGTCCTTGACCTTTAGTACTACTAGTTCTAAATTCTAAATTTAAGTGTTTTTTTTTTCCTTACTCGATATTAGTAGAATCGGAAGCACACAATAAATAGATTTAACAGCAGTATTGCTTCATCGCTCTTTCAGGTCATAGTCGTCATAGATTCTAGGTCTAAATATAAATCATATGTCTGGGCGTTGTGTCTACTAGATCTAATCTAGATTATTTCTAGATCTATAATATAGGATAGCTAGATCAATCTAGATTCTATTAATTGAGTCTAGAAAAGTAGCCCAGTAGAGTAACTAGTTTCTATAGAATTAGATCTTAGTGAGAAAGTCTGCTTTTTTATTTTAATTAGATCTAAAATCTAATAGATCTATATCTTATTATCTACAATCTAGATCTAGAGTCTAGACTAGTATATGTAGAGTAGAGTCTAGATAGATTAGATACTAAGTATATATAATATAGAGGCCTAGATAAGATAGTCGGTAAAACTTCCCATCGAAGGCATACTCACTGGACTCTGGATATCTAGTCTATTATACATATATAGTATTATTATTATTTATATTATAATTATACTATTATTATAATTATAGTCTATACCGTGATAGATCTAATCATCTATCTTATTCTTACTATCGTAAACATTGAGTCTTGTATTAAGACAATTAAGTATTAGATCTAATTTGTATCTATGATCTGATCTACTATTATTAGAATTATTCTAGATTTAGATCTATTAATTATTTACAACTAATAACAAGAATACTACTGCTACTTTACTAGACTAGTTATTACTAGAACTAGATGATACTAGATCTATTATCTATCTTTCTAAATCTAATTAACTTAAGACTTAGACCTAGACTTAGATCTAGATCTAAGTAATTTAGATATCTAACTATACTAAACGTAGATTCTATTAGTTACTATTCTAAATTATTTTAGTATTGCAAGTTATTATTTATTATATTAGAAAAATAATTATTTCCTTCTTGTTTTTCCTCAGATTTTGTTTACATTTTCTGGATTAAATATGGAACCTAATTCTGTTCCAATGTATACAGGAGCTTACAATACTGATCCTATGTCTCATTCTCAAAGTTTGGATGGGAATAATGTGACTTATTTTAACAATTCATATCCTACTCATTACCAAGCAGCACCTATGGGTGTCTATTGGTCTGAGCAGCAGTACTATCCACCCACTAACCACTACTCTACAAGTATGCCATATTATGAGACTGACTACCCTCAGTCATCTAATACATATAGCCCTGTATCTGAATATTTAGATTCATCTCGTCAATCTTACAGAGAGAGAAATCCGCAAGGAATTAAATTTCATAACTTTGCAAGTGAAGTAAAACATCTGCCAAAGAGACAAAACAATAATGTGGCAAGTTATAAAGGAGCAGAAAATACATCGCTTCCAGATGATTCTAAACAAAACAGCTTTCCTCAGTCTAATTATGGTGTTTCTTTTCCAGGCTACAGAGGGCGTGGGAGACATTTTTCTGCTAGTAAACGTCCCAATTATTGGGGTGGTCAGTCTCAAAAGAGTAAACATGATACAGGATATCAACAAAGAAAACAGGAGGAAGCTGGTCCTTTGTCTTCCCATCAGCGCACAAAAGAAACAGATCAGTATTTACATCATTATGAAAAAAGTAACACCAATGTTCAGGCCTCAGCAGTAGGTAATGGTAAAACTCAACAGTTTGATGGTGCACCAAGGGAGATAACTAGTGATGTAGATCTTGTGTCAAGTCATCAAAGGAGAGCTACTAATGCTGGTGTGAACCCCAGGGCTTCTAGTTATGGAAAAGGAACTTCTGAAGATAGAGGAACTTCTAAAAGATCTACAGAGAAAACAAAACAGGTCAAAATGGAAGAATCACTGTATAGCTCAAAGAAGAAGTATAGTTATGGTCATAACCAACATTTCTATGGAGACAAGCAGGCTATGAAATACAGAGGATCTTTAAATAGAAAGAATGGAGAAAGTGCCATTGAAAATGATGAAAGCCAAAGATGTAATTTTTTTTGGTCATCTATTTGTTTCTATTCACAGTAATGTATTGTGTATGTTTAATAATACTTAATTTGTAGTGGATCTTTGTCTTAGTCATTAACACATTTACATATCAAGGGTGCAGTAAATTACAAAATTTCCAAGTTTTTAAAAATTTTAAAACAAAAACTTTCTTTTCAGTTATAAAGAAACAACTTTAAATGAATAAAACCTTAAGTTTGAATATATCTGTGTAACACCATTATTATCACTCAATTCTCTGGATGGGGTCTTGTGTCTTTAGTATCACGACAAACATTAAAATTCACTGACCAAGGCGCTTGTTAGCAGACATTATATTTATTAATATAAAACAGTAATAGATAAGCAATCCAGCCGTAAAGGCGTAACACATTGAATCATAGCTTCAAGAAAAAATTACAAGTCCAACATCTGAATACACTTTACAATGATACTTAATTGTAATTTTCGCCTTAAAACAAATAATTTTACTATCCTCTCTGAGGACCAAGTAACATCTGCCATTCTATCTCATGGTTTCAGCTCAGACCAAGCTTTTTCCACATGAGAACACGAAATATTATAAGTGATCACAAATCACTACCAGTTGCAATGAGTCTCAAATGAGGCTGTAACAATCTGACACTTGGTGTGTTTTACAATGTTGGCCATTTTAAATTATTTGAAAACAGAAACATTTGTGAAAAAAAACAACTCATAAGTAAGAATCCATTGCATACATAATCAACAGCCAAAGTAGTCTTAAGATTTTATTCACATTGAGTGAAAGCTTTAATATACATATGTTAAAAAAAGAAAAGAAAGACAAGCAAATATTCAAATGATATTTATTTTTTCTCCCAGCCACATTAACAGAACAGTTGTCTTCCAGTAAATATGAATGTATGATCTGTTGTGAAAACATTAGAGCAGATGCTCCAGTCTGGAGTTGTTCTATGTGTTACCATGTCTTTCACTTGCAATGTATTCAAAAATGGGCTAGGTCTTCCATAAACAAAGGTAATAATACAATTATGATGTCCAGATGGTATATATATATTTTGTATAAAAGATTCATTGTAAAAATGTTATAATAGTTAAATGATCTACTTTTTTTTTTATGCTTAGCTGCCTATAATTGTTCTTTATGACTAGATGCAGTTGAAAAGTTAATTTTTTTATCGTTAAAATATATCTTACTGGTAATTTTTCCTGTAATAGAGGACCAGAACTGGCGCTGCCCTGGATGCCAGAACATATCTTCAAAAATTCCTTATCAATATAGATGTTTCTGTGGTGAGTACATATAAGTGCTAAAATATTTGTTTTATTAAAGTCAACTTTATTTTATTTTTATTTTTTTCAGGCGTAGTTTAAATTATTTAAAGATTTTAAACGATTAGTTTAGTCTGTCCATATGTCTATTATATTAAGAGGAAGAAAGAAATGACAGAAAAATGGAGTACTTTGAACGAGGATATTATTGACATTATTATTTGTTGAACAGGATTCAAGTTCTCATTATCTATGACTTGTAGTTCTGTGTAAGAGTTTATAATTTTAAAAATACTAGTCTACACACGGTGTAGCATACGCCGATATTTTGCAGGGTCGGCTTTATGCCCCACACTTTCATAGGACCCTCGCTAATTCTAGGTGTAAATTTATTAAATTAAACCATTTTATAATTTATAACAGATTTCCCGCGGCTTCCTCATTTACCAGGAATTACAGGAAATCTCCTGAAATTGCAAAATATCCAAAAAATCCTGGAAATCTCTGGAAATTATTAAATCTTTTGAAATTTCATACAAATCTCCTGAAAATATATTGGGGTGTCATTCAATATGGAAAACGCCAATCCCACATGCAATAATTAAAAAAACAAAAAACGTCGGTTATGTAATACCCATAATTGTGGAATCTGGTGAAAGAAGCTTCTCGCGCCTCAAACTAATGAAGAATTACTTGAGGTCAACAATTCTTGAAGATAGAGTGGAACATTTGGTAATTCTTGATATTGAGCATGATCTATATAGGAAACAGAATTTTTATGATATACTGTATGACTTCGCTACACGCAAGGCTTGTAAAATAATTCTGTATGTAGTAAAGAATGAATAAAATGCAAAGACAAATTTATTTTATAATAAAAACTCTTAATTTTCACTAATTATCAGTATCCCTATCCAAACTGGGCCCCACGATATCCGTTTTGCATAGGACCTCACAATGGTTAAGTCCAGCCCTGCTATCTAGTGACGGGTGAATGCTACTTGTTCTCCCCTCCCTTTTTTTTTTTTTTTTTTTTTTACGACACTTAAGTTACATGGGGCTACTCTGGTTGCTATTTAGTGACGGGTGAATACTACTTGTTCTCCACCTTTTTTTTTTACCGCTAAAATTACATGGGGTAACTCTAGTCCAATTTGTAGAAATAAAAGCGTGATCTTTCCTTTACGTCTTGGTGTCCAAACTGTTGAGCCATGAAGAGAATTATATATATAGATTCAATGACTCTTTATTAAGGTTACCTCAGCTAGCTTGTGCAGAAAATTTCCTAAAGTTGTTTTAAAGTCTGTTCCCATCACTGATATATACTAGCATAGCACACCAGCTATGCTAGTTGATTTGTATGCAGGATTACTTGTTAGCGGTTTACTTAACATTTGCCTTTTTAACAAATGGCTTCATTTAGCCTTCGCAATGCTTTACCAGCTATAATTTTGTCTGTCAAGAATCTAATCAGCAAATAACACCCGTATTTCTTGAAGGAATAACAACAAAATCATTTTTGTTATCAGACCTGCCTACCGTTACGCAAAATGCGTATTCATTACGCAAAATCTCCCAAAAATGATAGTCAGTACGCAAATACGCATTTAACCTGTCGCATTTCATATCCTTTTTTTTTCCTCTCTTGACTACCTTACGAGCGGTCACGGAGGTCACGCTAAGATCTAGAATCTAGATAACTTGTTATACAGGAATAGATCTAGCTAGAGTCTAGCAGCAGTCTAGCTAGTCATTACGTTATGTCATGATTCTCTACATTAGTTATTACTCTACAATCTAGATACAATTTAGTTGTAGTATGATTTAGATTGACTAGATCTAGATTGATAACATCTACTACCATCTAGTCTAGATCTAGACTAGATTCTTAGTCTTATTATAGCATAGATCAAGAATGAAGGTAGGCCTACGAAGGTTTTGAGCTATGTTTGTAGCGGATCCACGGCATCAGTAACATTCTTGAGTCCATATCTAGAGTAGATTATATTTATTATATAGACATAGATCCAGAACTAGGCTAGATATCATCTCTATTGTCGTATTGATCTAGATTTAGATTGTAGATCTAATCATGACATCTAGATCTAATATTATATATATATATTATATATATATATATATATATATGACAAAATAGTGGATTGCTTAAGTGTTGCGCATTTTGGTGCCAAAGTACGCATTTTGACCATCAGCGTTACGCATTTGGACTTTTTTTGGTAGGCAGGTCTGTGTTATGCTTGTATAGCAATCTTTAGTCCTGAACTTATGTTCATATTTCAGGCTCCAGAAGAGACCCCAGGTACATCAGAGGAGAAATAGCTCATAGCTGTGGTGAAGTGTGTAACAAGAGAAGACAAGGTGACTGTAAACATCCATGCACTATGTAAGTACTCGGTTTGAAAGAGGAAGAAAGAAAGGACTGTAACATACAGTCTGACATGCTATAGTGGTGTGTGTTTACATTATTTCTACTATACTTTCTATTAAAAGTCAACATGCTATGATATTAATGACTTGACTAAAACTGTTTTCATTTATATTCTTTTACTTAATGTTCCCATCACTTGTCAAATCTTGTTCTGTGTATTCAGCTTATGTCATCCAGGCCCATGTCCTCCCTGTTGTGCTACAGTTTGGATCACTTGTGACTGTGGGAAACTCAAGTAAGATCACATTTCAGAGTTACTTTTTTTTTTTCTCTCTCTAATGTTTAGATAGAAAGTAGGACACACAAACTTGGACAAAGTGTATTATGTATATATATTATGTATGGTGATGCTCCAACTGAGTATTAAGCCAAAAATAATTCTTTAGCTAAATAAATTGTTGATTAAATATATAATAAATTCAATTTTAAAATGATTTTTTTATATATTTTGATTGATCAAAGAATTACTGGGTACAATGTTAAAAACATTACTGAATTCAACTAACTCAAGATCAATTCTTATAGTACACCTCAACACTGACTTGTTACATTGCAACCTGTGGGTAGTGAAGACCGTTAGCTCGTTGCCACTTTATAGGTCTGTACATCAGACATGTGACGTTTTGGTCTCCCTTACCAGTGTTCAGGCCTACTATGACGATTGGTCTCAACTAACTACATGACTCTGGTCAACTAACTATGATGGTCAACTAACTATGACTGGTCAACAAACTACATCACTGGCCAAATAACTACATCAGTGGTTAGCTAACTTCTTTAGTCAATTAACCAAATGACTCATCAAAAAAACTTTTATCTGGTCAAATAAATACATGAGTAATCAAGAAACCACCTGACTGGTCAATTAAGACTGGTCAAATAACAATGACTAGTCAAATAACTACTTAACTGGTAAATTTATTTCTTTAGCCAAACAATCTAATGACTGGACAACTAAATACATGGCTGAAGAGAATTAATTTCATGATAGAATTCAACTAACTTGTATTATTTTCCAGAAAAAATGTTCGCTGTTCTAAGTCTTCTAAGTTTCAGTGTGATCAAGAATGTGGGAAGCAACTAAACTGTGGTATTCACAACTGTAGAGCTGTCTGTCACTCTGGGTCATGTCAACCTTGTCAAGTGGACAAAACTCAAGGTGAAATAATGTGGATTACATTTAAATTGGGTTTTAATTACCTCCCTTTGAAGGTGTAGCCAAATGTTTTAACATTTCTTCAGTTCTTAAGTACTAAATTGCATTGAAACTTTGCAATAGACAGTTGCAATTATAAAGATAAGCCTACAAGCCAAATGCAGATATGTAGCCTATTTGAAGACCTGGAAATGTCTATTTTGAGAGGCAAATTTGATTTTCCTAAATATCAAGAAATATACTCAGGAAAGTCTAAAATCATTCAAGCACATTACATACACAAAATGCAGCAATCCAAAAAATTAACACAACATAAAGTTATAAGACATTCTGTACATTTTTCAAACTATTTACACATTTAGTCTTTGTCATAGACTTTTCTAGACTATGTTAGAATGTTGCCGTTGTAGTCACTTGGCAATGATTTTATGATCATAATGCCTCTAGTGTTTTGTAACTGATTCCATATTAGCACCAACATACATTTCATTCAAAAGAGTGGGACTATATGCTAGATGGGAATTTAGATTTAAACCAGATGCAATGAACTTGTTTCTAATGTAGAAGCTGGGCTATTGAGTTTGCTGAATAGATAAACTCCCTAGCTGTTGTAAGATAAAGTTATTTATGCTGAGTTCTGATGCTTTAAGTTGTTTGAGAAAACAAACAGATGGAGGCACAAGAAATCAAGAATTTAATTTTTTTTTTCTGCATAAGAAAATGCTTTTCTTTATTTAGATCAGCAAGAGCTAGTAAATATTTTCAATCTTCACACGTCAGCAGGTGTAAAAAAAAATCAACACTACTAACTCTTGTGGTAGGTCTTAAAAGAAACGTCCATTCTTACATATATGATTAGCAACAACTTCTTGTTGTTTTTATTTAATTTTTTTTTGGGTTGCTGTTGCATGGAAATGCATATGTTTAGATGATAAACCCTAGGCATGTATTTTTGTGTCCATTTGCATACAAAATACGCAAGATGAGTACCTGTAGACGACTCTGAATTATTTTTATTTTAAAAAAAATATCAAAGGGCATCAGCTTTGAGGTAAATTTTGTCTTATTAATAACAAAGCTAATATCTTTCATCAATGAGCTAAAGGGTCAAAGGTAATAAGCCTTGACCTAGTTGTATTCTTCCATTAGATGTAAAATTCATGTGTGACCTAAAATTACATGTGTGATTACTTTGAACTGCTGATGATGAAAAATAAAAGGAAAAATTAACCCACATTACATCCAAAATCGAACATGCTCACTGTAGTCCTGTATGAAAATAAATGTGTATCTGGCTGAATGTTACCATGTTCTACTTAAATTTAAACTCATGGCTCAAGGGGACTAATTCAACTTATACCACCACATCTGTTAATTATGATTTCTTTCCTTGTGCAATACCAAACAAAATAATTAATTACCAATAGTTAATTAGTTGTGCAAAATTTCAGCTTGATCTGAGATTGGATGTGGGAGAAATAGTGTGTACAAACTTTTGATCAGACAGACAGAGTGAGTTGAAATAAGCTTTGTTCAAGTGATAGGTGTTCCAAATATGTAATTATTTGCTGACTTAAGTCACTTTCAGCAGACGAATACAAAGTTTATTTGACAACAATAATAATACTGCACTTCTTGTTAGTGCTACAAGTCAAGAAAATCCTATCGGCATAACAGCGGTATAAAAAATATCCAATACGTTAAACTCTCTAGAGTATATTACAAATCATGTCCGCATCTCAGCGGGTAACACTGTACAGAATAATAATACATATCTCAAAAAGAACACTGGCATCAACTGCCTTAAAGATACTTCCTAACTGTAAATACTGCTCGACTTTTCTAAGTCGCTAGTGTCCGTATCGGACCGAAATATTACTTGACCGCCCAGTTGAAAGGATACCACTTGACTGACTTGACTGAACTCAAAGTCAACTTTATTCATTCTACTTCCTGTTTTCTACATCAGGAATTCCACGTGTCTTTTAAACTCTTAACATGACGTGAACTTTAGATCAGGCAATGTCAACTGAGACTGTGACAGACATGCACCCATAAATCATCTGGTAACATTGTTTTATAGTTGTCTAGCTCATCTGTTAGATTTATTGTTGACATAAAAGATAACATTTTAATCAAATCTGACTTTCAGAATGTTTGTGTAAAAAATCAATCCGAAAAGTTTTGTGTGGCTCAGAAGAATATACGAAATCTGATTTTCGTTGTATGCAGATTTGTGGAAAGTAAGTTCAGCTTACCAACTTTATTTATATATATACATTTATATATATATATATATATATATATATATATATATATATATATTTTGTGATGTACAGGCTGTCTTGAGGTCAACTTTAGATGACTTGAATTTCAATTAATTACTCTGCAAGCGTTTGAGTTTTATTGTTCGGGTGTATTCAGTGTAGTTGATCAACAATACAGAATAAACAAGACGATCGATTTAACGAGTAAAGAGATGTGGTCAACACTGATGAACAGTTCATACTATATTTATTCATATAAAAGGCCACAGTAAAAGTCTGTCAACTAAACACGTCTTTACCCTAGAGGATTCTATCGCTAACTGATTTTCCGGTCTCTAACACAAAATATACTAAACATCACTAGTCCCGTTCAATATACGTCTTCTATGGTGCGTCGCTAAATAACTAATACTATAAACAAGGTGTCTAACAATATATATATATATATGCTAGCCTGGCACTACCCGCTGGTCTAAGTTTGTGTTTACTAATGTAGTGGATTGGATTTAGATGTATGTTAAATTTAGCTTAAGATCCTTTCGAGTTTTTTCTCTTTCGATACGAAAATGGGTTTACCCGAAGCCGATACATTCATATCTATTAAAAGCGAAAAGAGCGATAGCTTTGTTAAATGAATGGTATTATAAAGTAAACAATTAAACGAAATAATTTTTAGTACGCGATTCATGAATGAATCTAGGCCTATCTCAACTCGGCTTCGCAGCTTTCGTAAAGAATGTAGTCTATTAAAAATGCTTTAGAAAACCAAATTTGAATGTTAATTTGATCATAATATGAAATGAATGGACTATATTTAGTATGTACATGTGTTAAAGTATAAAACTATCTGTGCGAAGAGAAGTTTTATCATCCTAGAGATGAATTAGAGTTTTAGATCTAGGGATGGAAAGAAACATTGCGGTATTGTTTAATGAAAGAATGTTCATCAGAAAATCTGTAGTCACAGATATAAGGAACTTATTTATGTAAAAAATGCTTTTTAAACACAAAATTGAAGGTTATTTTTATTAAATAATGAAATCCATAGAACTTCTTTTGTATTTTCATGTGTGAAAGTAAAAAACTATCTCTGCAAAGTGTATTTCTTAAAATTAGATCTAGGTCTAAATCCTTTCGATATTTTCTCATGTCAACATTGTAAACATGGTCTAGATCCATAAAATACTATAGCTTTAATAGAGTCGGACAACTTTATTTTTTTTTTAGTCTTAAGTTTGTTTTAGGGCTGCAATACATACACTACGTCTAAGTTGGTACCCAAGAAACATTCCTGCCAAGTTTTATCAAGATTGGTCAAGCGGTTTTGATGTCTATAAGTCACATACATACACCTCACATTCTGCTTTATAGTATAGATATTATATTATATTACATTATTATTATCTATAACCATCTAAAATAGAAAGGAGATGTTTAAAATGATCCAATCTATCTGAAGACTTTTAGATTGTGCTAACCATACCTGCAAGCAATTGTGTCACTCAGGGGAATGCAAGTCTTGTGAACAGCTGCCCCAGAATCTGCTGACTTGCTGTTGTGGTCAGAGTTCACTGTCAAGTCTTGAATTGAAACAGAGACTGTCATGTTTAGACCCTATACCTACATGTCCATTACAGTGTAGTAAACCTCTGCCCTGTGGTTCTAATTGTGAGTATATTTGTCCTAGACTGCCAATCAAATATTGTTTTATTAGTAATTAACAATTTTTAAATTATCATGTAAAAAAAGAGTGCATAAGTTGAGATACTTTTATTCATGGTTATATCTGGATGGAGTGATCAGGTGATTACCTTTTCCCTTCTTTGGCTCTGCAAGCAAAACCATATTTCATAATGATTTTTTGTGCTTAAAATGTTTGAACACAAAATTTTGACCAATACTATTGTTAGCTGAGCCTCATTTGTGTGAAAAGAAATGTCATCCTGGAGAATGTGGACCTTGTGAGAAAGTTACTCACATCAGATGTCAGTGTGGTAGCACAGAGAAACAAATGCCTTGTGGAGTAGCATTTACTTTTAATGGTTAGTTCTTTTCATTTGTATTTAATTCCTATAGTTTGTATGCACCAGTTCCATTAATAAAAATAAAACATGAATATGATCCTTTTCACAGTACATAGATACTAAGTTATGATTTTGTGCTTTATAATTGATGTTATGAATACACTTGACTTCTAATTAGTTTGATTTAATATCTGACAGAAACCAACCCATTGAAATGTCAGAGAAGGTGTGGCAAAAAGAAAACTTGTGGCAGACATAAATGTTCTGACAATTGTTGTGTGGTGAGTTTTGTTTTGTACATAACTATGGAAGTGATTGTGTCAGATTTATAATAACAGTTACACAAATGATGAAACTTTTTCTATTAGTTCGTTTATGTTAATGAAGAAAGCTTACAATAGAACCTCTTCAATATTTCTCTTGCTAGGAGAAATTAAAAGCTGAAACAATGATTGATCCATACATATTAAGGTAGCACTTGGGACCAAATTTTCAAGGAGAGAAGATAGTGAAATATAATGAAATAATGGACAATCCTGATAAGGGCACTGACCATGGACACTCCAAATGTCTAGACAAGTCCACCTAGCAGCAACACAGGAACAAACAGTTCAACCATCTATATTCCCAAATAAAAGAATATTTGTGATCAGTAGTGTTGAGACAGCTGTGCCCCCAGAGTCTCACATAACCCATGCAGACTCTCCCCCTCCCCCCCCCTTTCACCAATAATCATAGAACAGAGCTGACACCAAAAGCATTTAGGCTTTTATTAAACAGAGACTCAATTTTAATTGTATATCTATCAACAGAACAATTGACAACAAATATACATAACATATAGAAGCTTCAGTGAATAGGTAGCCATTAAGTTGTAAATGAAAATGCAAATATGAAGTTAATGCTGAAACAATGAATGATGCATACATGCTACTTATATATTTAGCATTAGGGACCATATTTTTCTCTCATTAATAAATAAATTAATTAATTTTAGTTTAATTCAAAAGGAACTGTATTTTTTTTCAGAAAGAGTTCCACATCTGTGAGATAGTTTGTGGTCAAAAATTATCTTGTGGACTTCACAAGTGTGAAGAGTTGTGTCACCGTGGCAACTGTAAACGATGTCTTCAAGCAAGTTAGTTTTCAGTTTTGTAGTTCTTCTTGATTTCTCTTGTTCTTTAGGCTACTCATTCTGTCTTATGTAACCAATTCTCAATATTGTCTTGTAATGACTTCTTGTAATTTAAACTGTTGTCAATTTGAACAATTCTCTTATGTTTGTGTGTATCCTCCATTTTGTTTACAACTACACTAAGATAGAGTTAGCATTGTGATACAAGAGTTAGCATTGTGAAACAAGACTTGCTTACTTTCTAAGGTTTTGATGAATTGACTTGTCATTGTGGAGCTGAAGTGCTAGAGCCACCTGTTGCTTGTGGAACAAAACCACCAGAATGTCGCAAGTTATGTTCTAGACAACATAATTGTCAGCATCCAGGTGAGAATAATATCTAATGCAATTATCCCTTTTATTCTAGCCAATTTATAAACATGCTTTATCACTTTAACTTCAGCCAATTTATAAACATGCTTTATCACTTTTACTCTTGACAAAAATTGTAAACCAGTCAATTGTTTGATAAAACCCATAAAGATTTCCAACAATTATTCATGAGTTAGATGAAAGTAAACAATGACAGATATTTTTGTTTCTTTTTTTTTAAGTGAACTTTGTTGAGCTTATTGATATAGTTCTATCTTTCAGTTCGACATAACTGCCACAGTGAAGAGGTATGTCCTCCATGTACAGAATTGACAGACAAAATGTGTGCAGGAGGTCATATGGTAAGTCCATGACAGAAGCTTGTCCTCATGTCATTTATATGGGTGACTGCACTTAGCACCATCTTTAAGACAACTATCTGGGTGAAAAGGTGTGGGGGTGTACAACTATTTGCATCTTTGGACTACTGGCCACTATTTGAATTCAAGTTATGAAGACCGTAAAGAAAAGCTTGGGTCAAGCTGTTTACTATTTTGTTGATTCATTCATTAAATGATCTACCCAAATATGTCAGTAATGAAATTTTATTTTCAGTTTATCATGTTAGCAACTCAAAAGTTTTTCCTCATTTTGTGTGTCTACATGTCAGCAACTCAAAGTTTTTCATTTTGTGTGCGTACATGTCATCCTCCCTCTCTTTTACCACACATCCACAGCCTTACAATCTGCAATAAGCACAAAATAGTTTAACCTTTGTTAGCTTGCCTTAGTCAGCTCAGTTTTCATTTCATTTTTCTTGGCCCTTCACACTGACACTGCCATCCACCCTGTGGAGAAGATGCAGACCATCTTGTGCACTATACAAGAATGGACTTGTGCAGAATGATTTGAGTGTAAAGGGAGTTCTGCCCAAGTCTGGTAACTGAGAGCTGTGCATCAAAGGCAGATTGGTTATATTTTGTGTTTTCATCCTCATCTCTTACCTCCCTTTGCTTGAGTTGCTTGACTCAGTTAAAACAGAATAAGGGAATGTAGGTTGTGACATAAAACACGTTTACTGTACTTCCTCTATCTACTAGTCCAAGAGGGCACATATCTAGAGCTACTTTTTGACACGCTGAAGCACAAACGTAACATTGTTTGGACTAATATGTTTCTTTCCTTCAAGTAACTTGATGGTGTGTCAATAGAAATGTTTATTTCTTTTTAAATTAACCATTTCAGCCAATCAATGAATATATTTATATAAAGAATGACACAAGTGGAAAAAAATGTACTTTACAGATAAATTTGGATGAAATAAAAAAAAATGTCTTATACCTTGCATTGACACCAGGAAAACGTTAAAGCATACAAGCATACTTTTAGCTATGTCCCAGCATCATGGATATAGAGACTGCAGAGACTGATTGATATATATATACATATATCTTCTTTATAAAGTAGAATGTTTGGCGTATGTATGTATGTCCCCATTTAGAAATAAAAACCACTTGACAAATCTTGATAAAACTTGGCAGAAATGTTCCTTGGGTACCAACTTAGACCGTAGTGTATGTATTGTGGCCCTAAAACAAACTTAAGACCTTCAAAAAAAAAAACAACAACTCTATTACAGCTATAGTATTTTATGGAACTAGGCCATGTTTATAATGTTGACATGAGAAAAGATTTAGATCTAGATCTAATTTTAAGAACTAAACTTTGCACTTATAGTTTTTTTTTTGACACATGAAAATACAAAATATAGTTTATTGATTTCATTATTTAATAAAATTAACCTTCAAATTTGTGTTTCAAAAGCATTTTTACATTAATTCGTTATTTATATCTGCGAATTTAGGTATCCCAATGCACATTCTTTCATTAGACATTACCAAATGGTTACACATTAACACATCTCTCTACTGAGTCTATTCCTAGGTCTAAAACTCTAATTGAACTCTAAGATGATAAAACTTCTTTTCGCAAAGATAGTTTTATGCTTTAACACATGAACATACTAATTATAGTCCTTTCATTTCATATTTTAATCAAATTAACATTCAAATTTGTTTTTCTAAAGCATTTTTAATACATTTGTTCGCTGTTTGCTAAAGCTGCGTAGCCGTGTTGTGATAGGCCTATATTCATTCATGAAAAAAGGTCACAGTATAGAATGAACTCTATAAAAGCCAATTTTTAACTCTAGATTAGTCTAGATCTAGATCTATGTCTACCTCAAGATCTACTTTATACTTTAACATATGAACATACAAAATTAAGTCTATTCATTTCAAATTTTAATCAAATATATTTAGGCCTACAAGCAAATGTTTTAATTTGAAAAATTGGATTTAAGTAGATTAGCTATTTTGATTTGATAGCTTCATTCATACTATTTTTACATTTACACATTCGCTTTATTTATTACATTTTTATTTCGTTTAAATGTTTTAAAGTCACTCTCTGTGACTATATCGACAGTAATACGCAAATAAAGACCTGCGGGTTGCTGGTAAAATATGTCTAGTATATTATATATATAAATAAACAAATGATGACAGATGTCACTGACATCTTTAGAATACTGAAATTAACTTAAAAGATTCTTGTTGCCATTTTGTGAGCATTACTGCTGCAGACCATGACTCTGTTACCACACTAGCATACTTGGTTGTTACAATTATAGTTCAGGTACAATGTAGAAATAGCAAGTTAGATTTCATTCTCTCACTTTTCTCAAACATGTTTTAGTGCCAACAGATTACTTCACAAATCATTGTACAAGCATCATTTAATTTGCTACTATGTTACGCTATATACACAGAACACTGAATTCTGATTAGAAATTATTTTTAAAAAATTGACGTTTAATTTGAAATTTTTTTTTTCAGATGCGTAAAAATGTACCTTGTCATTTGACCAATATAAGTTGTGGCTATCCTTGTCAAAAAATGTTGCCTTGTGGACAGCATAAATGTCAAAAACCATGTCACAAAGTAAATTGATTATTTTTCAAATTTCATCTAATTGTCCAAAATAATTTTTTTTTCCTGAGGTAAAACTACAATATATTTGTTTTTTCAGGAGCCTTTGTCATAAAAGTATAAGAATGTTATATTAATATTATACCTAGGATACAGGTTAGATATTACTTCCAATGTTCAAATTAGAAGCTATTGTTTTTTAATTGCAGGATAGTTGTCTTAAAGATGGTGCTAAGTGCAGTCAACCATGTCAAAAAGCTAGACCATCTTGCGGTCACCCCTGTGATGCTCCTTGTCACACCAATGGTTGTCCTGATGAACCTTGTAAAGCAGAGGTGAGTGGACTAGGTTTAGGTGCAATACAATTGTCTTGATGAACCTTGTAAAGCAGAGGTGAGTGGACTAGGTTTAGGTGTAATACAATTGTCTTGATGAACCTTGTAAAGCAGAGGTGAGTGGACTAGGTTTAGGTGTAATACAATTGTCTTGATGAAACTTGTAAAGCAGAGGTGAGTGGACTAGGTTTAGGTGTAATACAATTGTCTTGATTAACTCTGTCTTAAATAGTGCAAGTAATGTTCACAAGAAAATGTCTGTTTCCATCTAGGTGACCATAACATGTCCATGTGGCAGTAGAACAGCCACATCTCAGTGTATGTCTGGAGGGGATCCACTGGCTAACCTTGCCCAGTTTCAACGCTTGAGTGTTCAGAGCTATTCAGAATTAGGAGGTCAAGGATTAGAACTTTCTCAATTTCTTCAAGCCAAAAAATCCAATAAAAGGTTTCAAGTCCATAAGTTGATAATGGAAATAGATTCATTAAAAAAACCAATAAACTTTTATTTCAGCATTTGAATTTTCTTTTTTTTTTTTTTTCAGTTCCTTTTTTTTTCTTTTCAGGCTAGAATGTGACTCTAATTGTGCTATGTTGGAACGCAATCGACGCCTTGCATTGGCATTAGAAATTAAAAACCCAGACTTACAAGCTAAATTAGGAAATCCAGCATTCACTGAGTTTTTAAAAGATTATGCCAAGTACGTACTACTGATATTTTAGTTGTGCAAAGGCTATAAGAGGGGATAAATAAGACATTGTAAATAGAATAATTGAATGTTATGACCCAAAGTTTAAGAAATAATTGATTTTTTTTTTTTTTTTTTTCAGAAAAAATCTTAAGTTTGCTTCCAATGTTGAGAAAAATTTAAACACTTTAGTTCAATCGGCTAAACAGGTAAGTGTGTGTGTGTGCCATTGTTATGATGTTGGCATTGAACTAGCTGTTTACTGAACTTACATTTCATAAGCTAAGTTAAAAGTAGTTGATATTTTTGTCTTGTACTTCAGTCATTGCAGTCGTCCAGGAGTTTTGCCTTCCAATCAATGAACAGAGATCAAAGAAGATTTGTTCATGAGTTGGCCGAGTTCTATGGCTGTCAGACACAAAGTTATGATTCTGAACCCAATAAAAATGTTGTGGCAACAGCTCAGAAGTAAGTTGTGATCACTTTTAATATTGTAGTGAAAGTTAGAAGTTTCTAAACAATTAAATTCTTTAGGGAAATTCAATATAGATATTTTAGTCCTGCATAGTTTGTATCAGAACTGGTTTTAATAGTTTCAACATTCTAGTCTCTCAGTAGATAGAAATTAAATCTTTTAATACAGTAATGAGAGATTATTGTTATTATTAGGGATGTTATATTGCATGGTGATAACTATTGTTGCTTTTGTATAGCATATCTTTTATGCTACTGTAGTATGCTTATTCTGTTTGGTCCAATCTCTTTTGGGAGGGGAGAGGGGGAGGTATCTAGGAGAAAATAATAATAGAAACATAAGCTAAAAAAATAAAATCTAAGCTACTTGATAAAACATAAGTTATATAATAAAATATAAGCCACTTGATAAAACATAAGTTATATAATAAAATATAATCTGTGTCATAAAACATAAGTTATATAATAAAATATAAGATGTGTGATAAACATGTTATATAATAAAATATATGCTGGGTCTTAAAACATAAGTTATATTGGGGTTCAAATCCTGGTGAAGACTGCAATTTTTAATTTCGGGATCTTTGGGTGCCTCTGAGTCCACCCAGCTCTAAATGGGTATCTGACATTAGTTAGGGAAAAGTAAAGGTGGTTGGTTTTTGTGCTGGTCACATGACACCCTCCTTAACTGTAGGCCACAGAAACAGATGACCTTTACATCATCTGCCCTTTAGACCATAAGTTCTCAAATGGAAACTTTACTTTTTATTTTTATATAATAAAATATAAGCTGTGTGATAAAACATAAGTTATATAATAAAATATAAGCTGCGTGATAAAAAATAAGTTATATAATAAAATATAACCATAATTTATATTACGTCATGTAACGTACAGTTTTAATTCTTTGTTTAGTAAAACATTTGGATAATTGAACTCTTGATTTCAAGTGATATTTTTTTTATTATTGTGATGATCTGTTTTGAAGTACACTCACATCTATATCTGAAGAATAGCTTCATAATTGAATGTTGGAATTAAGCTACATAGTGGTAATTCACAAAGTTAGTCCAAATTTTACATTTTGTTCTATCCCTGTAGATTCTGACATGTTTTTGTAGTAGTGAGTTCTAAGAATAATTTCTTTGCTTCCACCACATTTGAGACCAAAATATTTCACTCTAATTGTTGGCATCTTACTTTCATCTGGATTGTGTGAATCTGAATAGAATTTAAAGCTTAAGGCAGCGGTTCTCAACCTTTTTAGCTCCGCGACCCCCTAATACAATTTTCCACTCAGTGGCGACCCCCAACAGTAATTTGTTTTTGTCATAGGTCTAGGTAGGCCTAAATCTGATTTAGCTAATGATACAAAATGCATATCAAAATGTATATAACTAATATCCATAATGTTAATTTAATTGTTAGAAACTTATCCTATTTATTTAGTGTAAAATAAATTTGTGATTTAAATTTTTTTTAAAAGCAGATTTTAGGATTTTATTTATTTACTTTTCATTGCGTGTTAATAATATTCACATTACCGGTACATACATATTTTACAATTTAAAAAGTATTACTAATCATGGAAAAGGTTGAGATAGTGTTTGAGCTTGTTTTTATTTCACTAGATTAGGAATTCCCATCTAGTTTGTTTCTGCATTAAGACTTGATAACTGACAAGCAGAAAAAAACATGTTTCATAATGTTGGAAATGGAAAAGGAAGTCTAGAAAAATTCTCGTATAGAACAGAATGATAGCAAACAATTGATCTAAAATAGTGTAACTGACATTGAAGAGAAATATTTTGATTAGATGCTATTGACGTTGCTAATATATGTGGATGAATCATACAATGAGTTACAATGGATTCTTATTGTGACTCATTCTGTACCAACATTGAAATACAGACATCCAAGCATACTTAGAGCACCATGAGTGCAGACACCATAAATATTTTTCCAAGAAGTCTTTTACTTTTTCAAATTTAACCAACTTTGTCAGTTACATCACTCGCTGTAATGGTCGTTTATAGAGGTTTGCATAGAAACTTATCTTGAAAAGCACTATTATGTATACATCTTTAAGGGAAACTCCGATAGTTTTTCAAATTTTAGTTATTGACTTATTTAAATTCTGTGTAAAAAGTTGTAATAGTAAACATTATATCATTTTTTATTTAAATGCTCAGAAAATTTTATATTTAATAAATTAGACAGAAAATTCTTCACGTCCCCAAAAAAATGGGGTTCTGCGAGATGTTTTTAATTTTTAAAACGTGATGTCACAAGGGTGCTGGCTAAATTTAGATCTAGATCTATAAAACCGATAAACTCTCTAGATCTAGACCTATCGGATCGCATTTATTGTTACGCTTCACAGCTAGATGTAGTCTCCACGTTGATTTATGATCGGTCTTTGTTTATAAAGAATATTCTAGATCTAAACCTCTTTTTCTACTTGAAGAAAATGAAATACTGTTCTTCAGTTTGTTGCAGTAGTTCCAATCACAAAGATAAAATCAGCAAGTATGCTGACACAGAAATTAGTGTCTCTTTTCATTTCTTATCTTATCTTATATAATACAGACGTTACTTGAAAAAAGAAGATGATTACGTCCTACGCGTCATGCATTTAGTCATGCATATTAACCAATGACTTAAATTCTGCCAAGTCACTGGTTTTTCTGGCTAGCTCAGGCAACCCATTCCATGCTCTAATAGCACTAGGGAAGAAGGAGTATTTGTACAAATTTGTCCTAGCATATGGGACGAGGAATGTGCCTTAATCTTTGTGTCTTTCAGAGTATTTTATTAAATTTTGTTTTTGTATTTGAAGATTATGGTTCAGTGTTTTATGTATAATTGCTACTTTACTTTTGAGTCTTCTGTCCTGAAGGCTTTCTAAATTTAGTGATTTTACTAATGGTGTTACCCTAGTCAAATGTGAATATTCGTTTGTTATGAATCTCACTGCTCTATTTTGTGTTTGTTCCAGTTTCTTAATGTTTTCTTGAGTTGAGGGGTCCCACACGGTGGATGCATATTCTATCATTGGCTTAACCAAGGTTAAATAACATTTTAGTTTTATGTTCTTATTTGATTTATAAAAATTTCTTTTAATAAACCCTAATGCTTTGTTGGATTTTTTTTATAGTTTCATCAATATGTGGATTCCATGCCAGTTTTTCATTTATTATAACACCTAGGTATTTTGAGTTTTTAGTCTGTGTTACTGGTTTGCCATGAATAAGATAAGTGGAATTAATTTGTTTTAGTTTTTTTGTTACTCTTAACAACTGACATTTTTCTGGGTGGAAAGACATGCTCCAATTTGATTCCCATTTCTGTAATTCATCTAATTCTCTTTGTAAAATGTCTGTGTCTTGTTTTGTTTTTATTGTTCTATATATTATGCAATCGTCGGCAAATAATCTGACTTTTGTTCCTGAACTAATGCAATTTGGTAAATCATTTATGTAAATTAAAAATAGTAGTGGACCCAAGACTGTTCCTTGAGGTACACCTGAGTTTACTGTTATTGGTGTTGATTTAGAGCCATTTATTATTACAGTTTGTTCTCTCCCTATCAGAAAATCTTTAATCCACTGATGCAGTGGACCGTTAATGCCGAAATATTTTAATTTTTTAAGCAAACTATGGTGGTGAACTTTGTCAAAAGCCTTGGAAAAATCTAGTAAGATAGCATCTATTTGTTCACTATTATCTAAACCTTTTGAAAAATCATCAATTAGTCCTATTAGTTGTGTTTCACATGATCTATATTTCCTAAAGCCATGTTGGTATGGGGTGAGGACATTATGTTTGTCTAAGTGGTTTATGATATTGCTACATATTATGTGTTCTAGTATTTTACATGTGATGCTGGTAAGTGATACTGGTCTGTAGTTTCCTGGATCAGATTTTTCTCCTTTTTTAAATAGGGGGGGTGACATTAGCTTCTTTCCAGTCCTTTGGTACTCTGACCTGGTTAAGCGATGCCTGAAAGAGTATTTTGAACACTGGGGCTAGCTCATTGATTAGTTCTTTGAGTAATCTAGCTGGAATACCATCAGGTCCAGACGCTTTATTTGGTTTGGTGTTGGCTAATAGTTTTTGAATTCCATTTTCTTGTACTACTAAATCTTCTATGTTGTCTACTTGGTTCAAATTAAGAAATATGTCTTTGTCTCCTGGGGCTGAGAATGCTGATGCAAAGTATTTGTTTAGGATGTTTGCTTTAGTTTCATTATCATTATGTATTATGTTATGTTCATCTTTTAATGGCGCTATGCCTGTTGTTTCCATTTTCTTAGACTTAATGTATGACCATAGGTTTTTGTTGTTATCTTTAGATATTACATTGTTTATGTATTCACTCTTCAGCTGTCTGCTTACTTTTTGGGTTAGGTGTTTAATTTTTATATACTTTTTGTAAACTCTTTCTGCCTTGGTTTCTTTAAATTTTCTATATAGGTTTTCCTTCTGTTTACAAAGCTTCTTTAGTCTATTATTAAACCAGCATTTATTTATTTTGTTTGATGTGTATTTAGTTGGTATATGATTTTCTATAATGCTTTTAAGATGGTTTTTAATGAAATTCCAGAGGTCATCGACTGGTTGATTAATGTCTTTTTCTAATAAGAATGTTTGTTGAAAGTTTAATGCAGCTTGGTGTAGTTGTGTTAGGTTACATTTATTCCAGAGTAATATTTTTCTTTTGGTTTATGTATTGGCTACTGCTTTTATCTGACTGTGTATTTTTATGATCTCATGGTCTGATAGACCAGGGATAATATCATAATCAACTACTAATCCAGGTCTGTTGGTTAAGAAGAGATCTAATGTGTTGTTTAATCTAGTTGGCTTTTTAATGATTTGATCTAAACTTAGGTTGTGTAAAGTTTCTATGAAAAGCTCATTTATGTCCTTAAGGTTTTGGTGTTTATCTATGGTTAGTGTTTTCCAATTTATATCAGGTAGGTTGAAGTCACCCATAATCCAAAAAACTGCATTTTTATTTGTCTCTTTAAGTGTAGTAATCTGATTACATAGTTCCTGCATGTATTCTAAACTAGAATTTGGTGGTCTGTAAATGCTGCCTATTATAAGGGATGTTGAGGTGGTATTAATTTTACAAAATGTAGATTCTATGTTTTTTGAGTTAGGTAAGGTAATTTCTTCTGCTATAAGAGTGTTTTTTATTGCTAAAAGAACTCCTCCATGATTATCAGCCCTATCTTTTCTAAAAATTTCATAATTACTATTGAAAATTTCTGCATTATAAATTTCAGGATGTAGCCAAGTTTCTGTTCCTGCAATTATGTCTGGTTTTTCACATTCTAATAAAATTTCTAAGTCTGCTGTTTTGTTCCTAATGCTTTGAAAATTTATTACTAAGGTTTTAAGGTATTTTGGTATTACTTCTTTAGGAGGTTTGTTTAGTGAGGCTGTTGTATTAATTTTAGTAGATTTAGGTTTAACAGGAGTGGATCTGGCTAGTGGTTGGTGAGTTGGTTTTGGGATGGTGTTTAGGATGTTGTATGGGTTAGAAGTGTCCGCATCAAAGGAATCAAACAGTCCTGATGTAAACTGAGGTAACCCACACGGTACACATTGCCATGATGCATCTTTGTTGCCTAATACACAGGTGTATTCATATGGAGACATGATGCATGGTACCATTCATCACAGGTGTCACATTGAATGGCTTTCTGTTTCATGGTGCAAACTTTTTTGCAGATGTTGCATCTATCTTTAGATCTAGGCCCTGGATTTGACTCTACATCTCCTGCTATTAATATTAACAGTGAAAGGTATTTATTTCTACTGTGTCTGATTGAGAACTTCCATTTGTGATGGGTAATCTTCTTTAATGTTATGGATGTGTATGTTAGGTTATTTTTGAAGTTGCATTGATCTAAAGTGTGATGATTGATTATGACTGTTGTTTCCTTTTTAAGTTTAGTGTTGACTGAGGTAGATCTAGTTCTGTGTTCAGCTAGTGTGTATTTAGTAATTATTAGGATAAATAGCCAGAGCAATTTCATGATGACTGTTGTTGATTTTAGTTTTAAAAGGTCTAGTCTAAATCTAGTTTAAGGTTAAAAATGCCTAAGATGGCCTAAGCTAAGTCTAAGCCTAAAGTGATAGCTAATTTACAAGCTAATTTACAATGACAATCAAATGGTTTATTCTTGTTTCCAAGAGATGAAGTTTTAAAGGGAAAATGGAAAAAATTTATTCGTCTGAAGAGCAAATATTTTACAAAGGCATTAGCTGTCAGGTGGGTTTTGTCGCTTAGGTATGATATGATATTATGGTCCCGTATCCCCAGCCTGAACAGAGTAACACAGGAACCTAAAGGTAATAGCATGTAAACTACAAACATTGAATAACAGTTATTCAACTGAATATTTAGTGAATAACAACAGTTGTCAACAGGAACAATATTTAATTAAACTTAATTGTAATTTTCAAACATATTTACATGTACATCAATATCATTGAAGTTAGCTTTTGATTACTAATTAGTCTAATATCACACCAACAGGTTTCCATAACACACCTTCACGCTCACACTCCATCTCGGCGCCCAACAGAAGCTCAACTCCCTACACCTCAACACCGATAGTTACTGCACAACTCCAAGGGCAGAAATACGACACACTTTCCCATAGCCCAAGGCCTAACACCGTACCCTTACAAGGGGAACCAAAAAACCAGCTACCCAGCTCACAAAAGCAGCTCTCTCTCTCTCTTGCGGAAACTAAGGATGACGTAAACACACACACACACAATATTCTAGACAACAAAAACGCACTTAAAAGAAACTACTTCCTATACCCTAAAACACCAATATTAAATGCAAAGAAAACTTCAAGCGCGCACGACAAAGCTAATTCCTATTTATGCAACTTCATTGCTGTGGAAATGGGATTTAAAAAAAAAATGAAGCTAATACCAGGTGCAGTACCAACAATACATTGGATTTCATTAGATCTATACCGAAGAAATGTTTGATCCTGCAATGGTGTTTCGACACTTTGATGGAGATGTAGTCTGCAGCATCTATTTTTGAATGACAGTTATAAAAAAACAAAGAAGAACCAATAAAAAAAAACATGTATACTTTCAAACAAAGATGTTACATGCACTAAAAGTGCCCTCTGTATCCTCTGGCAGTATGTCCTTGTTTATATTTGTCACCCCCACTTTTTTTTTCATTGAAGCTTGACAATCATTTCATGATTTTTTTCGTAATAATGTAATTTGAGTAATGTCCCATTCAACCATAAATATACTTGTTAGAACACTTGTTGAAACAACAACCAAAAAAAAAACTCCGATAAAAAAATTGCTACCCCCTCCAAATTAGGCGACCCCTGGCAAATGGTCATTCGACCCCCAAATGGGTCGCGACCCACAGGTTGAGAAACCCTGGTTAAACGGCTTTTGGAAATAGTGCAGGGGCTTGTTCCAATTCAGCAAGCATGTCTGTGCGCCCATTGATAGCTCACTTCTCTACCTTAAGCTGGTACATAGAGCATAAACAACAGAAATGAGCTGAGGTCCTGATGCAAGTTAAATGTGGCAGTAAATGCAGGGGAACTAACAAAGTACTGCACATAACAAAAGGCTGGTTAAAAGAAGAATTGTGAATGTCTGCAGCACAACTCAATGGACTCTATGCTATTACTTTGCTTCATAATTCTTTGTCAGTTTTGTTTTAGTGGGCTGTCAACTCAATTAGTGAAAGTGACTGTTTTGTCCACAGGGAAAAATGTTGGCTACCTAATGTGACATTGACTCAGTTGGTCAGTAAAGGTCAGACTGTGAAGGGCCCTCCACCCTTGAGCTCTACAGTGTCTCAAGGTGCTAAGTAAGTTGTCTCTACTTGTGCAATGAATTAGATGACTAGACTAGAATGACTTACTATAACTATTGACTGTGCCTACATTATAAAGACATTGAAGCCTATCTTTACTCTTCTCAGCTACACAGTATTAGAAAAGAAAAAAGCTGATGGTTCCCCTAATGAAGCCTGGAGAGGAACAGCATCGACATCATCAGATCAGAAAGCAGCTGCTCCCATTGATTATTTTGATTTCACAGATTGACTTGTTTTTCCATGTATGATTAGTGTGTTGGCTGGTGAACCATCAATATTCCAAATTATTCCTACATTGAAATAAACTGTTTGTTTTCAAGGTGACTGTTTTGCCCTTCCATTGAAGTTTGTCCTGAACTTGATTGTAACTTTTCACCTGTCTATTTACTTTTGCTGTAAATCCATTCAAGTGTGTGACTGTTAGCAAATAATGAAAGATAGCAATGCACTTTTTTCTAAAATATATGTCAGATCTGCATAGTTATGTTTAGTTGTTTTAAACATCAAGTATAAACCTTTTTTTTTTAATTGCATAAAACATTAAAGCCAAACAATTATATAAGCCACAGCAGCACATACATATTGGTATATTCAGATCAATTAATACTTTTAGAAACACTCTCTAAATATTTGTTTCTTTTGTTAAACTTACCAAGTTAATTTTTTTTATTTAACTATTAATTAAAGATTTCAATAAATAAATGTATAGGCACATAAAATTTATTTTGTCTTTCAGAAAAGGTTTTTCAACTATGACACTCTTGTTTGACTTGTGCTTCAGTTTCTCTTTTATTCATGCATTGTTTTTTCCTTTCTTATATTTTTTTCTTTGACTTTTTCACTTGTTCTGTAGAAAATAAAATTGTATTCAGAAACCATGGAAGGTGTTATAATTATTGGTTATATCTTTCTCCACTAAAACCACTAGCTAAAATTACATTTTTTCAATTGATCCTAAACATGTGTTAATGCCAGTAAAATATTTGTAGTAAAATATTTGTACTACTTAAGCCAGGCATTCCACTTGCTGGTTTAATTCATCATCCCAGACCCCAGCAGTGCAACAGTTCAATAAAGTTTAGAATTTAATCATTGCAAGTAAAGGCGTTTCTTTTGAAAAGCTGTTTTAAATTTAGTCAGTTTAACTGGGTAATTAGTGCGCCATTGCACTGTGACTGTATTATAGTCATTGTAACATATTTTTAGGTATTTTACATAAGAACACCTATGAAGACCAAACAACTTGTAGTTGACTTTACCAGTCTTTTATCAACAGATTTAGTTCTTGGCCAGTGGAAAGCTACCAAACATCTCACTAAAGATCAAGATGAAATATTTCTTGAGTCAGAGTGATATATCATTGTATTTTGTGTGTCTTTTAATGTCGAGCTAATTCATATTTCTTATCATCATAAATCTGTCAGAAGACAGATTGCAATGAATAATGACTTGAATTAAATGAACTCAAATACTGCAATAGCACGAAACAAACGTGATAAATTTGATTGGAATTCATTTTTAGTAATAATAATAATAATAGAATTGCAAGTACAAATAACGTCATACAAAAATAAACAGAAAAGTTTGTTCTAATTGTTCTTGACATGCTATTCTTACTATTTAACCGCATTTATATATATAATAGTTCTTAAAATGTACTATCTGATTTATTAAAATAATTTATTAAAACTAAAAAAAAATAAAAAATTACAAATATTCTTTGCCCATTATATAACCCGAAACCAGCTGCGAGATGCAGATTAGGACAGAAAAAAGAAGGTCTAATTGATTCTTTTTATATGTGTTTGTGATGACAATTTCAAGTACAATTTAAGAACTTTTGAACTGTTTCAAATCAACTTTACATGACAGATTGAAATAAATAGATATAAGCCAGTAAACATTTTTACATTATTTTCAGACATTTTATAAACTAAAAACAAAACATTAAAAAAAAAAGATAACATAATTTTAATTATCATTGTTAAACATAATTAACCCATTCAGGTCAACTGCCCACCTAGTCCAAGAACCATACTTTGGAGATGAATTTAAGGTGAATGGCCAACTTAATGTTCCATGTTTGGGTTCATAACTAAGCTATAATTATTTTCCAAAAAATAATGATATATTATTGAATCTAATGATTCTAGTATTAATGTTTGTATTGAAAACACCACTGAATGTGCAACAATGATGAGCAAGAGAAGCGTGCTGATACCAATAGTTCTACACTAAATAATCCAGCTTTGACTTTTAACAAATACTGGAATGCAAAGATCTTGCTCTAACATTCATGATACTTAGTGGAATGTTCTTTTTGTAGTGCAAAGAAAGACTAGCTCAAATAAATAAATCAAGAATTCAAACCACAAGGACCTGTCAAAAACATCCATTTGATTCAAGTCGAAAGAAGTTACAATTACTGAATGTCACAGTTTTGTTGAGTATATTTGTAAAAATGTACACAATCAAATAGCGCCACTTTCTTTTATAGGCTATGATGTCATTCATAGCAATTATATTTTGTGTAGTATATTTTTTCCCTCATATTGTCATTATTTGCTGTGACCTTATTTATTAGCACTTACTTTGGAGTGCATTTTTTCACTATCTTTAAATTGATAGACAAGCTGTACTTTTGTGGTCCTGTGTAGTCTTTTGGCATTGGACAGCCTTAGTCATATTGCCTTTGATCTATTATGGGTAGGACTATTTAACCCCTGTTTAGGGTGAGTTGTATTTTATATTGTAATGATATTTTTTATACAGTATCATTCGTATTTGAAGTTTTAGATCAGGAGTCAGAGTCTTTGTTATTTATTTCTATAGGGTTTCAGTGTTGGCATTATTTATTTCATCGTTGAGTTGATACAGTGGGTTTTGGTATTACCCTAGACATAGTTGTTAATCTTTGTCAGTCTTGTTGGTCAGAAGTTAATGAAATTTCTTGTAAGCTACTACCAAGATTGATTTTCAGTAACAGTTTATACAGTACCTGTTACAGAGACGAATCTTTGGCATAAATTATGAAACTGAGAGGTTGTTGAAGTCATTATGAATGATTTGTCAATGTTGCCAAGCAACCTATGACTTATTATCTTCATATTTATTTCTGATTATCATTCACATTATTCATTTTAATATCATTGTATAAATATCATTGTATTAAATTCATATTTTATTTTAAATCATCATACACAGTGTATGTACAACTGAGTGTGTAAGGTGTGTCTGTTAGGCTGAACATCAGGACTAGTATCATTATCAAGTAAAAAGAAAACATAATTTTTCTTTAATACACACACATGTTGTAATTAAAATTATACTTAATTACCCTAGGCTTTTAAATATAATTAGGGTCCTGATACCAAACAAAAAAAAAATATGTCATCTAAGAATGGCGAAACAAACCATGGAATTAAAAAAATATTTTTGTTAGGATTTGACAGACTACATATCTTTCTATAACATTTTCAGTTGGGATTGTTTTTTTTAATAAATTCTTTGTAAGTAAACCCACTTGGTACACATGTTGACAGGAGGAAGTCAAAGGAAACAAATAAACCATTCAGTTCATCATGTTCAGCTATATAAAGAAAAACTGCCAAGAACTATTTATTCCTGAGCAAAGCACCATAAGCTTCAAAGGAAGAGAGTGTTCAAAATGTACAATCCACGGAGTTCAATAACACATTTTATATTCTGCATTTCAAAGCTGTCTTTTCAAACAAAAAGACTTAAGTCTGTAGTAATGGTAAATGAAAAACAGTAACAGAAGAGTGTTTTGTTTACTATAGTCAAATTACTCAGGCCAACCTAGACTGCATCCTGGAGAATGCTGAAAAATATTTTCTATACATGAGAAAACTCAAAAAATAAACATTCCTGCATCATATATAGAAAAAAGTTTTACAAATAATTTCAATATTACATGAAAATTAATTGGAACTAATTTTTCTGTAAAATTCTATTTTAGCTATAATTTAATTCAGACCTGCGGGCCATTCTTTAAGAAAAATAGAAATTATAACTTAAATTACTATCCTATTTCTAAACTACAGCCATTGCTAGAACTGATCCACAAATCTAGAGTTTGTTAACTCCTAATGACATGTACTGTTCAACTTCTTCATTTTCTTGTGAATCTTCAACTAGTTGTTTAGGAATGTTTCTGAAAAAGAGTGAAAACAAAATGGAGATTTTGATTCATTCCATAACTCACCAGTTCTTAAGTTTTATGTTTTTTGTGTATTTAGAATTCCATTTATTTATATTATCTTTACAGACATTCTGTTCAAACTAAGGATAAACATTGAAAAGTTGTAAGAATATTATCTGACTAAAAACAAAAAACTTACTCTGGTAACAATTGATGTCTATCCCCTGACTTCTCTAACTGTTGAGTTGAAGCCCCATTGGGACTATGTTTTACAATCTTTCTGGAAATGTATAAAAACTAGATTCATAAACTTAATAGGACTAAGAGCTTGAATTATAATTTTATACCATACTAGCTGATACCTGTGCTATGCTAGGGTTGAAATACTTGGTATGTATGCTTATTTTGCATGGAACACCCTTAAACTCTTAATAAAACAGCCTGTATTACAACACTTCCACACCCCCCAACACATCAGTTGTAGCCTTCTTATCTGCTTGTATTACAATGCCCCCCCCCCCATTTTTAATGAAACATCTCTCCCCCAACAATTTCACTTTTTTCAGATACAATAATATCCCATAATTTTTTTTTTCATCTTTCAATAGAAAGCCCTCATTACCAACCTCGAACTTTTAATTCTGCCCCAATGTTTTTTCATCTTTCCAAATGAATGGTCAGTAAAGCACAGTTTTAAACAAAGCATGCCCTCCTAGCAAATAATAATGCACCCTCACTACACACTTTTGTACCCATAAATAAAAGAAGTAATGATAAATAATTAATTGAAGCTTTGTTCTTCCCATGGAACAGTTTAAAAGTTACTCCACTCTTTACATATTTATTTTTATTTTGTCAGTCATAGATCTAGATTTAGAGAGATGCCTTATTTAGAATAAACCTTCTTCACAAACACTTTTCATAGGCTCTTATATTCATTGTGACATTTTTTGGGACTTTTAATTTAGAATAGAGGCCTACTTGTAGATCAGAGATAGAGTCCTTTTAAAATTGTGCTACACATTATCATTAACTACAGTCTTTTACATTTCAAATTTTAGTAGTTTTCTACACACACACACAAGCTTTCATACAGATGTTTCATGTTTTTTGTAAAAACACATTTGATAGTAACAATGATCTAAGGATAACCCCTCACATTTATCCTGACACCTATCTACACCTAGATCTGTGAAGAAATAAACATAAATTTAAAACAAAAATGAAAGAAAAGAAATTTACACACCAAGAAAGTATTAACAAGGGCTTAAAGCTGAAAGAATAGTTTTGTAGTTTAGACATTAAAATGTAAACTTTCCAAGACTTGGTAGAAATTGTGAATAAAAAATCCTTTTTGATAATTTTATCCACTGCGGTTTCAACCTTGAAGATGGCTGTTATCATAAAACCTTGAAGATGGCTGTTATCATAAAACCTTGAAGATGGCTGTTATCATAAAACCTTGAAGATGGCTGTTATCATAAAACCTTGAAGATGGCTGTTATCATAAAACCTTGAAGATGGCTGTTATTATACGCTTAAGTTAAATAAGAACAATATACATTTTTTAAAATAGAATCATCCACTGCAAATGGGAGAATTAGCGATTATGAATCAGTGAGAGTATAAGATTAAGAGTTTTAGATTATATATTATGATAGTAAAAAAAGGTTTGCATAATTTAGCTAGTACTGCTGAAAATGTTTCTAAATGATATCACACATAAATACTTGACCTTTTGTCTGCGTAGGAAATTTGCTGTTTCATGAACATTGCATTTTTTAATAAATCTTGAATATTTTGAAAATGTATTGCACTGGATAGCATGCCCTTGACTGCACTGTTAGAAAATAGTTAAGAATAATTATGTGCATGCATATGGCTTGAATGGTTATGTCAAAACCTTATAGTGAATTATTGCACAGTAGTTGCATTAGAGTGCATGTCTATTAGCAGAAACATTAATATCAAATTAAAATGACACATTCTTTTAAGGTATTAACCCCAATACAACCTTGACAATAACCTTAAATCAAATCTTTAAAAGTTATATTTATGAAGCAAGTGCTTCTGTTTAGGACTATAGCTATTCAAACTCTTCAAACGCCCAGAGGTTTGTATCTAGTTCTAAAGTATTACATATCAGCATTGTATTTCTTAGCTTATATTTTCTATTTGTACAGTACGTTTCAATAATATTTAGCTAAGTTTCCACACATCAGTTAACACCCTTAGTAGAGTTTATAAGTAAAATAAAAAGCCAATGTAAATAAAAACAAATTATTCAAATAATAGATATAGAAGCAGTTGGTGAAAAAATCGTTAAATAAGTTTTAAAAAGAAAGCACAAACTGGAGAAATATATATTGCTACTAACTTTGTGGCATACTCTGCATCAAAACATGAGCCTTGAACTTTAGCTTGAATGTCTTCAACTTCATGCTAATAAACAAAACAAAATGGCGGATCATCATTAATGTTAACTAAGTCCTCACTAATATCAATCAGAAACATTTTTTAAATATCTGTACAATGAAATAATCATTCAACCCACAGATTTGAAGCAAACCTTATCTTAGGAAACGTTCATGTATAAAGATGAGTAGTAGAGTATTTAAACTCTCTACTACCCATCTTTATACATGAACGTTTCCTAAGATAAGGTTTGCTTCAAATCTGTGGATGGCTGCCTGGTCGTGCGGTTTGCGCGCTGGATTGTCGTTTGGATTTATCGATTGTCCCGGGTTCAAACCCTGCCCGCTCCCATCCCCCGTCGTCCTGCGGGAGGTTTGGACTAGGAAGTAAACTATCTTCAACTCTGAAGGAACATCCGAAATATGTAAAACATTTTACAAAACATTTTTACAAACAGTATGTTGTTGTTTTTACACCCAGTGAATTTTTCAAAAGTCTTAGCCACATAAAATATATATATTTTTTTGCCAAAAAGCTATTTTAAGTCTTTTACATGTCTCATGGTTTGCCAATGAAAAATGAATATGTTGTGTGTACATTTGTAAATCTGTTTTCTAGCATACTTTCAATGGCATCAAAGTATTTTTATTTTACTCACAACATTCGTTCAAATCTTTAAAAAAAAATGTGTGTCTAAATATCTCCATCAGAATACTAACTACCAGAGTGTACAAGTGAATATTTAAGTATTCATGCTCAAAAACAAATGTACATTCCTAACCAAAAAGTGAACAGAAAGCTAATTGTCACTGAATTTTTCAAACCTTTTGATCAACAAGTTGGGGTAAAGTTTTTCTAACATGTTCTTGGATACGAAAAAATGCTAAAGATGGCTCATTAGCAATGATGTTCACAGTTTCTGAAAGTTTATCAGCAACTGGGGACATAAAAAAAATAAAAAAATTAACTGACAAAAGGAAGGTCAACCATTTCTACATACAAATATCTCTGAGACAGAAACAATTATATATTTTTAATATTTCTTAGGATTTTTTCCCTTTAAAATGTAATTATTGAAAAAGTATTTTAACTAACAATATTTTTCATATGCATATTGGAACTGGCATTTAGCTTTTTGAATTAGATACTATTGACATTGCTCATTTTACATGAAATTTAAACTAAGATCAATCAAGCTAAGTTTAGAATGTCAACATCATTCTGATAATAACTTAATTTGTGGATGATGACTAATGTATTGTATGTATTCAGTTAAACTTTATTTTAACAACACCAACTAAACCTACATTTTTTGACTTTATGTTCTAACTCTGGATCTGTTTGATTCTCCTTGTAAAAGGGCTGTGCTGACATTCGTGTATATAAACTGTCATTTCCTTAAACATAGAGAAAAAAAAAAGAAAAATAAACAATTCTGTCTGCAAAGAAAACAAACACAAGAAGTAAATCTATAGCGCTAAAAAAAAATCCTTATCTAGTTTCTCTACATTAGTATTCCCCAAAGTATGTCCCAATACGCCGGCACAAGGTGTTGAAAATCCATCCCCTTTATAAAAAAAAAAGTTTGAAAAATGTATCTTTATCAACATTAAGGCACTCGCTTTTCTCAAACATGATTGGTACCATGACCTTTAACATTTTGTGTGTTTATGACTGAATGTAGAATCTACCAGCAAAAGGAAAAGGGTACTTGTTGACCTGTAGCCAATATGCATATATAACTTTGGTTTTATCAAGTAAAGGCCTATCCTTATTTCTCTTACTGCTCGCCCTCAACTAGATTCTATGTTAATGTTAGGAACAAAAAAATTAATCAGGCCTCATTCTCATTAGTCTGTATCCCATGGCATAAACCAAACCAACTGAAGGACCTGCATTGTGAGGATGATATATTCATCATATATTCTAGCATTACCTGAGAATACAATTAAATTAAATTTGAAATGAATAAAAGATATGATGGAGAGCCTTAAAAAGAAAGCCTCTAGCTCTAGCTTCTATTATTAAGAAAGAAGATGATTACATCCTACGCGTCATGTCATGCATTTAGTCATGCATATTAACAATGAAGTAAATTCTGCCATGTCACTTGTTTTCCTGGCTAGCGCAGGCAACCCATTCCATGCTCTAACAGCACTAGGGAAGAAGGAGCATTTGTACAAATTTGTCCCAGCATAGGGAACGAGGAATGTGTCTTTATCTTTGTGTCTTTCTGAATATTTTATTACATTTTGTTTTTGTATTTGAAGATTTTGGTTCAGTGTTTTATGTATAATTGCTACTTTACTTTTAAGTCTTCTAACCTGTAGACTGTCTAAATTTAGTGATTTTATTAAAGGTGTTACTTTAGTGAAATGTGAATATTCATTTGTTATGAATCTCACTGCTATATTTTGTGTCTGCTCCAGTTTCTTAATGTTTTCTTGAGTTGAGGGATCCCAAACAGAGGATACATATTCTATTATTGGCCTAACCAAGGTTAAATAACATTTTAGTTTTAAGTTCTTATTTGATTTATTGTAATTTCTTTTAATAAACCCTAATGCTTTGTTTGATTTTTTGATAGCTTCATCAATATGGGGATTCCATGACAGTTTTTCATTTATTATAACACCTAGGTGTATTTTACATTTTTGATCTGTGTTACTGGTTTACCATGAATAAGATAAGTGGCATTAATTTGTTTTATTTTTTTTGTTACTCTTAATAGTCTTAATAACTGACATTTTTCTATGTGGAAAGACATGCTCCAATTTGATTCCCATTTCTGTATCTTCTGCATCCGATTCTCTTTGTAAATTCTCTGTATCTTGTGTTGTTCTTATTGTTCTATATATTATGCAATCATCTGCAAATAATCTGATTTTTGGTCCTGAACTAATGCAATTGGGAAAATCATTTATATATTTTGTAAATTAAAAATAGTAGTGCACCTAAGACTGTTCTTTTAGGTACACCTGTCCTGAGTTTACTGAGTGTTATTTTTTTTTATTGGTGTTGATTTAGAGCGATTTATTATTACAGTTTATTCTCTCCCTATCAGAAAATCTTTAATCAATGCCATCAATACTACTAGGTAGATCTATAATTCTATTACTAAATTCTAGTACTACTAGATCTTTGACTATAGTCTATATTATCTATAATAGTAATACCACTGGCACTATACTATTAGTGAATACTGCCGCTATACTATTATAACTATAGTAACTAACTGTTACTATAGTAATAGTGTCTATAGGTCTATATTCTAGATTTAGTTATACAAATTAAAAAAATCTAGATTCTAGATATATCAACTAGATCTGGATTAAATTTAGATCTAGATCGATCTAATTAATTACCAATATATTAATCTAGATTTACCATGCA
The DNA here is from genome assembly GCA_036873155.1 of Biomphalaria sudanica. Classification (NCBI taxonomy): domain Eukaryota; kingdom Metazoa; phylum Mollusca; class Gastropoda; family Planorbidae; genus Biomphalaria; species Biomphalaria sudanica. Next base: position 329,290 of record JAZGLO010005582.1, on the reverse strand, counting down.
TGGCTTTTTTAATATTTAGATCCGAAGGTTATAAATTAACTTCAAAAATATGATTATGATAAGCTCTTTCACCACCGATAGACATTATGATTCTTTTGTCAGGCTACCACTTAGGGTATTCTGGGGTGAAAAAAAAATAGAATCTAGGGCTAAATGTTTTGTTACGTTTCATAATTCATTTAGATTCACAGATTCATTTTTGTATCCTCAAAATATATCTATAGACTAATGATCTAGAGCAGTGATGCCCAAAATACGGCCCGCGACGTGGTTATATCCGGCCCGCCGAAAAGTGGAGAAAATGCCCTCAAAAAAAAAAAAAAAGGTTAAAAAATGAATCTTTAATTATAGTGGCATTTTAAAATAAATAAAAGATTGATTAACTAAAACTAGAGATCTACACTGTTGCTAACATTTTAAGTAGACAAATGAAGTTATTTTCTGACGCGTAAAAAATATAATCGTCAAATATCAAATAAATGTAGCACTACATCAAAAGGGTTCTGGTAAAATAGTTTCAGAACAATTTCATTTAGTTTTTGTAACTTTTCGGTCATCTGGCCCGCGAGACGAGTGTTGGAAATTAAAATGGCCCGCATGTCAAATTAGGTTGGGCATCCCTGATCTAGAGCAGTGATGCTCAACCATATTTTGCCTGCGGGCCATTTTAATTTCCGACAATAGTGTCGCGGGCGATAGAAAAAAAGAAGGTATAAAAAAAGGAAATAGATCTATATAATACAGCATTTATAGTAGAAAACTGTGAATCTAGTGATTACATTAATTCATGACAAGTTTATCCAACTTTAAAATATCCGGCAGCTTAGATGAGACGTCTAGTTGGAGCTTGAATTTAGAATTCTAGATGTTTGCCCGTGAGATGATAGCGAAATATGAGTTTTACGCTTCATCGCAAACAAGGTTTGTCCTCACAAATAGCTGCTTGTACTTTGGATATTCAGAAAAGTTTCCGCAAGCAACTCAAGGTAGAATTCAATTCTCTGCATCAATTGAACGTTATCAAGCAGGGATATCTAGCTTTGTCAATCAGTTCCAGCTGCAGCTTTGTCTTTAGACCTGAAGCATTGGCCGCTTATGAATTTTAGAAAAGACTCTGAACACAATTATCATCACATAATCCAGACTGAAAACTTCGCTACATAGATTTAGTTGGTGATAAAAAAAGTTCTTCTGTGATGGTTGAAACTTTTTACATGTGTTTGCCTGTGTAGGTCCCATGCATGTGTGAGCTGACGCTCCTAGATCTAATTTTTGACCTAATTTTATCTAATTTATATTATTTACATAGGCCAGGGCTATGATGTTTGTAATTTAGTGTCCTTTTTTAATTTTTATAGTTCAGTGCTGAGTATTTTGTAGTTTCCGCTATTTATAACTTTCTGCTAGTTTTAGTCTTTTTCTGTTATTTGTGTTTTACTCGTAGAGGAAAAGTAGTTTTTAAAATAGTTAACTAGCCTTAGAGCTGTGGATGTTATTTTCTATTTTTTGTCACTGGTTAGTTCTGCTTATATTTGTCTTTGGCATTAGTGATGGATTGGTTGTTATTTTTTTTATATCAGTTTAATTGTGCTGTCTGGTTGCTTAGGCGACTCTAGCTCTTGGTCGCAGACCGAAGTGCACAGATTGGGCCCACCCAGTAGAGCTACCACCTGCCTACTGTAAATAAATGAACAAATGTTGAGCAGCAGATAACCAAAAAGGGCCTCACTCAGTAGCGCCACCCTGACCTGCTCACACATGCTCCTCATAGCTACTAACTTCTCTGATTTCAAAACTGCTGTTTGTACCGCAAATAAATACCAAGATTTTGAACGGTATCATCTATGTCGGTAGACTCTTTAGCGGCAATAGAAAACATTTTAAAACCTAGTTAGTCTGTTAGTTTTAATGGAGATATTTATCCATATGGTTTACTTGTCTTCTAATTGTCATAAGGCAGCTTTAACGACCTTCTTCTTTTTACGACACATATATTTTTATCAATTCGCCGTCAGAAAATGGTTTCTGGTCTCTACTTACAATGTAAACAGCTCTGTAGCAAGCCTTACAAGCCTAATCATTTTCTTGTCTCTTTTTTGTAAATATTCTCCACTCTAGGTGGAATCTACCAACCGCGTCTCAAACAAGACAAGAATGAATGTTATGTTTTTAAAAAGAGACACTGTTTCTTTATAAAACAAATATGTTGGCTTATAATTTTTTTTACATTTTTTTGGGGAGAGGGACTTTTCTACACTTTGTGCCAACGTTTCGGTGGGCCGTATTTTGGGCATCACTGATCTAGAGCTAATAGACCAACTAATAGTATAGAGAACCTACTCTAATTCTACTCTTTTATCTCCAGTCCAGATAGATCGCTAGATGTATTGTAGATTATAGATCTTTGTCACGATCCTCAATGATGCTAATATCACGATCTTTTATGATGTTGGATGTCACGTTGAAGATTATCTTGATCTATATTGCACAATCAATGATCGTGGTTGCCGAGGATTTAGAAATCGTCAGTTGATAAGATGATCATTTAGAAGTTGCTAGTTGATAAGACGATCATCTAGAAGTTGCTAGTCGATAAGACGATCTAAGTATGTTATTATTATAGTCAATGAAGAAACTTCTCTTCAACAAATACAAATACTTTAATTCAGAACTTAAAAAAGCTATTCACAATAGTTACAATGATATACTGTGATTGAATAAAACATAAATATGTATATTTCTACTTGAATAAATGATCTACACAATAATATGATCATGTCATCTTTCTTTGAGTTCCAACACGAGACTTCAGTACATCTTCTCTCTAACACGTTCCGCTTGACACTGGAGGCAATCTAGAAAATTTTCCCGGACTCTAGAGCGTTACCACGTGACTAACATTTCTCCGTCGTAGCATGGCCAACCAATAAAATACAACTTAACATACAATAGTTAACATTTCTCACCAATTACAATTATTCTAATAAAAGGTTTCTGTCTACTTGGATAATCCCGAGCTATGAAATTCTGCCGACAACCTTGAGCTAAATATAGACAAAGCGTACGTGACAATCTTAAATTTAGATAAGAGCTATGTAAAAAAAAAAAAAGATGTATATAGGTAAACATACAGTAGTAAGCATATCAATACCACTGTAACCAGTCATGGCCTTTGTCGCAGGCTTTTAAAGATGCAGGGTTTAAACCAATAATATAAAGGGTTATACATTACTTAGTAGGCCTATATCGTACGAGCGACGAAAATAGTAATTTTGTGCCTCTTGATTTGTGTTGCTTCCTTTGCATGCACATGTTGTAGGCTATAATAAATATTAATGTAATGATCTAATTAATATTATTATTGAAAAAAAAATTAGAAGAAAGGCCTCGCAAGCATCCATCAAATTTGGACTTGCATTTCGTAAGGCCGGCCCTGATCACACCGCCCTCTCAGACCCTCTAGCTTCATGTGCTGAACCATAATTTAGTGGAATTTCAGGGGCGGACTGCATGATGGGTATTAAATTAAAATCGTCCCGAGCATTTCGAAATCTATACAATCCGGCCCACAAATTGTAGGACAGATGATGGACTATTGAAAACTGTAGATCTAAGCATGCATGCATGCTTGGGTAAGTGTAACAAATGTATAATGTATTTGAACTAGTAGGTATTATAGCCTGGTTAGCTATAGGAATAAGTAATTGCTTGATTTTGAAAATATCAGATATTGAGTAAGGTATACATGTTCGTGATATTAATATTCAGTTTAAGGCATGTGAAAACAAGGATAATGTAAACAAAGCTTATCTAAGGGAAAGAACTCCACATAATGTCGAAGTTATTTCCCTTTTTCAATATCAAACAAAATAATTAATTACCAATAACTATCTATAATTGAGTAGGCTATACATAAATAATTGTTTAAAGTTTCAACTTGATCCGAAATGCGTGTGGGAGAAACAACATTTATCTGACCAAATCACACATATTTAGCCATATCTGGGAATACTGAAGGATTAATTGCCCTTGTTGGTATAAAAAAATAATTACCAGTAAATAATTGACTAATTGGTTAATTTAAACAATTGATTCATGTATTATCTTCGCCAATGAATAGTTGTGCAAAAGTTCATCTTGATCCAAGAATAACGACAATGCCTTCGATTCCGAAGATTAGAGATAAGTGCAGTGTTTCACATGACTACCCAAACTCAGTTGCGACCTGCATATTTTCCCGCATCTCATGCAGAAAAAGCCGTGTACTCCGCCTGTGGTCTAATTCAGTTTTTTTTTCTTCTTCTGCACCTGTCTTCAGTAATAGCTTTCCTTTGGGTCTCAAAAGTGTGTCCCGCAGCCTGTGAGAGCTGTCCAACTGTCTCTTTCGGATGTCATCTGCTGCCAGCTACTTTCCAACATTGAATCAAAACAGTGATCCATAATACCAACCTTGACCCTGGGGTAGGAGAGAAGTATGCTGTGAGAATTGATATAAAGACTTCAACGGCATGTTTCTATCTGAGGTCTGGTTTACATTTGTAGGCTACCTCTTTTACTTATATGTTGTAGTCTTTTAGAAAGAAATAGTTTCAAAGAAAGCATGTAAAACACACACACACACACACACACAAAGTACGTGGACAATTGGAAAGCGTTAATTTGACTGCATCAAACATCCTAACAGGCACATTTCTTGACATTTATTTATGTTACAGTAACTTAGGACTTGTTCCAAGACACGGTTTTTTTTTTGTTTTTAGTTATTGCAATTTACGTCACACTATAGTTGACCCGATAAGGACTCCACTCGGGTTTCAACAATATCGGCACTTACAATAACTTACATTTGAAATGTAATGTAATCCTAATAGCATTAATAAGATAGATCTAGAGTCTTTATCTTTTTTTTTTCAAGATGGAGAGAGATATAAAAAAAAAAGTAAGGAATTGTACCTTGTAACACTTCAAAACAAACTTATCTTAATAGTTTTAAAAAGATAAATCACTAAATTTAGAAAGCCTCCAGGTTAGAAGACTTAAAAGTAAGGTAGCAATTATACATAAGACACTGAACCATAATCTTCAAATACAAAAACAAAATTTAATAAAATACTTAGAAAGACACAAAGATAAAGACACATTCCTCGTTCCATATGCTAGGACAAAGGCTCCTTCTTCCCTAGTGCTATAAGAGCATGGAATGGATTGCCTGAGCTAGCCAGGAAAACCAATGACTTGGCAGAATTTAGGTCATTGGTTAATATGCATTTCTAAATGCATGACTCGTAGGACGTAATCATCATCTTTTTTTGAAGTAACGTCTGTATTATATAAGATAAGATAAATCTAGATCTACTGTCATTTCACTACATTGACAAAGGGGGAAATAAACTATTACAATAAATAAAACCAAATGACTGCTCTATATATAGATAGAGATTGATTGATTTAGAGAACCAAATACCAAAAGTAATGTTGGATGGGGAAGGTGATATTCGAGACCTTCGGGAAATACATTTTTGTTTTGTTACTCTAGGCCTGAAACTGATGGTAGGAAGAAATGTATGCGTTGTCGTATACTGTACATTGCTGACATAAAGATTAAAGGTTCAATAAAAGTAACAAAAAAAAAAAATAAAGGGGGAGGGGTCAGGCTCGAAATATAATATAAATTGAATTGAGAAGCCGACGACGAGTCATAGAGTGTACGAAGGACTTTTTGTTTCAGGCCGAAAGGTTGGGGGGGGGGGGGAGGAGAAGCGGATAATTAAAAGTGCTTCTAGAATTCACAGGCCCAAAATATGAGTGCGCGTATGTGTCCGGGCGGCGGGCGCATTTTGAAGCATGTCTTTCCAAATCAAGCCAATAGTCTATATCGGAGAAATTACTATGCGCAGGTTAAATAAAATGGGGGTCCCAGAGAGTGAACTAGAGAGAGAGAGAGAGAGAGAGAGAAGGAAAGAGAAAGCGTGCCGTACACTTTCATTGTAACAGACACACTTTTAATTCACCGGCTATAATGTACGTTAGGCTGGTGGTTGAAATACACTATGTTTATTACAATAAAGAAAGGGGTTTTAACTTTTATGGCCATAATAAACAATATAAAACCAGGGAACAAATCAACGGGCGTAACCGGTGTGTACTGCAAGTAATTCTAATAAAAGTCAAATAGTGAAACTCGTAAATCGCGTAGGCAACATTTTTTTTTCTTATAGCAATTATTTTGCAATATAAAACGGATTTTGTAGCAATTTTATGAAAAACTCATTAATGACTGAAGTATTTATTCAGATAAGTTATCTCCTTAATATATATCTAGTCTAATTTATTATATCACGTGGGCTTTTTTTTCCCTTTCATGTATTCAGTTCTGATATGGCTTAGCATTAGCTCTACCATGGGATTATAGTAGCCTAGATAGAAGATACTATTTTATGCTTCAGAACTCTCTCTTAGTCACTTCTACTCATTCCCACTCTCTCCCTACCTGCCTCTCTGCCTCTCTGATATTCTAATGCTAGAGAAGATGGTTGATGAGATGTTTAGAACTACAAGGGGAGATTACCAATGTGTCTAGCAGAATGTTTGTCTAACATAGAGCGTGGAAGAAGTTTTGGTATATCTTTACCAGGCAGTAGAACCATTCCAATGTCTAAATGATGACCTGAGAGAAGTCAATGAAGCATATGTTGATACATACACTATGTCATTGGATCATAGGGCTACACATCCACAGGTTGAAACAAAGACTTACGTGTAGACATATTGGTTGAAAATATACAGAGTTATTCCTCTTCTCATTACTCCATCAATCTGTTAGTCTGTCTGTACTCCTATCAATACACACAATGTTTGGTGCAGTCTATATGCTATGCTATATTTCTGTATATCTTATTTTTAAAGTTATTTTAACGTATTAATTTTCTTATCAGAAGTCCTGCGTGTATCCATGTTTCATTGGTTTTCCTGTCTGATTCAGGAAACCCATTCCAAACTATCGTTGACGAAAAGCGCAGGAATAATTTGAAGAGACTTCAACCGGACGACAAAGTCCCACCCATCTTTTGAACAAAATAATTCTTATTCTTAGTTATGTCTACATACAACTTGACAACAACATCGAGATAATGTTGTTTTTCATGAAACACTGAATCAATGCGAACATCCATAAAGCTGATTTTTACATTAGAAAACTAAACCTTTCACCTGCCAGAAATATTTTTATTCGGCTAGATCTATAGTTTTCTTGTTTTTCGTTTCTTGAGATGAGCCAACAACTTGTAGTCTGTGACCTCAACGCTGTTGAATATTATTTCCACAGACTAAAAGATATAGTTATGGTCGTTCCAAACATAAAGTTGTCAACTCTTTGGCTTACATGGAGTCTAGGGAGAAGGGAAATTGTTACTAGGGAAACAAAATAATGTGTATCAAATGTGAAGCAAAACACAAAACTGACTTACATTTCTACAAGTATTGTTTACTTTGCTACATTTCTACAAGTATTGTTTACTTTGCTACGTTTCTACAAGTATTGTTTACTTTGCTACATTTCTACAAGTATTGTTTACTTTGCTACGTTTCTACAAGTATTGTTTACTTTGCTACATTTCTACAAGTATTGTTTACTTTGCTACATTTCTACAAGTATTGTTTACTTTGCTACATTTCTACAAGTATTGTTTACTTTGCTACATTTCTACAAGTATTGTTTACTTTGCTACATTTCTACAAGTAATGTTTACTTTGCTACGTTTCTACAAGTATTGTTTACTTTGCTACATTTCAACAAGTATTGTTTACTTTGCTACATTTCTACAAGTAATGATCCCCAAAATGTGTAGTTTGAAAGGTTTCTAATCTATGACAGTTCAGAAAGGAAGTTCGCGCAATCATTTGAATGTCTAAAAGTCAAGCGGTAACCTGGTTGGAAGCTACACAGAGACCGCTCAGAAATCAATTCATTGCTAGACTTTTGGAGTTACACAGCACAGAAGTTATTAGCCACCATCAAGGGGGGGGGGATGGTATAAAAAAAATGTGTGGTACGTCAGTGTTGTTTTTATTTAAAAAAAATAAACCATTTTAAAAACTATTATTAATATTACAAACAGGCGCCTCTTAATGACCCACTGGGCTACTGTTCATGCATATTTAAAAACGAAATAATTTATTTTGTATGCACACTGAACCATATCTTCATAACAGTCAGTTCAATGGATATTTATACATATCAATAGCGCATTCATACTATAATCACATCGGCAACATTTTCGCCCCGTTTTGTTTGGAGTGAGGTAGGAGTTCATTATCTCTGACGTAAGTGATGTGGGTGTAGAAACTTGCCTTTCTACCTACATTACTCACCAGACAGACGACCCATGGGTGGACTCTTCGGGTGCTCCTGAGTTTGTGCTTACACAAACTCTCTTTATAATCTTGTTTAATCGCATTAGTTTTAGTATGTAGCATGCTACTGACATTGTGAAAGTTTCAATAAACTTCGAATGTATCAATTAAACACGTAGCACGTATCCAGGGCCGGATTTAAGTTAGTGGAGGCCCCGGGCAGAATTTTTGTGGAGGGTTAGACCCTTAGTAGATGCGCTGCCCATAATTCGGAGCTGCATTTCCATATTGCTAGAGGACACTGCTTCATTTCGACAGTTTTGCCACCAGCCGAAGTAAAAGATCAAAATGCGAAAAACAAAATGATTAAAAAAACAACAACATGAAAACTTTCGTACCACTCGAATTTTGTATATTTTTGGACGCCCTTTCTTGTGGAGTCCCCGGGGAAGAATTCCCTACGCATTCCCTCCCTTAAATCCCGCCCTGTACTTAACCCATTTTTTTGAAAGACACTATCAAGTATATTATATATTATATTTATAGCTTTTATAAAGCGCTACTTTCATGTTTATAGCATGCTCAGAGCGCTTTGGTCCAATCTCCTGTGGACCAGTGGGAGGAGGTGGTATCTAGGAGTTGGTTTTCCGTGCTGCCTTTAGGCGCTCAGTAAACACAAGGTAGCCAAGTAAAGCTAAGTTCAAGCGCACTTAGCCTCTCGACCACGCTTCCCATATTGACACTGACTCACTTTGCCGATCTTGAGTGAGATCTTTTATTTATTTGTTCAAAGATGTCCAGGTTTTTTTTTCTCTAGATTCTCTTGTTTTTAATCTCATTTCTAGCATTACTTGTTTATCTTTGTAGGACCAAGTGACGTACTTAAGGGGTGTACTACATTGTGCAGGCCTGCCTCTCTGTGACGCCCAACCAAAGTTGGCCAGTGGGCAGTGGACAGCGGCAATTTACATTTCCGACACCACTAAAAGATAAGAAACACATTTTGTATTGGATAAACATTGTTGAATGTTTGAAGGTACAGGCAACCCAGCGCTCACGTTGTCGGCATCTTTCCAATTTTTTTTCCAAGCAGGAATTTCAGGAACTCCATTCGTGTTTATATTTCCTTTTTAAAATCATGAGATTCCACAAATGTCTCTCTAAGATTGTCTTGCTGTCAATTTGCTTGAAATAAAAGTAAAGATTAATCTTCTTTTCTTGGCCGCCTCTACTCAACTGTCTGTTTCCTAGCCTGACCATTTCATCGACTCACTCGTTGAAAATAGGGAACTCTGTGATTTGATACCAAATAACGCGGCCAGTTGAAGGCGGAGCAAGGGTATTGATATGTAGGTACCGGTTGTCAATTTATATCACTATAAATATAAATGTTGTGTTTCCTACAATGATTTTAAATTGTTTAAAAACGACAGACTAAACTTCATTCAAAATAAAGTGACCTCACAACGTAGAGAAAGAAAACTATTTTCCTCCTCCGCCCCATCTTTGTTTTTTAATATGTTAATTTTCTACACTACGTGTCATCATTTCGTCCTGACAGCCGATGTAGCCCACTGGTCGTAGTTTGGGTATCACTGTTCTCGAATTTTTTTTTTCGGGAATACTCTATAAACTAATGGCATTGCACTCATGAACACATCTAGAACACATCTAGAACACATCTAGAACACATCTAGATCTACTTCTTATTGGAAACAAAAATAGACAAAATGTGAGAGGAAGAAAACAAAAGGAGAAAAAAAATTCATCGAATGTCTGGAGAGACGAAAATTTGTCTCCAGTTCTGCCCACAGCCGCCTGTTCATTAATCAGCTGGTAAGAAGTGACGAGACTCCAATTGAGTATCTTCAAGTTGCTGGAACAAGTTCGTGAGTGGCGCGTGCTGTCTGTTTAGCAGATGTTGAGTCTCAATCCTTACATGGTTTAGATTTCACAGGAATTCTAGGAATAGATCTAGATATTGACTGGGTATTCTCTTGTTATAGCTGATCCTTCCACACACAAAAAAAGTCCGCAGCTTTTTGGCTGTACCCTACTGTGACCATATACGTGATGTGAATAGAACTACAGAATTAGCTTCAATATTCTAAGCAATAAACACAACTTTTCTTTAATCTAAAATTGGTGCCATAAAGTCTTAAAAAGACCACAATAAATAATTCGAAAAATAGGCTGCTCCATATAGGGCCTATATAGTAGCGTAGCAATGAACTGCCCACAGGTTGCAACGTCGGTCTTAAAACAATCCTTTCTTCGTCCTCCATCCACTGTAACTTGAACAATGACTTTTGACAGGCAATCTTGTCTTACAATATGACCAAACCAGCTCAGCAAACTAAACTGGCATAACCTTTTTTTCCTAAGTATAAACACCTAAAGTAAAAATACTAGATCTAGAATGTCTATAATGACGTTGTTCGTGGAATGCATCAAGCTGCAAGTATGTGAACTAGAACAGACAGCGCCGCAAGTTGTCAGTTGCTATAATTGAGCAATTAATTAAACATGGTTTTGTGTGACATTTCCCGACTCACTCTGTACTGACAAATCTGTAGCCTTCATAGTGACTGGCTAACCATTCTGTATAGACGCAAAGCTAACTTCAGAGTGACTTGCTAACCATTCTGTAGTAGACGCAAAGCTAACTTCAGAGTGACTTGCTAACCATTCTGTAGTAGACACAAATCTAACTTCAGAGTGACTTGCTAACCATTCTGTAGTAGACACAAATCTAACTCCAGAGTGACTTGCTAATTATTCTGTAGTAGACACAAATCTAACTCCAGAGTGACTTGCTAACCATTCTGTAGTAGACCTAGATCTAAGAGTGTTTCTGTGTAAAAAAATTCTCCCATTGATGAGTTGGGTGACTACTGCTAATCGTGAATTTTATTTTCAACTCAATGGATATACTTTATTAGTTTTTCATTTGTTCAACAAGTAATACAAAAAAGTCTCAAGATTAAGCGATGTTTGGTGACATTAAATAATATATATATAAAATATTTTTACATATTTATAGCGACCACCTTTCAGCCTTATTGTTATTACAAAACTTATATCAACTCACTCTGTATGTCTGTTTGTCTGTTTATCTGCCTGTTTGTCTGGTAAAAAGTGTGTACACGTTATGTTTCCCACACCCACTCTCGGATCAAGTTGAAACTTCGCACAATTATCTATTGGCATAGACAAGGCAGGAATCACTAATCAACCAATCAGACAATTAATTACAAGTAATTAATCATTTTGTTTACTACTAACAAGGGAAACTAATATTTCAGCATTCACAAATATGGCTTAATTTGTTGGGTTTAGTCCCCCTAAATAATTGTTTAACGCTATTTCTCCATTATACGTATTTTACAATCAAGTTGATACTTTAAACAATTATTTATTGTACCTAACACACAAAAAAAAGAATCAATAAACATAAATACTCCATTAGTCAAGTAATTATTGGTAAGGGAAATAACTTGTACATTATTGATATATATAGTTTTAAGGGCGGGGTTCTTCCCTGTAGATAAACTTTTTTTTTTTTTTTTTTAGAAAAAGGATTTTTTACATTTTATTATATTTATATTGTATTTCTCAGGAAGCTACAAATGCAGGTTTCTATATTTTAGCACTAATTTAACAACCAGCAACCTACATCTCTTCCTGCAGCCAGTCACACCCGGTGAATGAGGTCCTGCTTGCCTGCGATCAGTCACACCCGGTGAATGAGGTCCTGTTTGTCTTCTGTCTAAATACGCCAGCGTTAACATTGTAAGATTTATCACCAAGACCAAATGGCTGTAATATAATCTTTCATCGAGACTTAAACAGAGAAATTGAACCATAATCTCCAGTAGGTTTCGAAAATGTCACACGCGCAAGTCATTTTTGAAGGACGTCTCATGTAGTGATGGTGAATGTATGTAGTGATGGTGAATATATGTAGTAATGGTGAATATATGTTGTGGTGGTGAAGGTGTGTAGTGGTAGTGAAGGTGTATAGTGATAGTGAATGTATGTAGTGATGGTGAATGTATGTAGTGATGGTGAATGTATGTAATGGTGGTGAAGGTGTGTAGTGGTGGCGAAGGTATGTAGTGGTGGTGAAAGTATGTTGTGGTGGTGAAAGTATGTTGTGGTGGTGAAGGTATGCAGTGGTGGTGATGGTGTGCAGTGGGATTTGTGATTTGTGATTTGTGATTTTGGGCACATCGGCACAACTCAGGCCATGTCGTGCCTGCAGTCCCTCAAGGGCCACTCTCCCTCCACACAACAAAGGTCAAATTCTATACCGTCAAATAATTAAAATCAAGGTCTATTTACAATTAAAATAGTAGAGGTAGTAAAAATTTAATAATTTGGTAAAAATATAATGTAAAAAGTAGAAATCAGATCTTCGTAGACAATCCCACTTCCCGGATAAAGCCCAGTACCTTCCCAGGGTCGACATTATTGAATAGTGTTTTTAAATTAGTGGCTCTAAAATATTTTCCCCTGACATCCTGGTATCTGGGGCAGTCAATGAGGATATGTTCCACGGTGAGGCGAGAGTCACAATACTCACAAAGTGGGGGCTCTTCTTTCTTCAGCACAAAAGAGTGCGTGATGTAGGTGTGGCCAATCCTAAGTCTAGACATGGTCGTGCTACCACGCCTTGTCAGACCCTTAGATGTGGACCGCCACCTGACATCCGCCACAATCTGCCTGAGTTTATTGTGAGTCTCAGCCTCCCATCGATCCTGCCACTCTTGGTAGATGGCAGTGGCAATACTTTGTCTCAGGTCTGAGCAGGGAATTTGAGTTCCTGAAACCGCATGATTTAGGGCTCTCTTTGCTTCTCTGTCTGCGGCTTCGTTTCCCTCAATGCCCACATGGGAGGGGACCCAGATGAAGGTGACATCCGTATGGTCGGCTGTTATTTGGTCCAACAGCTTCAGGCTCTTATGTACCAGTGGAATGTCAGTCTTCATCCGCCCCAAAGCTTGCAATGCAGATTTGGAGTCGGAGCAGATTATAAATTTCCTCCTTTCTGATGCTTTGACGGCCATAAGTGCAAGCGATATTGCATGCAATTCGGCCGTAAAGATGGAGCAGCCATCGGGGAGTCTACGGGAGATTGTTTTGTTCCGAAAGGAGCAGGCACACGCGACCTTTCCATCCATTTTGGATCCGTCTGTGTAGATGGTGCCACAATCTCCGTAGCTCTCTTGCAGTTCCCTAAAGTGGACTTGTAGTATGCTTGGGTCTGTATTTTCTTTTTTGAAATTAAGGAGGGATAAATTTAATTTGGGTTTATTCATTAGCCAAGGAGGATTCTGAGGGGTTTCTATTTTAGAGATTTGGTTAATGGGTGGGGTTAAATTTTGGATGGGTTCTCTCATTCGAAGGCCTAACGGCTGTATGACGTTAGGCCTTCGATTGTATAATTCTACCTCTGTGGGGTTAAATATGGAATCGAAAGCAGGGTTCGTAGGGTTGGATTTTAGCTTGACTATATACTGCATTGCAAGCTTTTTCATTCTTATATCCATGGGGAGTTCTCCAGCCTCCACATGGAGGCTTGGGATAGGTGATGTACGAAACGCGCCGAGACAGAGACGCAGGGCAGCATTTTGTATTGGTTCCAGTATTTTTAGGTACGACTTCCTTGCTGCTCCATATATTATGGATCCGTAGTCTAGCTTGGATCGAATTAGACTCCGATATAGCAGCAGCAAAGTATCTCTGTCAGCTCCCCAGTGTGCAGTGGTGGTGAATGTATGTAGTGGTGGTGGTGGTATGTAGTGGTGGTGAATGTAAATAGTGGGGGTGAAATTATGTGGTGTTGGTGAAGATATGTGTTTTAATGGTGAAGGTATGTATTGGTGGTGAAAGTATGGTAAAGGTTTGAAGTGAAAGTGAAGGTATGTAGTAATGGTGATGGTATGTAAATGTGGTGATAAAGGTATGTAGTTGTGGTGAAGGTATGTATTGATGGTGAAGGTATGTAGTGGTGGTGAAGGTATGTAGTGATGGTAAAGGTATGTAGTGGTGGTGAAAGTATGTAGTGGTGATGAAGGTATGTAGTGATGGTGAAGGTATGCAGTGAAAATATGAAGGTAATTTCTAGGTAAGTCAGGGGCTATGGCTGACGGGACCTTGAATTAGAGTCTCACACTTTGATTGACAATAGCGCAACATACAATTAATAAAAAAAATTAAATGTTGTTTTAAAACTGTGTATAATTACGCGATTAAAATGTGCATCTTACTGTCTTGTGTGTCATTGCAATTGAAATAAAAACTGAATAAAAAAGAAAGAAATCATAACTAATAGTATAAAAAAAAAAGTTTCAGCTATACTTTTGCAATACCTCTATTTAAGTCACTCTTTCTTGAAACCTGGGTGGACGCGATTCTCAAATACTGCTCTAACTATTTCCCTAGAAATGTAACACTTGATGTATATGACTGAAACAAGACTAGCTCCTTGGACACACGGGGAAAACTCCAGTTTGAACTTTATAATTTTTCAAAGTTAAAAAAAAATAAAATATAAATTTGGCTAGAGACTACATCTAGGTGTAGATCCAACATTGGTTTTGCGTTTGAATGTTCTGCGCTGTTTAAGAAATTAACTTTGAACTCTCTAGCCCTCGTTTTGACCATACATAGCTTTTTGTTTGCTACTTAGCAGATAGATTCAGCAAGATAAATAATTCTATTAAAAAGGCAATTTTTTTTTATGCCCAAGGTTCTTAAGAAGAGAACGACTGACTCTAGAACAAGTGCAATGATAGAACAAGTACAGTAATAGAATTCCTAATTAAAGAATGACACTTAAAGATATTTCACTTCAAATAATAAAATAAAATACAGAATATATCATTAATAGAAATGTGAAAAGTTACCTTTACTTGAGTCTTCCTATACTATAACAAACCGATGGTCTAAATAGTACCATGATGTGCCTACCACATTTTAACGGTATTGCTTCAAAAAGGGGAGAGAAATCGAGCAAGAGAATATAAGAGAAAGAATGGGTGTGTGTAAAGTTGAGAGAAAGTATGTATGTGTGTGTAAGAATATAACAGAAGCCCGAGAGGTGTGTGTGTGAGAGAATAAAACAGAAGCCCGAGAGGTGTGTGTGTGAGAGAGAATATAACAGAAGCCCGAGAGGTGTGTGTGTGTGAGAGAATATAACAGAAGCCCTATAAGTGTGTGTGAGAGAGAATATAACAGAAGCACGAGAGGTGTGTTAGAGAATATAACAGAAGCCCGAGAGGTGTGTGTGTGTGTGTGAGAATATAAAAAAAGCCTGAGAGGTGTGTGTGTGTGAGAATATAACAAAAGCCAGAGAAGTGTGTGTGTGAGTGAGAATATAACAAAAGCCCGAGAGGTGTGTGTGTGTGAGAATATAACAGAAATCAGAAAGGTATGTGTGTGATAGAATATAACAGAAGCCCGAGAGGTGTGTGTGTCAGAATATAACAGAAGCCCGAGAGGTGTGCGAGAGAATATAATAGAAGCCCGAGAGGTGTGTGAGAGAATAAAACAGAAGCCCGACAGGTGTGTGAGAGAATATAACAGAAGCCCGAGAGGTGTGTGTGAGAGAATATTACAGAAGCCCGAGAGGTGTGCGAGAGAATATAACAGAAGTCCGAGAGGTGTGTGAGAGAATATAACAGAAGCCCGACAGGTGTGTGAGAGAATATAACAGAAGCCCGAGAGGTGTGTGTGAGAGAATATTACAGAAGCCAGAGAGGTGTGTGAGAGAATATAACAGAAGCCCGAGAGGTGTGTGAGAAAATATAACAGAAGCCCGAGAGGTGTGTGTGTGTGTGAGAGAATATAACAGAAGCCTGAGAGGTGTGTGTGTGTGAGAATATAAAAGAAGCCCGAGAGGTGTGTGTGAGAGAGAGAATATAACAGAAGCCTGAGAGGTGTGTGTGTGTGAGAATATAACAGAAGCCCGAGAGGTGTTTGAGAAAATATAACAGAAGCCCGAGAGGTGTGTGTGTGTGAGAGAATATAACAGAAGCCTTAGAGGTGTGTGTGTGAGAATATAACAGAAGCCCGAGAGGTGTGTGTGTGTGAGAATATAACAGAAGCCTAAGAAATGTGTGTGAGAATATAACAGAAGCCCGAGAGGTGTGTGTGTGTGAGAGAGAATATAAAAATGCCTGAGCGGTGTGTGTGTGTGAGAATATAACAAAAGCCCGAGAGGTGTGTGTGTGTGAGAGTATAACAGAAGCCCGAGAGGTGTGTGTGTGAGAGAAAGAATATAACAGAAGCCCGAGAGGTGTGTGTGTGTGAGAGAATATAACAGAAGCCTGAGAGGTGTGTGTGTGTGAAAATATATAAAAGAAGCCCGAGAGGTGTGTGTGTGTGCGAGAATATAACAGAAGCCCGAGAGGTGTGTGTGTGTGAGAATATAACAGAAGCCCGAGAGGTGTGTGTGCGAGAATATAACAGAAGCCCGAGAGGTGTGTGTGCGAAAATATAACAGAAGCCCGAGAGGTGTGTGTGCGAGAATATAACAGAAGCCCGAGAGGTGTGTGAGAATATAACAGAAGCCTGAGAGGTGTGTGTGCGAGAATATAACAGAAGCCCGAGAGGTGTGTGTGAGAGAATATAACAGAAGCCCGAGAGGTGTGTGAGAGAATATAACAGAAGCCCGAGAGGTGTGTGTGTGTGAGAGAATATAACAGAAGCCCTATAAGTGTGTGTGAGAGAGAATATAACAGAAGCACGAGAGGTGTGTTAGAGAATATAACAGAAGCCCGAGAGGTGTGTGTGTGTGTGAGAGAATATAAAAAAAGCCTGAGAGGTGTGTGTGTGTGAGAATATAACAAAAGCCAGAGAAGTGTGTGTGTGAGTGAGAATATAACAAAAGCCCGAGAGGTGTGTGTGTGTGAGAATATAACAGAAATCAGAAAGGTATGTGTGTGAGAGAATATAACAGAAGCCTGAGAGGTGTGTGTGTGAGAGAATATAACAGAAGCCCGAGAGGTAATTGAGAGAATATAACAGAAGCCCGAGAGGTGTGTGTGTGTGAGAGAATATAACAGAAGCCCGAGAGGTGTGTGTGTGTGTGTGAGAATATAACAGAAGCCCGAGAGGTGTGTGTGTGAGAGAGAATATAACAGAAGCCTAAGAAATGTGTGTGAGAATATAACAGAAGCCCGAGAGGTATGTGTGTGTGAGAGAGAATATAAAAAAAGCCTGAGAGGTGTGTGTGTGTGAGAATATAACAGAAGCCCGAGAGGTGTGTGTGTGTGAGAATATAACAGAAGCCCGAGAGGTGTGTGTGTGTGAGAGAGAATATAACAGAAGCCCGAGAGGTGTGTGTGTGTGTGAGAATATAACAGAAGCCTGAGAGGTGTGTGTGTGTGAAAATATATAAAAGAAGCCCGAGAGGTGTGTGTGTGTAAGAGAATATAACAGAAGCCTGAGAGGTGTGTGTGTGTGAGAGAATGTAACAGAAGCCCAAGAGGTGTTTGAGAGAATATAACAGAAGCCCGGGAGGTGTGTGTGTGTGTGTGAGAATATAACAGAAGCCTGAGAGGTGTGTGTGTGTGTGAGAATATAACAGAAGCCCGAGAGGTGTGTGTGTGAGAGAATATAACAGAAGCCCGAGAGGTGTGTGTGTGTGAGAGAATATAACAGAAGCCCGAGAGGTGTGTGTGAGAATATAACAGAAGCCCGAGAGGTGTGTGTGTGAGAGATAATATAACAGAAGCCTGAGAGGTGTGTGTGTGTGAGAATATAACAGAAGCCCGAGAGGTGTGTGTGCGAGAATATAACAAGCCCGAGAGGTGTGTGTGTTGGAGAGAATATAACAGATGCCTGAGAGGTGTGTGTGAGAATATAACAGAAGCCCGAGAGGTGTGTGTGTGAGAGAATATAACAGAAGCCCGAGAGGTGTGTGTGAGAATATAACAGAAGCCCGAGAGGTGTGTGTGTGTGTGAGAATATAACAGAAGCCCGAGAGGTGTGTGTGTGAGAATATAACAGAAGCCCGAGAGGTGTGTGTGTGAGAATATAACAGAAGCCCGAGAGGTGTGTGTGCGAGAATATAACAGAAGCCCGAGAGGTGTGTGTGTGAGAGAGAATAAAACAGAAGCCCGAGAGGTGTGTCTGCGAGAATATAACAGAAGCCCGAGAGGTGTGTGTGCGAGAATATAACAGAAGCCCGAGAGGTGTGTGTGTGAGAATATAACAGAAGCCGGAGAGGTGTGTGTGTGTGAGAATATAACAGAAGCCCGAGAGGTGTGTGTGTGTGCGAGAATATAACAGAAGCCCGAGAGATGTGTGTGCGAGAATATAACAGAAGCCCGAGAGGTGTGTGTGCGAGAATATAACAGAAACCCGAGAGGTGTGTGTGCGAGAATATAACAGAAGCCCGAGAGGTGTGTGTGCGAGAATATAACACAACATAGGTATAATAGGTATAAACACAACATAGGTATAATATATGTATAAACACAACATAGGTATAATAGGTATAAACACAACATAGGTATAATATATGTATAAACACAACATAGGTATAATAGGTATAAACACAACATAGGTATAATATATGTATAAACACAACATAGGTATAATAGGTATAAACACAACATAGGTATAATATATGTATAAACACAACATAGGTATAATAGGTATAAACACAACATAGGTATAATATATGTATAAACACAACATAGGTATAATAGGTACAAACACAACATAGGTATAATATATGTATAAACACAACATAGGTATAATAGGTATAAACACAACATAGGTATAATATATGTATAAACACAACATAGTTATAATATGTATAAACACAACATAGGTATAATATGTATAAACACAACATAGGTATAATATGTATAAACACAACATAGGTATAATATGTATAAACACAACATAGGTGTAATAGGTATAAACACAACATAGGTATAATATGTATAAACACAACATAGGTATAATATGTATAAACACAACATAGGTATATTATGTATAAACACAACATAGGTATAATATGTATAAACACAACATAGGTATAATATGTAAAAACACAACATAGGTATATTATGTATAAACACAACATTGGTATAATATGTATAAACACAACATAGGTATATTATGTATAAACACAACATAGGTATAATATGTATAAACACAACATAGGTATAATATGTATAAACACAACATAGGTATAATATGTATAAACACAACATAGGTTTAATAGGGATAAACACAACATAGGTATAATATGTATAAACACAACATAGGTATAATATGTATAAACACAACATAGGTATAATATGTATAAACACAACATAGGTATAATATGTATAAACACAACATAGGTATAATATGTATAAACACAACATAGGTATATTATGTATAAACACAACATAGGTATAATATGTATAAACACAACATAGGTTTAATAGGTATAAACACAACATAGGTATAATATGTATAAACACAACATAGGTATAATATGTATAAACACAACATAGGTATAATATGTATAAACACAATATAGGTATAATATGTATAAACACAACATAGGTATAATAGGTATAAACACAACATAGGTATAATAGGTATAAACACAACATAGGTATAATAGGTATAAACACAACATAGGTATAATATGTTTTGTGTTTTTTTTTCTCATTCCTTTCACAAATTCACATTAAATTTTTTAGTCGTTCCCGGACCAATATCTATTTTTAGCATTGCACACTCTGGAATTAAATGCACACCATGCCCAGATAATATGTTCCAATTTATTAGCGGCCCCCGAAAGAGGAAAGGACTCAATTATTTTTGTGTGGCCCGTCCGTCCCGTTTAGATCTCAGAAATTAGAAGAGAAAATGAAAATCAGACATCCTGATGTTTTAGATCATTCAAAGTTCTGATGCAACGCGCTACTTTTTCTTTTCCGAAAGTGAACCATCTATTTTTTAAAATTATATATGTAAGCAGATTTTTCAAAAAATTACACCACTTTTCAATGAAAAACTTCAGGAGACGTAACTTCGCGATGGAAAAGCCTGCGATGAATTGGATATCTGGCAGTGCTGTAGTCTTCATAATGTTCCAGCTCACTTTAGGCTGTAGACCAAACAAGTGGAACGGAGCATTACTAGTGCTGGAAAAGTAAGACGTTCATATGGAAACTAACGAACCAAGTGACGTCATGTAAAGTCACGTGTTCTGTAATAACTCCCGAAATCCAAATATATGTGATTTCTCGGTGTATCTGTTGACTGCTAATTCTCAGTAGCACCAACTCAATACACCGTTAGCCTTCCTCAAGCTGCCAACCTTGAAGTGTTCCTCGACATGGCCACATTGGTATTTAATTATGTCATTAATGTGACTGCTGATATGTTGTTAATCGGCCACTCATGCTAAGATGGACATCACGGAAACTGGTTCATGAAAAGATGAATAATAGACAATTAAAAGACAAATCAGAAACACGTGAGATTCAGGCACAGATTACACATATGCAGTTTGTCACGTTTCACTTACAGCCGTTGTTTTAAAATACGCCAAACAGTCCAAGATCTTCTCAAAGTTGTGACTTAAAGCGCAAAGGAATTCGTATTTCTCAGTCCATCGTGTCTCACACAAAAGAGGTCAATTTAGCAATAACGCTCTCGCTTGTGACTGTTAAGAAATATATAATCTTCTTGTTGACCCCAACAGCATTTCGTATATCTGAAATGGCATTCAGGTCAATAATACAAATTTAAGTCTGTGGGACTCGCAACGGACAATGTCTGCTTTAAGATATTTTTCACGAATCCTTGCCTGAACACTGTTTTCAATGCTACCCATCACGGGGCAGACATCGTAGCCATAACCGAGTAGTTTGTCCATGTGAAAACATAATGTATTCGCTGACAATGAAATTAGACACAGGCAGTGCGTCTCCCTTAACAACAATGGCAAAACCAATGAATTCTTATCGAATACAATCGCCATCAACAAATCCAACGCTCAAACACTTCTGTTCAGTGCATGAAATATATGAATTGTATTACCGAAATACCATCAAAACGCAGTTAATTCATTCATTCCTAACAAGCCTATGCTAGTCAATAACAACTGCACTTCAGTCACCAGTGGAAGCACTACTTGTTCAGTTGCTACTTAGATTTCAATTGATCTGATGTTGCAAAAAAGTTGTTAGAATTTAGTTACTCTCTGCGGGCGCCCATGTCTAGATCTAGCTAGATCTAGGTCTAGTTTGTATGACAAATGACAACGGAGATATTTTTTATTTGCGAGGGGAAACTCTTGTCAAGTCATTTGTACACAAATGTAGCTCACTACCTAAAGTAATCTAGATCAAGAATTTTTTTTTTCCTGTTGCCGATTTATCTAATTTTGTAAGCAGAATACATCATTTTTAGTTTCTCTTTATTATTGCAACATGTTATTAATTTTGAATGTATGGATAAGGTTAATAATTATTATTTAAAAAATATTAGTGTACGCTAAATGAATATATGGAGATGCTGTGGCTGAGGGGTAAAGCACTATGAACCGGAAGTCCCGTGTTCGAATCCTGGTGAAGACTCTCGGTGGACCACTTCGGGGGCCGATTTTAAGTTTGTGTTTCCATATTTTCACGTCTTTTTATAAGAGAGGCGATAACAGATTTTTGTGTTGAAGAGTGAGACTCACAACCACAGACCTATATATACAGTGTGTACAACCGCAGATCTATATATACAATGCGTACAACCACAGACCTATATATACTGTGTCTACAACCACAGACCTATATATACATATAATGTGTGTACAATACAGACCGATATATATTGTGTGTACAACCACAGACCTATATATACTGTGTGTACAACCATAGACCTATACATACATATACTGTGTGTATAACCACAGACCAATATATACTGTGTGTACAACCACAGACCTATATATCCTGTGTTTACAACCACATACCTATATATCCTTTGTTTACAACCACAGACCTATATATCCTGTGTTTACAACCCTTGCGACAGACTTTCGTCATCAGCTAATCTTTTCATACTTAAAAACTTTTATTTAGCTAATATATTTGAATTTATCACCACCTGAACTAAATACATTTTGAATTCATCACCACCTGAACTAAATACATTTTGAATTCATCACCACCTGAACTAAATACATTTTGAATTCATCACCACCTGAGCTAAATACATTTTGAATTCATCACCGCTTGAACTAAATACATTTTGTATTTATTACCACTTGAACTAAATACATTTAGTATTTATCACCACTTGAACTAAATACATTTTGTATTTATCACCACTTGAACTAAATACTTCTAGCCCTTTAAAGTCTGTTATATGACTCAATCAGTGAGTGTTTCATTGTATACTACCTGTTTGGATGATGTGTACACAGTCAGGACTTAAGGAATAACATTCGTTAATTTTTACTACAGAATGGCTAATGGTATGCACGAATAAAAAATAAAATTTTGTTGACAACTTAAATATTAGTACAATTAGTTTTCTTTGAGAACCAAAATAAAAACGAAATCAACCGAACCCGGGTTCAACTCTAATAGGTATTCAAAAACCTTACACCTTTTTTTTTTTAGGCCGCTCCTATTTTCCACAAATGTAGATAAGGACGGTAAGATATGTGTGAGTTTTCTCCCCTGATATATTTGTTTACACTGAATACCTTCCCCTCTCCAGGTTTGAAACTTCCTCTTCACACGATCTTTAGATCCTCCTGGCACATTTAAAACATAGGTCAGACTTTCAGGGGGGGGGGAGAGACTTGCTTGTTGATAGTGTACAAGATGCTCTCATGCTCAGGATGTAGTGACCAACTCTTGTGTTGACCAACAAACTAGACTGTCCCAAGAGTTGTCCAACAAACTAGACTGTCCCAAGAGTTGTCCTACAAACTAGACGGTCCTAAGAGTTGTCCTACAAACTAGACAGTCCCAAGAGTTGTCCTACAAACTAGACAGTCCCAATAGTTGTCCTACAAACTAGACAGTCCCAAGAGTTGTCCTACAAACAAGACAGTCCCAAGAGTTGTCCTACAAACTAGACAGTCCCAAGAGTTGTCCTACTAACTAGACAGTCCCAAGAGTTGTCCTACAAACTAGACAGTCCCAAGAGTTGTCCTACAAACTAGACAGTCCCAAGAGTTGTCCTACAAACAAGACAGTCCCAAGAGTTGTCCTACAAACTAGACAGTCCCAAGAGTTGTTCTACAAACTAGACAGTCCCAAGAGTTGTCCTACAAACAAGACAGTCCCAAGAGTTGTCCTACAAACTAGACAGTTCCAATAGTTGTCCTACAAACTAGACAGTCCTAAGAGTTGTCCTACAAACAAGACAGTCCCAAGAGTTGTCCTACAAACTAGACAGTCCCAAGAGTTGTCCTACTAACTAGACAGTCCCAAGAGTTGTCCTACAAACTAGACAGTCCCAAGAGTTGTCCTACAAACAAGACAGTCCCAAGAGTTGTCCTACAAACTAGACAGTCCCAAGAGTTGTTCTACAAACTAGACAGTCCCAAGAGTTGTCCTACAAACAAGACAGTCCCAAGAGTTGTCCTACAAACTAGACAGTCCCAAGAGTATTCCCGACAAACTAGACAGTCCCAAGAGTTGTCCTACTAACTAGACAGTCCCAAGAGTTGTCCTGCAAACTAGACAGTCCCAAGAGTTGTTCTACAAACTAGACTGTCCCAAGTACCAGTACCATACATTATCACTAAGATCATATCGTGTCAAATGGTGTATGCCATATCACGTGACTCCGCGCATAAAAAGAAACTCGACCAACACTGTCTTGTCTTTTATTTGTATGGCCATCGTTTAGGACTGTTTGACCTACATTTAAAGGACGCAAGCTTTTCTTGGTAATAAATCAAACACCACCACTAGACTCAATCCAACGAGAACACAAAGTAAGGAGCTAGTACTCCAGGCGGCCTAACTCGCCACGGTTAAACTTAGATTCTGTGAACAAAAAAAGGTTCAATATTTGTCTTTGTCTTACTAAATGTCTACAGAGGCCTCGAGAGTTCCTTTTGTCAAGGGAAATAAGGAAGTATGCATTATGCAATGATGACATATAAATATTATACACACATTGTACATATCACAACATTGCCGCACATATAGATGGTTTGCATAAATTGGACATTGTCGCCGAATGCTACTATTGGACTAAAATAGGGTAGTGTGACCAGTGATGCATGTAATATAACTGGTTGAAAGTATTCACTACTTTTTAGGTTGTCGCGCCCTGAACATTTTATTACCAGTTCCAAGTTTATTTTGTTCAATTTCTAATGATTGAAATTCTAAATACCCAAATAACCCACAGAGAGATACACCAACATGTCTTAATACTAATCATGCAAAACACTAGGTTATGGCCAGGCTAGATTGTGAGCAAAGATATAGAAACTAAGAGTGTATTATGCAACAACTATACCAGACTCTTATTATGCGTAATTCATTTTGTCGGAGAACATGTCCCGCAAACCTCATGCGACGCTCTTTTACAACCTTACTAAGGGGTCGACTCCCAGTTCGGCACAGGATTTCCTTGATTAGAACCCGATCTCTATAACTGACTCCTAAAATCTGCACTGCACTTTATTAAAGGATCCAAGCGACTGGTAGAAATGTGTCACCTCTCTTGACTACTCTCTTGGAATTAGGTGACTGTAGTTTGCTTTAGATTTGATATCGAAAAGGGAAGTTTTATCGTCAAAATCATCAGTTGAGGGGTTTTAAACTAAAAAATCTCTGGAGTTGTTTTTTTTAAATTCAAAACCCCATTTAGCTACTGTCATAGAATTTGGTGACTGTAGTTTGCTTTAGAATAATATTGAAGAGAGATGTTTTCCCCCATAAAACGCTCTGTAGTGAGATTTTAAACTCAAAACCATCTGGAGGGTTTTTAAACTTTAAAAAAAGCCATCTGTAGGAGGGGTGTTCAAACTCAAAACCCCCAATTGGCTTAGCTACACTCAAAGAATTTTAGTGTGTAATTTGCTTTTTTTAATATTGAAGCAGTATTTTTTAGCATCAAACCCCTTTGAAGGGGAGTTTAAACTCAAAACCCCCTTTGGCTACACTCATAGAGTTTTGAGTGTATAATTTAATTTTTTTTTTATTTTAAAGAGGTATTTTTTAGCTTCAAACCCCGCTGAAGGGGGGTTTAAACTCAAAACCCCTTTGGTTACGCTCATAAAATTTGGAGTTTGTAATTTGCTTTTTTGATATTGAAGAGGGGTTGATCGTAAATTTTGGAGGGGGTTTTAAAATCAAAATCTTCCTTAGCTGAGTTCTTGGAATTAGGAGATTTTCGTTTGCATTTTTTAAAATTTTATTTTACAGAAGAGGGGGATTTAACTGCTACCCCCCCCCCCTGGTAGGGGGTTTTAAACTCAAAACACCCTTGGCTGTGCTGGGGCAAGTGATGGTTTAGTATTAAAATCTCACCTAAAATAAACAAAATCAAAGCAAAAAATCAGTCACTAAATTCCAACACCCCCCTGCGGGGGGAGGAATTTTATTTCGGGGGGGGGGGGGGTTGAACCCCACATCCCCCTGGCTTTGCCCATGCCAACAGGTCAAGAGTTGATCATCTCAACAAAGCTTTCAGCATGAAGTACTACAAGACTTCTCCATTTCTCCATTCAGAAGTCTTTGTACTTTAGGACCAATCCATTGACTACAACGCTAGATGTCAAGCTCTAGGAAGACATTTAACGACGTCAAACATTAGTATTTAGTTGACACATATACCATGTGTACGACAAAGTCTAGGGGAGGTAAGTGACCATATGTTAAGAGTATCCTCTGCTTTTTAGTACCGGGTACTGGCTTTTTTATTGCCTGCGTTCCATCGTATCACTTAAGTAATTTACACTCCAGCTAGGTGGGCGCCGCGAGAGAAAACAAAAGGAGGTGGGGTGTGCTTATCGTCCTTAAGGCTTCAGGCGTAACATTCACAAACTACTTTTTTTTTTAATGTTTGTTTTTTTCAAAAGCATATATATCAACTGACTCTGTCTGTCTCATAAAAAGTTAATGGGCTACACGTTATTTCTCCCACACCCAGGCACAATTATTCATTGGCAAAAAACAAGATTTGAATCAATAAAAAATTAACCTATTAGTCAATTAGTTAATGGTAATTAATTATTTTGTTGCATACCAAAAAGAGAAATTAATCCTTCAGTATTCGCAGATATGGCTAAATGTGTAGTGGTGAGTCCCTTTAAATAATTATTAACGCTATTTCTACCCCACGCATTCTCCAATCAAGTTGCTAATTTAAACAATTATTTATTGTAGCAAAACATTATCGATTGAACTAATTCATTCAATTAATTATTGGTAGCTAGTTATTTTGTGTTTGACAAAGAATAAGGGAAATAAATTCTACATTATTGAGATAAATTGTTGTAAGTGCGGAGTTCTTTCCCTTAAATAAGCTTTGTCTTTTTAAAAGGATCACATTTGCTTGGACAGTTCAAGTCAGTGTATAAAAAATGCCGCGGGAGACACATTTAAGACCAGAAGAAAACCCGCTGCCGAAGACAGACGCAGACGGCGAAAAGAAAATCTAAATCGACCACCTGCGGATAATTGTTATGCTTGTCCTAGATGTGGCACAATATGTAGGTCACAGCCACGAGAAATACTGCATTCCTCACTAACCTTCGGACTCGAAGACCAGCCTTATTAGTATCAAAAGAATGTCCAAGAACAGTCTAGTTCTAGTTTGAAAAGTATCCCGTGTATCTTGTAGACATGACAGTTCACCTCAACAACAAAACAACGTTTGCGATCCCCTTACCCATGACATATTACGGGAGGGGGGTTGAAGGATGTCATGAAATAAACAAAATAATACACATTTACTGGGGGAGGGGGTTTGATGGATGTCATGAAATAAACAAAATAATACACATTTACTGGGGGGGGGAGGGAGTTTGAAGGATGTCATGAAATAAACAAAATAATACACATTTACTGGGGGGGGAGGGGGTTTGAAGGATGTCATGAAATAAACAAAATAATACACATTTACTGGGGGGGGGAGGGGGTTTGAAGGATGTCATGAAATAAACAAAATAATACACATTTACTGGGGGGGGGGGTTTGAAGGATGTCATGAAATAAACAAAATAATACACATTTACTGGGGGGGGGGAGGGAGTTTGAAGGATGTCATGAAATAAACAAAATAATACACATTTACTGGGGGGGGGGGGAGGGGGTTTGAAGGATGTCATGAAATAAACAAAATAATACACATTTACTGGGGGGGGGGGGGTTTGAAGGATGTCATGAAATAAACAAAATAATACACATTTACTGGGGGGGGGGGTTTGAAGGATGTCATGAAATAAACAAAATAATACACATTTACTGGGGGGGGGTGTTTGAAGGATGTCATGAAATAAACAAAATAATACACATTTACTGGGGGGGGGGTTTGAAGGATGTCATGAAATAAACAAAATAATACACATTTACTGGGGGGGGGGGGTTTGAAGGATGTCATGAAATAAACAAAATAATACACATTTACTGGGGGGGGGGGGGTTGAAGGATGTCATGAAATAAACAAAATAATACACATTTACTGGGGGAGGGGGTTTGAAGTATGTCATGAAATAAACAAAATAATACACATTTACTGGGGGGGGGTGTTTGAAGGATGTCATGAAATAAACAAAATAATACACATTTACTGGGGGGGGGGTTGAAGGATGTCATGAAATAAACAAAATAATACACATTTACTGGGGGGGGGGTTGAAGGATGTCATGAAATAAACAAAATAATACACATTTACTGGGGGAGGGGGTTTGAAGGATGTCATGAAATAAACAAAATAATACACATTTACTGGGGGGGGGGCGTTGCATTTATATTTAGAGAATATTCTGGAATCGATATTCTCGTCATGAATATTTATAGAGGTCAGGCCAGTTTATCTTTTTTTTTAAATTGGAAGAAGTGTTTCATAGGTATTCTATTTTACACTATAAACATTTTCTTTCTGGAGATAGTCCTAGAGAGAAAGCAGGCTCCCCCTCCATCTAGATACACAGTCAACATAACGATGTATAATTGGGAGAATTCAACCGTTCTAACAGGAAGGTCAAAAAGAATCGCGTTTTTAAATGTCTTCCTAAAAAATGGCTGTCTGTGGGAAACATTTTATAAATTCTAATCAGAGGACTAAACAATTGGTTTATACTCAAATATGGCGGACACATTCATTTTTTGAAAGCTTGAAGGAAGACTGTTTGTACTTCACAACTTCTGCTAAGGGAGATGTACTGAACACTTGCTGAGACATGGGTGAACCTTTGAGGGGGGGGGGGGGCTATGAGTTTGTAATCTTGTTTTATAGGTCATGCTTCTCACAGTTCTAATAGGAATGACATTCTCTGGTTGTCTGTGTCGTGCGCGCGTGAAGTTTTCTTTTCGTGTTAACTAGCTGTGTTTGTAGGTACAGGAAGTAGTTTGTATTGAGCGTGTTGTCAAGAATATTGTGTGTTGTTAGGTCATACTTAGTTCCCGTAGTGTCCTTGACGCGGAGACAGCTTTCTAGCTGTAGAGTCTGTTTGCACTACAGTTTCACTGTTTCAAAGGGACATAAATATATTCATCAGATTGATATTTCGGTACGGATGTTGCTAATAAATTTTTTTTTTGATTTAGCGGCATCGCTAGATTTAAGTTATTCCTTTGTTTCACAGTGTTAGGCTAGGGGCTAGGATGGAGAGTGTAGTTTTGAGCTCTCCCCTGGAGCGGCGACTGATTTTTGATCCGTATCCTAGTTTTTGAAGCTACCAAGCCGTATAGCCGAAATGGAGTGTGCATGCGTGAGGTGTGTTTAGTTGTGTACAGCAATGTATTATTTAAGTACCTATGATTTGTATATGTTCGGAATATTGTTTATTTGTATTCAGCTCTAGTATTAAATAATATATTTGTTGAACAGTCGTTGACCATTATTTCACTGTTCTGTTTGCATCCCATTTATTTACTGTTCTGTATATGTCTTATAGACTGTTCCATTGTTCTGCAACTTGGTTTGCTGTTGCTCTTTGATTACTGCCTTAGCCTGTTGAGGTGGGCAACTGTTGCTCTTTGTTTGCTGCCTTAGCCTGTTGAGGTGGGCAACTGTTGATCTTTGATTACTGCCTTAGCCTGTTGAGGTGGGCAACTGTTGCTCTTTGATTACTGCCTTAGCCTGTTGAGGTGGGCAACTATTGCTCTTTGATTACTGCCTTAGCCTGTTGAGGTGGGCAACTGCTGCTCTTTGATTACTGCCTTAGCCTGTTGAGGTGGGCAACTGCTGCTCTTTGATTACTGCCTTAGCCTGTTGAGGTGATCAACTGCTGCTCTTTGATTACTGCCTTAGCCTGTTGAGGTGGGCAACTGCTGCTCTTTGATTACTGCCTTAGCCTGTTGAGGTGGGAAACTGCTGCTCTTTGATTACTGCCTTAGCCTGTTGATGTGGGCAACTGCTGCTCTTTGATTACTGCCTTAGCCTGTTGAGGTGATCAACTGCTGCTCTTTGATTACTGCCTTAGCCTGTTGAGGTGGGCAACTGCTGCTATTTGATTAGTGCCTTAGCCTGTTGAGGTGGGCAACTGCTGCTCTTTGATTACTGCCTTAGCCTGTTGAGGTGGGGAACTGCTGCTCTTTGATTACTGCCTTAGCCTGTTGAGGTGGGCAACTGCTGCTCTTTGATTACTGCCTTAGCCTGTTGAGGTGGGGAGCCCGGTTAATTATGTCATCCCCTAGATAAACCCGTAAGACCGACCTTGACAGCCTGTAGCACGAAATAACTGCGTAGTTCATTAGTCTGTCCACCTGGACAAGATGAAGGACGTCCTCGTGTCTCTATGAGTTTAAAATTGACTTGTGTAAATCAAGCGTGTACTTAATCTGAGATATCTGAGGGACGCAATAGAATCACTATACATGTAGGCTATACGTTATGGTTAGAATGTATACTTGAATGTATAAAGCCTCAGTGTTCTTATAATGAATCATTTCTCTTTTGGTTTACTCAAAACTCCTCGAGTGGAACAGAGACAATACAAAACAACGTACACAAGTGCTAGACATTTTGTTTTTATTGCAGTATTTTGTTATCTGACTGAAGTAAAGCATGGCACACACACAGGCCTCGCAGTTGAAGACCAAACTAGTGCAAACTGATTCATCATGGTTTTGTATCTACACACAATAATCAGAACAACAAGAAAAGAATCATGAAATAGATAAGTCCAATCCATCATTCAATACAGTTATGTTACACTCAGTTCTTGTATGCAGCCTACATAAGCATTGGCTTAGTTTTAGGTTCCTACAGGCTTTGAAAAAACCTGTGAAGTTTAATATTTTTTCCTATAGTTAAACCATTCTATTACCAACTAGATCTACATTTATTCCATTTATAGTGTATTCACAATTTCAAAGTCACTTGTTCTGAACAAAACCACAGTTTACTGGAATACCAAGATCTGCTAAAGTAGTCCCTAGATTTAAGCATTATTTTAGTATCACTGTATTCCTAGATGCAACGCAATTAGTTTAAAGAAACACATTAGAAGAACAATCTAGCTGTAAGTGACATTTACTGTTTAAAACGGATATTTCTGGATAAGTTTGTTTACGCTTAGGAGCTGAGCTTATATATAGAGTTCAATAATTCAAGACTATTTACGTCCCAAGTAATTGCCAGAGAGAACAGCCACATACGAAAAGATATTCAATAAACAGATTTCAAATGTGACATTTATCCAATATACATTTAGAAATATAATGTACAGATTTCAAATGTTGACATTGATTCAACAGACATTTAGAAATATAATGAACAGATGTAACAACATTGAACCTAATCAACTTTATATAAAACCAGAACATATTGAGAGAATGTAATGTAGGGTAAAAACAAAAGAAAAAATAGAAATAATTTGATGTCTACATTTTTACTTTATCTCTTTCACTGAGAGTGTTTATAAAGGATCTACTCTTCACAAGGAGGTTATAAAGGATCTACTCTTCACTAAGAGGTTATAAAGGATCTACTCTTCACTAAGAGGTTATAAAGGATCTACTCTTCACTAAGAGGTTATAAAGGATCTACTCTTCACTAAGAGGTTATAAAGGATCTACTCTTCACTAAGAGGTTATAAAGGATCTACTCTTCACTAAGAGGTTATAAATGATCTACTCTTCACTAGGAGGTTAAAATGATCTACTCTTCACTAGGAGGTTATAAAGGATCTACTCTTCACTAAGAGGTTATAAAGGATCTACTCTTCACTAAGAGGTTATTAAGGATCTACTCTTCACTAAGAGGTTATAAAGGATCTACTCTTCACTAAGAGGTTATAAAGGATCTACTCTTCACTAAGAGGTTATAAAGGATCTACTCTTCACTAAGAGGTTATAAAGGATCTACTCTTCACTAAGAGGTTATAAAGGATCTACTCTTCACTAAGAGGTTATAAAGGATCTACTCTTCACTAAGAGGTTATAAAGGATCTACTCTTCACTAAGAGGTTATAAATGATCTACTCTTCACTAGGAGGTTAAAATGATCTACTCTTCACTAGGAGGTTATAAAGGATCTACTCTTCACTAAGAGGTTATAAAGGATCTACTCTTCACTAAGAGGTTATTAAGGATCTACTCTTCACTAAGAGGTTATAAAGGATCTACTCTTCACTAAGAGGTTATAAAGGATCTACTCTTCACTAAGAGGTTATAAAGGATCTACTCTTCACTAGGAGGTTAAAATGATCTACTCTTCACTAGGAGGTTATAAAGGATCTACTCTTCACTAAGAGGTTATAAAGGATCTACTCTTCACTAAGAGGTTATTAAGGATCTACTCTTCACTAAGAGGTTATAAAGGATCTACTCTTCACTAAGAGGTTATAAAGGATCTACTCTTCACTAAGAGGTTATTAAGGATCTACTCTTCACTAAGAGGTTATAAAGGATCTACTCTTCACTAAGAGGTTATAAAGGATCTACTCTTCACTAAGAGGTTATAAAGGATCTACTCTTCACTAAGAGGTTATAAAGGATCTACTCTTCAATAGGAGGTTATAAAGGATCTACTCTTCACTAAGAGGTTATAAAGGATCTACTCTTCACTAAGAGGTTATAAAGGATCTACTCTTCACTAAGAGGTTATAAAGGATCTACTCTTCACTAAGAGGTTATAAAGGATCTACTCTTCACTAAGAGGTTATAAAGGATCTACTCTTCACTAAGAGGTTATAAAGGATCTACTCTTCAATAGGAGGTTATAAAGGATCTACTCTTCACTAAGAGGTTATAAAGGATCTACTCTTCACTAAGAGGTTATTAAGGATCTACTCTTCACTAAGAGGTTATAAAGGATCTACTCTTCACTAAGAGGTTATAAAGGATCTACTCTTCACTAAGAGGTTATAAAGGATCTACTCTTCACTAAGAGGTTATAAAGGATCTACTCTTCACTAAGAGGTTATAAAGGATCTACTCTTCACTAAGAGGTTATAAAGAATCTACTCTTCACTAAGAGGTTATAAAGGATCTACTCTTCACTAAGAGGTTATAAAGGATCTACTCTTCACTAAGAGGTTATAAAGGATCTACTCTTCAATAGGAGGTTATAAATGATCTACTCATCACTAGGAGGTTATAAAGGATCTACTCTTCACTAGGAGGTTATAAATGATCTACTCTTCACTAGGAGGTTAAAAATGATCTACTCTTCACTAGGAGGTTATAAACGATTTACTCTTCACTAGGAGGTTATAAAGCTAAAAAAAAGATGTAACCTATGGCACTAAATGTGACATATGGAACTAAATGTAACCTATGGCACTAAATGTGACATATGGAACTAAATGTAACCTATGGTACTAAATGTAACCTATGGCACTAAATGTAACCCATGGAACTGTATGTACTATACAGTATAGAGTAAACCTTAGAACATCTGTCTACATCACCTTACATCAGAACAACTGACGAGGTATTTTGACTATCTCATGTGTTACAAGAAGAGAACACAACGTTTCTATCGGAGAAGGTTTCAGGATTTCTTCATGACAAGATTACACACTCCATTGTAAATACAAAAGTTGTTAAAAATATACAATTCTGTCCAAGATTGTTAACATACAAACATAAATGAATGTTATAAATAGATAAGGCAGACTTCAGGCAGTCTTGGGGCTAATGAATATCCAAAACTCAAATGTCCAGAAAATAAACATTTCAATGTGAGACTGTGACTATAATTACAGACATTTAAATAATGATACAACGATTACGACTGTACTCATAGTGTGGGTATGTTTGAATGTCTGAAGTCAATAATCATATCCATATTTGTTCATGGTTTTAGAAGAGTTTCAAAACTGTGAATGAAATGTGTATTTACAAAGACATTGTGCTGTCAAAATATAAAAGAGAAATACAAGGGAGACTATTCACAATGATCAGTACATACATTTGGTTAGTGTTGTCATACAATGAACAAAGATTGTACATCAAACAATTTATCCAGAGTTGGATATACATTACATAACAAAAATCAAATTATGCTGGACTACAAATTGTCATAAGTTCACAATATGAAAACAAAAATTAATTGATATTGATAATTAGAAGTCTGCCTGACTCAACAAAGGGCACAAGTCAGAGTTGTGGGACAGACGCGAGGCACTACTCTGTGAGATGGAGTGAGTTCAGGTTTGCAGAGGCGGTTCCATTTATGGAACAAGTGGGGTGGCAAACACGGATATAGGATATACACAAGTGAAACACAAATAAATATAAACTTAGCAGCCATGCGTATGAGAGTATGTATGCTGACAGATGTCAAAAGAAAACATAATCTGTCATATGTGTAAAAAGAAAATATATGTTATATGTGTAAGTAGGAAATACATGCTGTTATATGTGTAAATAAAAGATGTATGCTGTCACATTTATAAGTAAAAGATGTATGCTGTCATGTGTGTGAGTAGAAAAGATGTATGCTATCACATGTGTAAGTAGAAAAGATGTATGCTGTCACATTTATAAGTAAAAGATATATGCTGTCATGTGTGTGAGTACTAAAATATGTATGGTGTGACATATGTAAGTAGATGTACTAGCTACAGTTCCCCTCTGAAGAATGTTAAGGCAGTGTTTGTGACAACATTCCATCAAGTTTCAAACAAAATCTAAAGCTGTATAAAAACATTCTATGGAGTACAAACTTCTTTCAAACATTGTCACAATGAAACAGTCGAGGCATCGGGTCTATCCTATTGATAATATGCATGCGTCCTTGAAGAAGTTTTAAACCTGTGCCATGAATTAGACAAAGTTTTATGTTTTTCAAAACGTGACATGCTGACACACAAATAGTCTCAAGAAACATGTGTCCATAGACTCAGTAAGAAACATGTGTCCGTAGACTCAGTAAGAAACATGTGTCCACAGACTCATTAAGAAACATGTGTGTCCATAGACTCAGTAAGAAACATGTGTCCATAGACTCAGTAAGAGACATGTGTGTCCATAGACTCAGTAAGAAACATGTGTGTCCATAGACTCAGTAAGAAACATGTGTCCATAGACTCATTAAGAAACATGTGTCCATAGACTCAGTAGGAAACATGTGTGTCCATAGACTCAGTAAGAAACATGTGTGTCCATAGACTCAGTAAGAAATATGTGTATCCATAGACTCAGTAAGAAACATGTGTCCATAGACTCAGTAAGAAACATGTGTGTCCATAGACCCAGTAAGAAACATGTGTCCATAGGTTCAGTAAGAAACATGTGTCCATAGGCTCAGTAAGAAACATGTGTCCATTGACTCATTAAGAAACATGTGTCCATAGACTCAGTAAGAAACATGTGTGTCCATAGACCCAGTAAGAGACATGTGTGTCCATAGACTCAGTAAGAAACATGTGTCCATAGACTCAGTAAGAAACATGTGTGTCCATAGACTCAGTACGAAACATGTGTGTCCATAGACCCAGTAAGAAACATGTGTCCACAGACTCAGTAAGAAGCATGTGTCCATAGACTCAGTAAAAAACATGTGTCCTTAGGCTCAGTAAGAAACATGTGTTCATAGGTTCAGTAAGAAACATGTGTGTCAATAGACTCAGTACGAAACATGTGTCCATAGACTCAGTACGAAACATGTGTCCATAGGCTCAGTAAGAAACATGTGTCCATAGACTCAGTAAGAAACATGTGTCCATAGGCTCAGTAAGAAACATGTGTCCATAGACTCAGTAAGAAACATGTGTGTCCATAGACTCAGTACGAAACATGTGTGTCCATAGACCCAGTAAGAAACATGTGTCCACAGACTCAGTAAGAAGCATGTGTCCATAGACTCAGTAAAAAAATGTGTCCTTAGGCTCAGTAAGAAACATGTGTTCATAGGTTCAGTAAGAAACATGTGTCCATAGACTCAGTACGAAACATGTGTCCATAGGCTCAGTAAGAAACATGTGTCCATAGACTCAGTAAGAAACATGTGTCCATAGACTCAGTAAGAAACATGTGTCCATAGACTCAGTAAGAAACACGTGTGTCCATAGACTCAGTACGAAACATGTGTGTCCATAGACCCAGTAAGAAACATGTGTCCACAGACTCAGTAAGAAGCATGTGTCCATAGACTCAGTAAAAAACATGTGTCCTTAGGCTCAGTAAGAAACATGTGTTCATAGGTTCAGTAAGAAACATGTGTGTCAATAGACTCAGTACGAAACATGTGTCCATAGACTCAGTAAGAAACATGTGTCCATAGGCTCAGTAAGAAACATGTGTCCATAGGTTCAGTAAGAAACATGTGTCAATAGACTCAGTAAGAAACATGTGTCCATAGGCTCAGTAAGAAACATGTGTCCATAGACTCAGTACGAAACATGTGTCCATAGGCTCAGTAAGAAACATGTGTCCATAGACTCAGTAAGAAACATGTGTCCATAGACTCAGTAAGAAACATGTGTCCATAGACTCAGTAAGAAACATGTGTCAATAGACTCAGTAAGAAACATGTGTCCATAGACTCAGTAAGAAACATGTGTGTCCATAGACTCAGTACGAAACATGTGTCCATAGGCTCAGTAAGAAACATGTGTCCATAGACTCAGTAAGAAACATGTGTCCATAGGCTCAGTAAGAAACATGTGTCCATAGGTTCAGTAAGAAACATGTGTCCATAGGTTCAGTAAGAAACATGTGTCCATAGACTCAGTTAGAAACATGTGTGTCCATAGACTCAGTAAGAAACATGTGTGTCCATAGACTCAGTAAGAAACATGTGTCCATAGGTTCAGTAAGAAACAGGAGCAGAAGAATACAAACAAAGCAGACCCTGAGATAAAACGTGCGTCCATTTAAGTCAGATGGAAATATCACGTGACTAAGTTTCTCTAATCCCCACACTGCTCAACTATTGAAGAGCGCTCAAAGCAGCTAAAAATAGATTTCATCTACTCAGCCTGTTCGCCACTACCAATCAATAGCACAGAAATTAGGCCATGACCTAAAAAAAAAACACTATATAGAACTATCTTCGAACAGTTAAAAACCTCAAATTATTTACACAAAGCCTTAAGTCACTTGGTTACACAAACATTTATCACACGATCCATTTACAAGCCAGTTGGGCTATGATATTTCTCCGCATATTTCTCTTATTCTGTCTCTCTCTCTCTCTCTCTGCCTTATATTTAACTACATACTGAATTTTCTTAGTTCAACTACAACTATAACCACTGCTGTTGTAGTAACTATTCGATCTGTAATGCTACTTATAAGAACAATGAATTGTATTAACTCTGCTGATTGAAGAGCTCGTACAAAAAAAACAAAACAAGAGCATTCACTCAGAGTTCAAGACACGAAAGTGGAACTTAATTGAAAACACACATTGTTCTGGTCTGAAGTACTAAGGTGGAAAAAAAAAAGTAATCCGGAACTTAAAAGGGAAAAGTAGAGAATAATCCCCAATCTAAGCCACCATCAGACCGGCCTTCAGTGACTTGTGATACAAGCAGGACAAAACTCATCCATTTGTAAGCTGAAGGGAAACTCAAATCAGGAAATAGTTTTTACAGCATGGCCAGGAAATTGATTCAAACGTAGGCCTGTGGTCAGGAAATTGATTCAACTATATGGTCAACACATAAATTGATTTAATACGTCAAAGAGGTGATTGAGCTGTATGGTCAACTAATTGATTGAATTGCATGGTCAACAAAACGAATTGTGAACAAGATGACTGAACAGAACGATTCAAAATGAAGTGTCTCAAAGTGTCACTCTGTAGGGTCAAGACATTGTTTCTTCGATGTGCCACAAAGTTACTTTCATCTGGTTATAAACACCAGACAATAAGTCCAAAGACAGACAAAATTTTAATGTCTAAAAACTGTAACATTTTGGAAAATGAATAAAAACTTGCAAAAAGTCTAATTTCAAGTTACCACATATGAAAACTGGTCAGAAGTTAAGGTAGTCCTCGACATTTTTGTTACATGAAGACTGAGACATTGAGACGTTTTAACTAATTCACAAGAAACAGTTCAATGAGAAGTAAACGCAATAAAATCTTCACTTAACAAAGAGAAACAAAGATACACTATGTCAGACAAGTCCAAATTTTACAAAGAGAAACAAAGATACACTATGTCAGACAAGTCCAAATATTACAAAGAGAAACAAAGATACACTATGTCAGACAAGTCCAAATATTCACTTAACAAAGAGAAACAAAGATACAATAGGTTAGACTAGTCCAAATTTTACAAAGAGAAACAAAGATACACTATGTCAGACAAGTCCAAATATTCACTTAACAAAGAGAAACAAAGATACAATAGGTTAGACTAGTCCAAATTCAACAATTCTTCCAAGACGAGGCAGGTAGAAAAACCTGTCAAAGAAATTCACTCACTAGCTTGGACAAAGTTAGAAATACCTACAGTTTGTTCCAGTGTAACACAAAGGCAAGGCGACGAACGGATCTAAACGTCATGACACAGGCTTGATGTGAAGAAGTCAGGGAAATGTTGTCTTGTATTCTTAATGCGAGAGAGAAAGAGAGAGATTACTACTGGTCGAAAGTAAGAGAGTATCCTTGTTATTACTTCATGTGCGTAGAACAAACAAAGAATGAAACACACAGAGACAAACTAAATCCAGCGCTACAACGGTCACTATCTTTCTTTCTGCCACATGCTCAGCAAAATAACTTTTATAGCCCCCGGCCACATCCTTAATATCAGGTACACGAGGAGAGATATGTCCAGATATGCTGACCAAAGTATCCAGGGGAAACTGATAGCTCCATCACAGACCACCAACTAGCCGTCGTCTGCTGTCCAGAGTGTCGAGACAAGAACTCTGCCAATGAAGAAAGATAAACACGCATATCTTTCCTGGTTATAAACATCTTTCTCAACTGACGCACAAAGAACAGAACATTATTCCTAAATACACTCACGGTTTTTCAGCCCCTGGAATATGGTTCATGCCAACTTTTCAAATTTGAAAACATATAAACAAAGTGACACTGAAAAAAAACAGAACAAAAAAAAAAAACTAACAAAAAACAACAACAACAAATCAACAGTCTACACTCTGAACACTCGTCTCCACATAAAGACCAAAAAAGGAAATAGGCATAGCGTGTAAAAATAACATAAGCAACTAGTTGAAAACACACACACACACACGCGGAAAAAGACAAAGGAAACAAAGCACAACAAAAAATTCTAAATCTAGCGGTCAATCTTCAATTCTAAAATGGAATCTTGAGGACATTTTGTTTTTGAAATCAAGTCTAAAATATGTCGAAAGAAATCATTTGAGTTTCGTAAGAAACCACGTGACATTGTCTAACCAATGATGATGTGAAGTCTGGGACACAGCAGAGGCACTTAAGAAAGTATTCAAAAAAAAAACATCTGAATGTGAGTTTAGACTGTGGGAAACATTTAGATAACTAGATGCAATACCTTCGTTACAAAACATGAACGAAAATATCGATTTTCTAAACAAACAAACAACTAATGAATGCCCCAATCAATAGCTAATGTTTCCTAAATGGCAAGAATATGCCTGTCTCCAGTTCCCACGTCATTCCCTCCCACCTCACTCCTCTCACACATCGATTCATTGGTGGGACACAAAATTAAACAGTTCCAAATATACCTCTGGAAAAATAAATAGAGTTGATTGACTATGGCTCAACTGGTTAGTACAGAAGACAAAATGTAATTACCATTTCAAAGCAGATTTTTAAAAATACTTTCAATGCAGCACATACAAGTCTTTCATTCACACATTGAGATCTATTGGTTCTGTTATTGCAAAGGTAGTACAAACTATACAATTACCAAATCAATAATCAAAACCCCTTTGACCACTTTTATAAACCACATGCTGAACCCTGTGCTAATTATAGTAATATCAATGTTCCTCCAGGGACCACTACTTTATCTTCTAAGCAAAGTTTCCTCCCTTTCACCCTCCTTATTTCAAGCACACTTCCTCTCAGCATTCAGTGAATACAAAAGATCCATACACGTCAAATAGTTCAGCACAGAATAAAAACACTTTTAGAAGACAGAGGACAGGAGATCCTAATTCAAATCAATGTCTCCACACAGACACATACAAATCTATAGGGAGTCCCCTCGGCCTTAGTGGCTTCTGTCTGTCAACTTATTTCCCTTTCAAAGAGCAATCGTGAATGGCAATAACTAGGTCACTTCCACTTAAATAGGAGTTATCTTATGACTACTCTCAAAAACATCGACTCATTACTAGTTTTTCTAACTGCTAAAATGGTTTCAATAGACCTGAAACACTTGACAATATATTTTTATTAGATCTATTTAGTATCTGGACACACAAAACCAACAACATTTCCCCTTTATACCTAGTATGTTTTGTGAAGTAGACAAATTGGCAAACAATATCTAGTCTATTCTGTGTTTGTGTTCTGTTGACAACTTTTAATAACTCAGTATTTTTTTTTTTTTTTATTAAATATGTGAGCGTTGAAATGTGTGCGTCTAAATCTTCCCTCCATCAACTTGATTGTTGCCAACTATGAAGAGTTTTGTTCGGTCAGTCCCCTCCCCCCCACCCAATGTAAACCAAGGGTTAGAATGTTACGCAGTGCTAGGATTTTGTCATCAGGTCAGTTCAAGCTGGGATCAGGTTAGGTCAGTGGAACAGTAAGCAATGTAGAGAAGTGGTTGAAACTAACTCGCTTCAGATAATACCAGACCGCTCAGAGCTGCTTTAGAACTCCCAAGTGGAGACAAACCTCTGAGCAGAAGTGAATATAAAACTCTTCACATAAAAAAAGAAAGAAAGTTAATGTCTATAACTTACAGAAACAGCAAAGTGTACGTAAGTTAGGATTTCCAATAAAAGAGAAAAAAACAACAACTACCTAACCTAATTACACAAACTCCCCTGTTCATTAATGTTAAGAATAAAACTGAAATGAGCTAATGTCATGTGTTGAACTTAAAAGCCATAATAAAGTAGCACCCATAGAATTTTTGGTCCAATTCAAGTCACTTAATTCAAAAATATCACAAACTGAGTCAAACAGTACTGGAGAATACAATGAAGAAACAAACAAAATATTCCCATAGACATTGAGTGATACAATACAAACATCAGATAGAAAACTGTCATGAAATATACAGGCATAGAAA
This sequence comes from Biomphalaria sudanica, assembly GCA_036873155.1. NCBI lineage: Eukaryota > Metazoa > Mollusca > Gastropoda > Planorbidae > Biomphalaria > Biomphalaria sudanica. The sequence goes on along the minus strand of JAZGLO010005582.1, from coordinate 288,108 downwards.
TATATAGAATCAATAATATATGTAATATTTGTTTGTTCAAAAGTGTAACTATTTATAAACATTTTCATCACAAATGTAGGTCATACTGACTCCAATAGGGACGTGCATCAGTTGCAAGGGTGAGGGGGGAGTGGGGGGGGGTAGTGTTGTTCCAGCGGCTGTTTAATAAATGTAGCAGCGAAACTGGGTCCGTATTTAATAGATCAAGTTTTTTAGAGAAACTATGATGAAATCACTTTCTGGCTATCTTAACTAAATACACGGAGAAGGTCTGTATTGGAAAGTATTTGGCAATCACACACTGAGATGTGCACCAAACAAAAATGTGAATTGTTAAGGCCATTTTAAAGACCAAAATGTCAAAGTAAATAGAACACACACACACAGCACATCTTGACTTTTATATTTTCCAAATCCAATCAATGTTTATATACAGTCAATGGGAGTGTGTAGTCAAAGATAGCAAGGTATTAAAGTGAATAACTGATTTGTTATGAGGGTATTGTTATATATAAAAAACAGATGCTATGAGTGTATTGAGATGAATATATGATGTGTCATGATCGTATTGAGATGTATAGCTGATGTGTCAGAAGTGTGTTGTGATTTATAACAGATATTATAATATAAATGATGTTATGAGTGTATTAAGATCTATAACTGATATGTTTTGAATGTATTGAGAGTGTATATACGATGTGTCATGATCTTATTGAAATGAATAGCTGATGTGTTATGAGTGTATTGAGATGTATGCTATGCGTGTATTTTAATGTATAACTGATTGTTGTGATTGTATTAAAATGTATTATTGATGTTACATGAGTATAATAACAGTGTATAGCTGATGTGTTATGAGTGTATTGAGATGCATATAATTGATGTGCTATGCATGTATTTACATGTATGTGATGTGTTGTGGTTGTATTAAGATGTATTATTCATGTTACATGAGTATAATGACAGTGTATCTCTGTTGTGTTATGAGTCTATTAAGAGTGTATATCTGATGTGTTTTGAGTCTATTTAGAGTGTATCTCTAATGTGTTAAGAGTCTATTAAGAGTGTATATCTGATGTGTTATGAGTCTATTAAGAGTGTATATCTGATGTGTTATGAGTCTATTAAGAGTGTATATCTGATGTGTTATGAGTCTATTAAGAGTGTATATCTGATGTATTAAGAGGGTTGATCATTTTGATTCTATTTTCCTCGGGTTCATTCATGATGTACACAGTATGTGCTGTACACTTGAGCTCATCAGGCACTGAGTAGTGCTCCTCCCGCCTCTCACGCTGTTTATAGTACAGATGGAAGGCTGTTAGGCTCACAAGTAGAGTTAACAGAAAAGTGCCTATTACAGCACCAATAATATCCACTATACCAAAAGAGTGGTCCATATCTTTCTTGTTCACAACAAGTACAGGTTTCTCCTGAAGTTTTAATTTGCTGCTTTCAGAGTTAAGATTAGCCCAGTCGTAAGCGTGCGCATCATCGCCTGCGTAGTTCTTATAAGTCTTTTTGACCGGAGCGCTGGTGCTGTCATCTCGAATGATATTTGTGGTAGCCAGCTTGCCAGGTTTAGGAGTAAGTGCTAGCCTGAGGTCTGGCCAGACTACGTTGAGCGAGAATGTGACGTTCCCTGCTGGGTTACTGGCCACGCACTTGTACAGATCCTTATTCTCCAGTTTGACATCGGTCATAAACATCACCCCGCTGTTTTCTTTACTGTCGACCTGTGGATAATAGGTCTCAGTGGTGCCGTCTGGCCGTATCCAATATAATGTGGGGGCTGGGTCTCCAGAAGCCTGGCATGTTAATTTTCCCATTTTTGTGTCAAAGATGGCATCGACGTTTTGAAATGTTGGCAGCTCACAGCGAAAGTCTTCTTCTGTTATTTCATCGAAGTATTTTCCTTGTACTAAACGTGGACTCCCGCATTCAGGCTGCTCGGCGCCAGCAAATATGGAATTTTTAGAGTTTTTGTAAAATGTATACAGCCACTTGATTTGACAATTACAGTGAAAAGCATTTTTTCCAAGTCGAATGTGGGCGAGTCTTCTAAAGAAGTAAAGCCATTTCTCGCTAAATGCTTCGAAATGATTTTCATGCAGCCACAGCGTTTTTAAAGATGAGTTTAAAGGTGTCATTAAGTCAACAAAAAGTCGTTTCAGTCCACAGTTATGCATGTACAGTCCTTGTGTTGTCATGCCAGCAAAAGCTCCTAGAGATAACTGGATGTCTGGGTTATCGTTGATAAACAAATGTTTCAGATTTAGACCACGGAAAGTATGGTCGGCTAGAAAGCGAATTTTATTTTTACTAATGTCCAGCCATGTTAGCTGGTTCAAGTCTCCAAATGTATCCACATCTATAGTCTCTATACCACAGTCACTTAAATACAGGTTCTGTAGCTTGTACAACTGAGTGAAGTTACGTCGTATCAGTGAAGGGCTTTTAAATTTGTTCTCATTTAAATTCAGCTCCAGAGTTTCCACGGGAATCTCCTCCGGGATCTGAACAAAATTTTTATTCGCACACTGAACATTTTTACTGTGGGGTGCACAAAAACAATCTTTAGGACAGGTAAATGTGGTGTACACCTGGGTGCTGAAAATGACCACAAGAAACAGCACACTCACCCCTTTCCCCCATGGCCTGCCTCCTACACCATATTGCATGACTTAATATTTCATTGTTTACCAAAGAACACTTCGGAGAATTCATACAGAACACAGGTAAGTAAATCCTCTAGAAATACAATCCGTACCACACGATACTCCACATCGCGAGTCCACTTTCTGGTATATAAACACAGTCAGCACAGAACGTGCTACACACAACTAACCCTAACAAGCTAGATGAAAGCTGGACACCTCGGTGCGAGCATTTCCCCCCCCCCCCCCTATACGCCTCTCTCCCCCTTCCCCACGCAGTATTCACCCCGCGAGCTGCGCCTCGACTGTTAGTTGAATGTGGTATCTCACTCACCGAGGCTAACGTCGATAAAAGCTGGCCTCAGATGAACCGCGGTGGAGGAAAGGTTTTAGGTCACGCTTGTTAGAGAATACTAGTGGCTATTATCTCTTACTTTGGATCCATTTTTTTTTAAATCTTCTTTTCATAATGTGATCTCCAATTTTGATCTAGCTGCAGTCAGCCGTACAAGCCAACCAGAGAGATGTTAGCAGCTAATCAATTTGTACTAACAAAGTATTTTCTATTCGATATACTTTTACGAGTATATTTTATTTAACTGGTACATCAAAAAAAAAAACACAACACAACAAAGACTGAGGTAGGCCTGGTATTCATGGTACGAGCAAAAAAAAAAGGGGGGGGGGCTGTGTGCTCATGTATTTAGTGATTGAATCGATGGCTGTGATGTGAGTCATGACCTAGAAAAAAAAACGAGAACACCGAGTAGCGCTTGTTTAGATGCAGTCAGCTGGTCAGGGAATGATAGACTGTGAGACTAGGAAGTGTATTGATCACTAGAGACTGTTCCCAGTGTAGCAGCTATTAGAACAAGCTGTCACAGACATTCCAGCCTTCATTGTTGCCATCAAAAGTTAATGCTGAACTGGTGTTTCAGGATAATGGCTACCTATAGACACATGACAATATCAATAGTGAATTTGTCACAGGCGATGTTTAGACCAAATGTACAGCCAAGAACAAAAATGAGTTTCTGTTATGACGTACTACAGCAGCTAAGAATGGAGAAACAACACGTCTATTTGTATAGAAATAAATAGCTAGCTTTGAGTCTGACAGCTTCAAATACAACAGTTGACAAGACTGGGGAGTGCTGGGCAGACACAAGTAGACCTACTTGAATAGATGTTTTATACAAATTGGCCTATTTGAAAGATCTTTTACAACAATTGGTCTACGTGAATAGATGTTTAATACAAAAAGTCCTACGTGACTAGATGTTTAATACAAGAAGACCTACGTGAATAAATGTTTAATACAAGAAGTCCTACGTAAATAGATGTTTAATACAAGAAGACCTACGTAAATAGATGTTTAATACAAGAAGACCTCCGTGACTAGATGTTTAATACAAGAAGACCTACTTGAATAGATGTTTAATACAAGAAGACCTACGTGACTAGATGGTTAATACAAGAAGACCTACGTGACTAGATGTTTAATACAAGAAGACCTACGTAAATAGATGTTTAATACAAGAAGACCTACGTGAATAGATGTTTAATACAAGAAGACCTACGTGAAAAGATGTTTAATACAAGAAGACCTACGTGAATAGATGTTTAATACAAGAAGACCTACGTTACTAGATGTTTAATACAAGAAGACCTACTTGAATAGATGTTTAATACAAGAAGACATACGTGAATAGATGTTTAATACAAGAAGACCTACGTGAATTGATGTTTAATACAAGAAAACCTACGTGACTAGATGTTTAATACAAGAAGACCTATGTGACTAGATGTTTAATACAACAAGACCTACGTGAATAGATGTTTAATACAAGAAGACCTACGTGACTAGATGTTTAATACAAGAAGACCTACTTAACTAGATGTTTAATACAAGAAGACCTACGCGAATAGATGTTTAATACAACAAGACCTACGTGACTAGATGTTTAATACAAGAAGACCTACGTGAATAAATGTTTAATACAAGAAGACCTACGTGAATAGATGTTTAATACAAGAAGACCTACTTGAATAGATGTTTAATCCAAGAAGACCTACGTGAATAGATGTTTAATACAAGAAGACCTACTTGAATAGATGTTTAATACAAGAAGACCTACGTGACTAGATGTTTAACACAAGAAGACCTCCGTGACTAGATGTTTAATACAAGAAGACCTACGTGACTAGATGTTTAACACAAGAAGACCTCCGTGACTAGATGTTTAATACAGAGAAGACCTACGTGAATAGATGTTTAATACAAGAAGACCAACTTGAATAGATGTTTAATACAAGAAGACCTACGTGAATAGATGTTTAATACAAGAAGACCTACGTGAATAGATGTTTAATACAAGAAGACCAACTTGAATAGATGTTTAATACAAGAAGACCTACGTGAATAGATGTTTAATACAAGAAGACCTACGTGAATAAATGTTTAATCCAAGAAGACCTACGTGACTAGATGTTTAATACAAGAAGACCTACGTGAATAGATGTTTAATACAAAAAGACCTACTTGAAAAGATGTTTAATACAAGAAGACATACTTGAATAGATGTTTAATACAACAAGACCTACGTGAATAGATGTTTAATACAAGAACACCTACGTGACTAGATGTTTAATACAAGAACACCTACGTGACTAGATGTTTAATAAAAGAAGGCCTACGTGAATAGATGTTTAATACAAGAAGACCTACGTGAATAGATGTTTAATACAAGAAGACCTACTTGAATAGATGTTTAATACAAGAAGACCTACGTGACTAGATGTTTAATACAAGAAGACCTACTTGAATAGATGTTTAATACAAGAAGACCTACGTGAATAGATGTTTAATACAAAAAGACCTACTTGAATAGATGTTTAATCCAAGAAGACCTACGTGACTAGATATTGAATACAAGAAGACCTACGTGACTAGATGTTTAATACAAGAAGCCCTACTTGAATGGATGTTTAATACAAGAAGACCTACTTGAATGGATGTTTAATACAAGAAGACCTACTTGAATCGATGTTTAATACAAGAAGACCTACTTGAATAGATGTTTAATACAAGAAGACCTACTTGAATGGATGTTTAATACAAGAAGACCTACTTGAATAGATGTTTAATACAAGAAGACCTACTTGAATGGATGTTTAATACAAGAAGACCTACGTGAATAGATGTTTAATACAAGAAGACCTACTTGAATAGATGTTAAATACAAGAAGACCTACGTGAATAGATGTTTAATACAAGAAGACCTACGTGAATAGATGTTTAATACAAGAAGACCTACGTGAATACATGTTTTATACAAGAAGTCCTACGTGAATAGATGTTTAATACAAGATGACCTACTTGAATAGATGTTTAATACAAGAAGACCTACTTGAATGGATGTTTAATACAAGAAATCCTACTTGAATGGATGTTTAATACAAGAAGACCTACTTGAATAGATGTTTAATACAAGAAGACCTACGTGAATAGATGTTTAATACAAGAAGACCTACTTGAATGGATGTTTAATACAAGAACACCTACGTGAATAGATGTTTAATACAAGAAGACCTACTTGAATGGATGTTTAATACAAGAAGACCTACGTGAATAGATGTTTAATACAAGAAGACCTACGTGAATAGATGTTTAATACAAGATGACCTACTTGAATGGATGTTTAACACAAGAAGACCTACGTGAATAGATGTTTAATACAAGAAGACCTACGTGAATACATGTTTAATACAAGAAGACCTACGTGAATAGATGTTTAATACAAGAAGACCTACTTGAATAGATGTTTAATACAAGAAGACCTACTTGAATAGATGTTTAATACAAGAAGACCTACGTGAATAGATGTTTAATACGAGAAGACCTACGTGAATAGATGTTTAATACAAGAAGACCAACTTGAATAGATGTTTAATACAAGAAGACCTACGTGAATAGATGTTTAATACAAGAAGACCTACGTGAATAGATGTTTAATACAAGAAGACCAACTTGAATAGATGTTTAATACAAGAAGACCTACGTGAATAGATGTTTAATACAAGAAGACCTACGTGAATAAATGTTTAATCCAAGAAGACCTACGTGACTAGATGTTTAATACAAGAAGACCTACGTGAATAGATGTTTAATACAAAAAGACCTACTTGAAAAGATGTTTAATACAAGAAGACATACTTGAATAGATGTTTAATACAACAAGACCTACGTGAATAGATGTTTAATACAAGAACACCTACGTGACTAGATGTTTAATACAAGAACACCTACGTGACTAGATGTTTAATAAAAGAAGGCCTACGTGAATAGATGTTTAATACAAGAAGACCTACGTGAATAGATGTTTAATACAAGAAGACCTACTTGAATAGATGTTTAATACAAGAAGACCTACGTGACTAGATGTTTAATACAAGAAGACCTACTTGAATAGATGTTTAATACAAGAAGACCTACGTGAATAGATGTTTAATACAAAAAGACCTACTTGAATAGATGTTTAATCCAAGAAGACCTACGTGACTAGATATTGAATACAAGAAGACCTACGTGACTAGATGTTTAATACAAGAAGCCCTACTTGAATGGATGTTTAATACAAGAAGACCTACTTGAATGGATGTTTAATACAAGAAGACCTACTTGAATCGATGTTTAATACAAGAAGACCTACTTGAATAGATGTTTAATACAAGAAGACCTACTTGAATGGATGTTTAATACAAGAAGACCTACTTGAATAGATGTTTAATACAAGAAGACCTACTTGAATGGATGTTTAATACAAGAAGACCTACGTGAATAGATGTTTAATACAAGAAGACCTACTTGAATAGATGTTAAATACAAGAAGACCTACGTGAATAGATGTTTAATACAAGAAGACCTACGTGAATAGATGTTTAATACAAGAAGACCTACGTGAATACATGTTTTATACAAGAAGTCCTACGTGAATAGATGTTTAATACAAGATGACCTACTTGAATAGATGTTTAATACAAGAAGACCTACTTGAATGGATGTTTAATACAAGAAATCCTACTTGAATGGATGTTTAATACAAGAAGACCTACTTGAATGGATGTTTAATACAAGAAGACCTTCTTGAATGGATTCATTTATACCAAATGGCCTTCTTGAATACATATTTTTTTTTACCAGTTTTCAACAGCGCTATAAACCCTATGTTAGGGTCAACATTCATCAGTCAAAATCTCCGCGTAACCCAAAATTCCTCTGAGGGGATTTAAAAAAAAGAAAAGATAAAATTCTAGTCGAGTCCAAAGAAAGACCAGCCTTCTTCCAAATAAAATCTACAAATATATAAGAAACGTTATGTTTCCTTTGTACTTCGGATGTCTTTCTTTTTTAAAGCCACACTATGAGCTGTGAAATTATTGTTTGACCACAGTTCTGGTTGAGGCATGTATACTATGAGCTGTGAAATTATTGTTTGACCACAGTTCTGGTTGAGGCATGTATACTATGAGCTATGAAATTATTGTTTGACCACAGTTCTGGTTGAGGCATGTATACTATGAGCTGTGAATTTATTGTTTGACCACAGTTCTGGTTGAGGCATGTATTCTATGAGCTGTGAAATTATTGTTTGACCACAGTTCTGGTTGAGGCATGTATACTATGAGCTGTGAAATTATTGTTTGACCACAGTTCTGGTTGAGGCATGTATACTATGAGCTGTGAAATTATTGTTTGACCACAGTTCTGGTTGAGGCATGTATACTATGAGCTGTGAAATTATCAATTGACCACAGTTCTGATTAAATCATTTATACTATGAGCTGTGAAATTATTGTTTGACCACAGTTCTACGGGTTGTGAAATTGATTGACTACAATTTTGCTTGAGTCATGCATACTATCCAATAGGTAAAACCAGCGCAGACTTCAGCATTCTCTGACTTCGTGCTGAAGACCTCGGTACAAAGAGAAATATTTGAAACTCAAAAAATATATTGCCGAAGATGCAAATGACTAAACCTCACCAAGTGTTCGACTCCCAGTTCGGCATAGGGTTTCCTTGTTTGAGACCCGATCTGTGTAACTGACTCCCAAAATCCGTCTCAGCCATCTCTGTTGAGCCACATCTAGTCTTTTCTCAATTTTGACAGATGACTTCCACGTCTCACATGCATATGTAGCAGTTGGAATGACGATTGTGTTGAGAAGGTGTATTTTTGTCTCGAGTCCAATGGCTTGGGTAGTCCAAATAGGCTGCAGCCTTTGGAAAATACTCCCTGCCTTTCGTATTCGGCACTCTACATCATGGTAAGCATCTCCATCATTTGTTAGGATGCTGCCAACATTGTAGATTTATCTGTTTCTGTAGTCTCGTCCTTTTTTTTTTCTTTTCATATTTGTGTTCACCAAGACTCAGACTACGGCCTATAAAGGGGACTAATTCAGCTCATACCACCACTTCAGTCAAATACAATTTCTTTCCCTTGTTCGAGATACCAAACAAAATAAATTATTAACAATCATTAATTAACTAATTGGTTAATTCTGTTCAGTGATGGGGGGGGGGGTAACGTAAAAACCCTCTGGAGAGGGGTGTTAAACTGAAAACCTCTCTTGGCCACGATCATTGAATTCGGTGACTGTTGTTTGCTTTATTTTATATTGAAAAAATCGTCACCTATAATAAACTAAATTAAAGCAAGGAAAAAAATATGACATTTCATTTTACATTGCAGAGAGGAATTGAACCTCACCCCCCGCCTTCCCCGTCTACGCCCATGATGTGTCACATTTCACAATAAGAGTGTACAATTGAACAACAAAACTGCACAACGTGTCAGATTGAACAATACTACTGAACAATGACCAAGGTAGAACAATGCTTAACTTCTCACCTTGACACCTGATGACACACCTGTTCTAAATCAAGTCATTATCTTGGCGACATCGATTTCTTGGTGAGTCAACATTCTACAGGATTCGATTGTAGAGAAATCAATACACATTTTTTACATAACAAACTCTCGAGTATTTTTTAAAATACTTTTTCTTTACTATTAGTATTATTTTGTTTTTAAGACATTGATTACATATGTTTACAAATAATTACCGGCCAGTCGGGCCAGGTACACTCAATGCTATCGATGATTCAGTCATGACTCAACTACTGGGTTTAGTCAGAGAGATTTTTAAATCCGTTAAAAAATATTTTCAATACTATGAATCATTTCGTCACTGTAACATTAACAAGCAAAATATAGGAAAAAACAACTTTGTACAAAAAAAAAAGGTTATCTTAAGGTGAAGAAGTCGCCCTAGAAACTATATCTATCAATAATGTAATCTCACTTATTCGATATCAAACAAAATAATTAATTACCGATACCAATAAATAATTGACTAATTGGGTATTTATTTTGTATTGATTAATGTTTTGTTAGGCGCAATAAAAGCTGTTTAAAGTATCAACTTGATCGGAGAATGCGCGAGGAGAAAAAGCGCAATTATTTAAGGGGACTAAACACTACAAATTTAGCCAAATAGTTTCCTTTGTTGGTGTCAAACAAAATAATTAATTACTAGTAATTAGTTTACTAATTGGTTACTTTTTTATTGATTCATGTCTTGTCTATGCCAATGAATACTTGTGCGAAGTTTCAACTTGATCCCAGAATGGGTGTGGGAGAAATAACGTGTACACACATTTTACTAGACAGACAGACAGATAGATAGACAGACAGATACTTGATTCATTCTGGAGACAAAGCAGTTACATGACACATCTCTAAATGGCGGGGCTTGAACAAATGACTAGGCAAGGGATGCACATTAAGTTTACTTCCCTGAGTTCAAAGTTCATTAAACTACTACTAATAATAGTTCGTTCAGTTTAAATATTGGTTTATCGAGTTTCATAGTAGGCCTAATTGTAATTTAATTTACTTATTTTTAGAATTGACCCGGAACGTGGACGTCTGCTATGCAACGTCTGCTATGTGCTGTGTGCAGTTGGTCACATCTCATGGGGACTAAGATTTGGAGATTATCACGAGAAACTCAACAATGTCAAGGACACAAGATTGAGCTTCACTGTTGCCAACTACAGAAAAATTTGAATAATATTCTAAAATAAGCTAAGATAATCTTATCTTATCTTATATAATACAGATGTTACTTCAAAAAAGAAGATGATTACGTCGTACGCGTCATGCATTTAGTCATGCATATTAACCAATGACTTAAATTCTGCCAAGTCACTGGTTTTCCTGGCTAGCTCAGGCAACCCATTCCATGCTCTAATAGCAATAGGGAAGAAGGAGTATTTGTACAAATGTGTCCTAGTATATGGGACGAGGAATGTGCCTTTATCTTTGTGTTTTTCAGAGTATTTAATTAAATTTTGTTTTTGTATTTGAAGATCACATCAAAGTTAACACACGAACTATAATTATACCAATAAGTTTGGATCTGTCATGTACCTGTACCTTAATTAAATTTGTAATCAGGGGCGGACTGGCTCTATGGGCATTCGGGCAAATGCCCGGTGGGCCGGTAACCGAATGGGCGGTAGGGGCCACCTAAAAGGCCTCATGAATGCCACTATAGAACGTATTAAATTGGTAAACGTTTTATAATATCCTCTTGTAAACGGGGCCCTCTGAGCGTCGGGTTAAAAAAATCTTTTACAGACTCTCCAGTCTAATGCTAATTTAATCTAACACATTATCCGAAATAATGGAAAAGTTTACATCCGTAGACAGTGCTACTAGTAGGTTTCATCCTTTTAGGCCCACACTTTTAGCGATTTAAAAGCAACATGCGGTCTACTATATTTCTTCAAAAGATATAGAGTGAATGTATTCAGTTATCGATACATTATCAAACTTAACAAATGCTTTTCAGGACAGGTAGACCTAAAAATGGATGTCCATCAAGTGATATACGATTTGTGGGCCGGATTGTATAAAAATGCCCTAGCCGATTTAAACCCCCAGTCCGCCCATGTTTGTAATAGATCTAGATTCTAGACCAACAACAATAAATCTGTGTGATTAATAATATTTTTAACAATAGTTTTTGTTTAGCGCTATTTCACGCTTTTATACTCTATGATCCTATCACTTTCTCACTACGCTGTGATCCTATCACTTTTTCACTACGCTATGATCCTATCACTTTCTCACTACTGTTACGTATCTAGGCGTTGTTTTTTTCTTTCTTTGACCTGTTGCGGTCAAGAGACGGGTAGGTTGTCTGCCCCTTGTGTAATAAGTTTTTTTTTTTTTTTATTCGTCAAGCCACACAGACAGTGACCGGCCCTTGACCTGTGTGTGTACCTCTGGTTGAAAGGAGGGTGTTTTTTTTTTCTGTCTCTTTGAAGAGCGTTCTAGATCTGGGAAATTGATGACGTATTTGTTTCGAGAAATTCCTAGATTTGTCTTGAAATCGACGCGCGGTATATTATATAAAGACCGCCCGCGTGACGTTGACGGACAGACATACGGAGACAGCCGTGAGACAGAATAGCGGAGACATTGCGTGACCCGTGCGTGGTATACCACTTGATCGTGTAAGTTAGTATTTTTTTATGTAAGGCCTTGCTTGCTTGTATTTGTAATTATATTTTCAAACTTTTGTATTGTAATATTTTTACATGCCATTTTTGTAAAAGGGTTTTGGTCAACACATCAATTCTGTATTGAGTAAATGTTTATTTTTCTTTCTTGTAACTTTATATTTGATTAAACATTAAGTTGATAGTTTACCTTCCGATTTCTTGTGTCATTTTTTTTTTGTTATTCATTGTAAGTCTTTGATTAAATTCAGATTTAAGATAAGTGACACAACTCCTTTTCTATTGTCACGTTCCCCTAGGCAAGCCATTTAAAAGTAGAATTCAATTCGTAATACGTGACAAAAGAAGTTTGAGGGCTTTCGTCCCGGATATTTTTCTGAACCTATTTTCGTCTTACTTGAGTAATTTTGTAAAGGCGAAGTTGACTTTAACAAAATTTTTTTTTTGTTCAAAGAGTCGGAAGTAAAGTATCAATAGTATTGACCAAACTCTCTTAAGGTTTTTTTTGTTGTACTGATTTTGTACTGTATATTTACATTGTATACATATTTTTGCTTGTAATAGTTGCTAGTTAGTCATGGATATTCAGGTTTTTCTTGCAAATCCCTCTGTGAAAGAACTTGATGCTTTTACTAGGAAGGAACTGGTCCTTATTTCAAAACATTTAGGGTTAAAAATAAAATCAAATGCCCTTAAACAAGAAATAAGAGATAACATTGTAATCCATTATGTAGACGAGGAAGTATTTTCTGAAGACCTTTTAGAAACTCTTAGACCCGATGAGGGTAAATCAGATTTAGAACTTCAGATAAAATTAAAACAAATGGAAATAGAAGCCCAGAAGGAAATGGCTAGAGAGCAGAGAGAAATTAAACAAAAAGAATTAGAGCTTGCAGCGGCTAGAGAGCAGAGAGAAATTAAACAAAAAGAATTAGAGCTTGCAGCGGCTAGAGAGCAGAAAGAAATGGAAATGAAATTACAAATAGAGTTAAAAAAATTAGAGTTAGCTGCTAATGTAAGACCAGATTCTTCCCCTGCCAGTCATACTGCTGAAGCAATAAAATTTTTGAAAATAATTCCACGCTTTAATGAAGCCACAATTGACAATTATTTTCCACAATTTGAACTTGCTGTGAAAAATTTTAATGTACCTGAAACTTTGTGGCCCACTTTGCTGCAAACAGTTTTGACTGGTAGAGCTGCAGAGGTATTTTGTTCTTTGACCATTGAACAACAAAAAGATTATAATGTTGTTAAGGCCTTAATTCTTAAGGCATATGAACTTGTTCCGGAAGCTTACCGAAAGCAGTTCAGGGATTGTCGCAAATCGGATGGTCAAACCCATGTAGAATTCCTGCGGGAAAAGGAGCGACGCTTTGAGAAATGGCTCACTTCCAGGGAAATCGGCACCGACTTTGCAAAATTCAAGAACCTAATGCTGATGGAAGAGTTCAAGAGTTGTGTGCGGCTGGACGTCCGTACGCATATAGCTGATCGTGGCGAGGAAGATGTGCACAAGGCTGCAGTGTTGGCAGACGATTATATAATATCACATCAATTTGCCAAGTATACGACGGATGTCAAGCCAAAACAAGTCAAACAGCCCGAGTTCATTGCTAGCAACTCCATCAAGAACAGCAGTACAAACGACAGAAAACCTACTACAAGTAAAGCTACTTGTTCCTACTGCAAACGAGAAGGCCATACAATTGACGATTGCTGGAAATTGAGGAAGAGAAACGAAAAAGCTCCTTCAAAAGTCAGCGCTTGCACAGTACAGTGGTCGTCGAGGTTTACTCCCTCATCCTCAAGTCATATCAAGAATACCTCGACACCACCTGTTTCAAATGTATTGACTGTACAAGACTCTCCGAAAATGTCTCCACGGTGTTCAAATGACTCAACAGTGAGTTCTTCAAATTCATCTTTACGATGTTCCAATGACTCAAACAAGAGTTTTTCAAATACATCACCCCGATGTTCCAATGACTCTAACCAGAGTTCCAATAATACATCACCCCGATGTTCCAATGACTCTATCCAGAGTTCCCATAATACATCATCCCGATGTTCCCATGACTCTATCCAGAGTTCCCATAATACATCATCCCGATGTTCCCATGACTCTATCCAGAGTTCCCATAAGACATCACCCCGATGTTCCAATGACTCCATCAAGAGTTCTCCAAATACATCCACAAGATGTTCTACTGACTCAAGAAAGAGTTTCTCCACTGCGTCTCCTAGAGATGTCAATGACTCCAGCGAGAGTTCGACCCAAGTCCAGTCTGCATCAACCAAAATTGATGTTTTATTAGAGGATTTTAAGCCTTTCATTTCGGAAGGATTCGTATCACTACCCGGTGATTCTACAAGTCTACGACCTATCACCATTTTGAGAGACACAGGTGCCTCACAATCGTTACTTTTAGAGGGTATCTTGCCCTTGTCTAAATCATCATCGACTGGGAAGAGCATCCTGTTACGAGGCGTAGAGCTTGGATGTATAGATGTGCCTCTACATCTAATCGACATAAAGTCAAATCTCATTACTGGACCGGTTGTTGTAGGTGTCCGACCAACATTACCATTGGAAGGCATCTCGTTGCTGTTAGGCAATGACTTAGCAGGTGGAAAGGTGATAGCCGAACCCATCGTCACTCAAACACCCGACTTATCTGCCACACCCGAGGAAGACCTAGATTTATATCCAGCGTGTGCAGTAACAAGGGCAATGAGGTTGAAAACATCTCAAGAAGAGAACGTCGTCAAAGCCAACAGTAACCACGATGATGTGGACTTGAGCACCACATTCTTTGCTTCTCTTGAAGAAGAACCAACGCCAAATTCTGAAAAGCCGGCATCAACTCGAAAACAGTTGATTGAGGACCAAAAGAAGGATCCAGAGCTCGCCAAACTCCGAGAAACCGCAATGACATCACAAGAGGCAGAGCTAGCATCAACGTGCTACTACATCCAAGATGATATGCTCTTCAGGAAATGGAAACCTCCAGACGCATCCAACGAAGAAGAATGGAGAATATGCCATCAAATCGTGTTACCAGAAAGATACCGAGCGTACATCATGAATCTGGCTCATGACACACCAATGTCAGGTCATCTCGGCATCCACAAGACATACCACAAGATTATGTCACACTTTTTCTGGCCACGTTTGAAGAAAGATGTCATCCAGTACTGCCGATCCTGTCATGCCTGTCAGATGGTTGGCAAGCCAAATCAAAAGATCCCTGTTGCTCCTCTGAAGCCGATTCCAGCCTTTGAAGAACCTTTCAGCAGAGTACTTATTGACTGTGTTGGTCCTCTCCCAAGGACAAAAGCTGGCAACCAATACCTGTTGACCATTATGTGTGCTTCAACTCGTTTTCCTGAGGCTATTCCTCTAAGGAACATAAAAGCATCAAACATTGTGAAGGCCTTAATCAAGTTCTTTACTCTATTTGGTCTACCAAAGTCCATCCAATCGGACCAAGGAACGAATTTCACGGCCAATCTTTTCAAGCAAGTCATGACTCAGTTGGGCATCAAACACTGCATGTCGAGTGCGTATCATGCCGAGTCGCAAGGCGCTCTTGAGCGATTCCATCAGACTCTCAAGAACATGATCCGAACCTATTGCTTTGAGCACGAAAAAGACTGGGACGAAGGAATCCACATGCTACTGTTTGCAACCCGTGAATCCGTCCAGGAATCGTTGGGATTCAGCCCTTTTGACTTAGTCTTTGGCCATTCGGTGCGCGGTCCCTTGAAATGTATAAAAGAGACTTTGTGGTCACCAACAGCCACTGAAGGACTTTTAGAATATGTAATTAAGTTTAAAACTAGACTTTATGATGCTTGTGTTCTGGCCAAAAATAACTTACAAAACACCCAATCCAGCATGAAACGCTGGTATGATAGAAAGGCCCGTGTTAGAGAATTTTCTCCCGGGGATAAGGTGCTTGTATTTTTGCCCATACCAGGTCAACCCTTGCAAGCCAGATATTTTGGTCCCTATGAAATTGAGACCAAAATTAGTGACCTCAATTACACAATCAAAACCCCTGACCGTAGGAAAAAGACTCAGTTATGTCATATAAACATGCTGAAGCCTTATGTATCTCGGCCAGATCACTCAGATAAGAGTAATTGTGTTTTAAATACAGTCAAAAGTTGTTCAAATAGCCATGTTTCTCCTATTGATGATGATATTGTAAAGGAGAAATTTGGACAATACAAAATCCCTAATTCTTTTGTATTACAGAATTTGGATGTAAAACTGTCTCATCTGTCTTCGACAGAAAGGCCAGTTATCATGAAACTCATTAATGAATTTAATGACATTTTTTCTGATGTACCAAAACAGACTAATGTTATAATGCATGATGTAGATGTTGGCGAGGCTACTCCAGTCAAGCAGCATCCTTACAGGGTCAACCCTGAAAAACTTGCCATACTTAGGTCAGAAATCAAGTATATGCTTGAAAATGACCTCATTGAACCAAGTTCCAGTAGCTGGAGCTCCCCATGTGTCTTGATACCTAAACAGGACAAGACCTATCGTTTTTGTACAGACTACCGTAAGGTAAATGCTGTCACAAAGACCGATTCGTTTCCTATCCCTAGGATAGACGATCTCATAGATCGTATTGGTGACGCTAAGTACATCACCAAAATAGACCTACTTTCAGGTTATTGGCAGGTTCCCCTGACTGATAGGGCAAAGGAAATCTCCGCCTTTGTCACCCCTGATGGTTTGTACCAATACAAAGTGATGCCATTTGGCATGAAGAATGCTCCTGCCACTTTCCAGAGAATGATAAATGCCCTGCTTGCTGACATGGAGAATTGCCACGCATACATAGACGATGTAGTAATTTTTAGCCAAGATTTTTCTAGCCATTGTAAACAACTGCATTGTCTTTTTACTAAACTGTTACATGCAAAAATTACTGTAAACCTGAGTAAGAGTGATTTTTGCCAGGCTTCAATCCAATACTTAGGCCATATTGTAGGACAAGGCCAGGTGAAACCTGTAATGGCCAAAGTAGAAGCTATCCAAGCTTTCCCTATCCCTGCTGATCGGAAACAACTCCGAAGATTTTTGGGAATGTCTGGATATTATAGAAAATTTTGCGAAAATTTTTCTGTCATTGCCAGTCCTTTAACAAACCTCCTGAGAAAGAACGTCCGATTTACTTGGACGGATGAATGTCAGAAAGCCTTTAACCAAATCAAGCAGATATTATCTAGCTCCCCCATTTTGATGGCTCCTGACTTCGGAAAACCTTTTAGGTTAGCTATTGACGCCAGTGACACAGGTGTTGGGTCAGTCCTTTACCAAGAAGATAATTTCCAAGTAGAGCACCCTATTTGTTTCTTTTCCAAGAAATTTACTAGACATCAAAGAAATTATTCTACTGTGGAAAAAGAATGTCTTGGGTTGATTCTTTCTATACAACACTTTGATTTTTATATCAGTGGGTCCAGATGGCCACTGGTTGTATTTACTGACCATAATCCCCTTACATTTATCCACAAAATGTCTGGCAAGAACCAACGACTTCTCAGGTGGAGTTTATTTTTACAAGAGTACAACCTAGATCTTAAACACATAAAAGGCAGCGAAAATGTTATCGCCGATGCCTTGTCTAGATTGTAAAAAGTATTTTGATGTATATATTTTTTTATATATATCATGATAAATACATTCTGTAATGTAAATATTTTTTTTTGTAGTTCTAAAAAGATTTCCATTTCGTGGAAATGTAAACTTTTTATTTTTAGGGGGGAGGTGTTACGTATCTAGGCGTTGTTTTTTTCTTTCTTTGACCTGTTGCGGTCAAGAGACGGGTAGGTTGTCTGCCCCTTGTGTAATAAGTTTTTTTTTTTTTTATTCGTCAAGCCACACAGACAGTGACCGGCCCTTGACCTGTGTGTGTACCTCTGGTTGAAAGGAGGGTGTTTTTTTTTTCTGTCTCTTTGAAGAGCGTTCTAGATCTGGGAAATTGATGACGTATTTGTTTCGAGAAATTCCTAGATTTGTCTTGAAATCGACGCGCGGTATA
The DNA here is from genome assembly GCA_036873155.1 of Biomphalaria sudanica. NCBI lineage: Eukaryota > Metazoa > Mollusca > Gastropoda > Planorbidae > Biomphalaria > Biomphalaria sudanica. Next base: position 269,785 of record JAZGLO010005582.1, on the reverse strand, counting down.
TTATATAAAGACCGCCCGCGTGACGTTGACGGACAGACATACGGAGACAGCCGTGAGACAGAATAGCGGAGACATTGCGTGACCCGTGCGTGGTATACCACTTGATCGTGTAAGTTAGTATTTTTTTATGTAAGGCCTTGCTTGCTTGTATTTGTAATTATATTTTCAAACTTTTGTATTGTAATATTTTTACATGCCATTTTTGTAAAAGGGTTTTGGTCAACACATCAATTCTGTATTGAGTAAATGTTTATTTTTCTTTCTTGTAACTTTATATTTGATTAAACATTAAGTTGATAGTTTACCTTCCGATTTCTTGTGTCATTTTTTTTTTGTTATTCATTGTAAGTCTTTGATTAAATTCAGATTTAAGATAAGTGACACAACTCCTTTTCTATTGTCACGTTCCCCTAGGCAAGCCATTTAAAAGTAGAATTCAATTCGTAATACGTGACACTACGCTGTGATCCTATCACTTTTTCACTACGCTGTGGCCTATCACTTTCTCACCACGCTGTGATCCTATCACTTTCTCACTACGCTGTGATCCTATCACTTTCTCACCACGCTGTGATCCTATCACTTTCTCACTACGCTGTGATCCTATCACTTTCTCACCACGCTGTGATCCTATCACTTTCTCACTACGCTGTGATCCTATCACTTTCTCACTACGCTGTGATCCTATCACTTTCTCACTACGCTGTGATCCTATCACTTTCTCACTACGCTGTGATCCTATCACTTTCTCACTACGCTGTGATCCTATCACTTTCTCACCACGCTGTGATCCTATCACTTTCTCACCACGCTGTGATCCTATCACTTTCTCACCACGCTGTGATCCTATCACTTTCTCACCACGCTGTGATCCTATCACTTTCTCACCACGCTGTGATCCTATCACTTTCTCACTACGCTGTGATCCTATCACTTTCTCACTACGCTGTGATCCTATCACTTTCTCACTACGCTGTGATCCTATCACTTTCTCACTACGCTGTGATCCTATCACTTTCTCACTACGCTGTGATCCTATCACTTTCTCACCACGCTGTGATCCTATCACTTTCTCACCACGCTGTGATCCTATCACTTTCTCACCACGCTGTGATCCTATCACTTTCTCACCACGCTGTGATCCTATCACTTTCTCACCACGCTGTGATCCTATCACTTTCTCACTACGCTGTGATCCTATCACTTTCTCACTACGCTGTGATCCTATCACTTTCTCACTACGCTGTGATCCTATCACTTTCTCACTACGCTGTGATCCTATCACTTTCTCACTACGCTGTGATCCTATCACTTTCTAACCACGCTGTGATCCTATCACTTTCTCACCACGCTGTGATCCTATCACTTTCTCACCACGCTGTGATCCTATCACTTTCTCACCACGCTGTGATCCTATCACTTTCTCACCACGCTGTGATCCTATCACTTTTTCACCACGCTGTGATCCTATCACTTTCTCACTACGCTGTGATCCTATCACTTTCTCACTACGCTGTGATCCTATTGTCTGGACCAGTTTGGGAGAAGGGGAGGGGGAAGGAAACAACTGTCATGGCCTCCTAGGGCCGACGTGCTAACCAACCTGCTAATGAGGTACTTATGATTCGAGAAGATTGTATAGTTATATATTTTTGTTTCAATTATGAGCGGCGACCTATAAAGAAGACTAATTAAGTTTATAACACTTCATTAGTCAAGTACATTTTCTTTCCCTTGTTCGAGATACCAAACAAAATATTTAATTACCAATAGTTTATTAACTAATTTTTTTTTTTTTTTTTATTGATTCTTGTGTTGTCATGTAAAGGAAATAACAAATTTCAGCTTGATCCGAGATTTTGTGTGGGAGAAATAATGTGTACAAACCTTTTACGAGACAGACAGACAGAGTGAGTTGATAGAAGCTTTGTAAAAACATAGCTTATCGGCACTTCCCGTATTCTGTACACCGGATACACCAAAAAGCTTGCTATGTATGAACATCAAATATACTTTTCTGCTAGGAAATAAGAACATGAAAGGAAAACCTTCCACTAAAAATAATTCTAAATAACATCTAAACTCTTCTTTAAAATAAATCCAGAAAAATATTTCTAAAGACTTCCTAACTTCCAATTCCTAATGAATATTTGATTTAATGGTGCAGCATCCACAATTCTAAATAAAAGTTGAGCTTTACACCTTTCCTTTTTTTAAATTCTTATTACGTAGAATAAGCTTAAGGGCAAGTTTACTACTATTAGAGATTTAGGTTTAGTTTTAGTGATAGGTGAATTTATTTCATTTCTGTGTCATTAAAATAGAGTAGCGGTTCTTAAACCTGTGGGTCGAGGTGGTTGGTGCTGTGGCTGAGCAGTAAAGTGAGTAAAGAGAGAGTTAAAGTATTTATTCTTAAAGCAACTAAAGCGCAGGGAAATCAATTTGTCTCTCTTCTTGTGAAAGAGCGACCTATAGCACCCCTTTAATAAAAAGAATGTGTTTCAGTTTCATTTGTTATAATAGAGATTGTATAAAACTGAACATTTTATCTGAAGGTTTTTAAATACATGAATAAACGTAAGAACAAAATGAATCAAATTTTAACATAAATATTGACATTGTTCGATATTCCTTAAAAAATGTTGAGATTGTATCTAAAACAGATGATGCGTGCAACATTTACTATCAATTGGGATTGATCAATGATCATATAAACTTTTTAAAAAAAAAGACAAAATGGCGTTATTGTTTTGTCCACAAGTCTAAACGGCAGCGTGCTTATTGCCTCCAAAAGTTATCGAACTGTAAAGGAGACGTCTGCATTCCCAGCAACTTTCTCTTTCTTTTAAAATATCTACTTTCTGTCATTCCTGAATCTTCTCATTTTTTAACTAAAGGAAGCGTTCTTGTGAAAGCTAAACACGGATTAAGAAGCCTTTATGGTCAAAGGTCACACGAGATCTCGTTGAATCCCGCTATGATCAACACAAGACAACATTGTATTAGCCTTTGTTTCCCAGAGCTCGCGCTAAACCGACTGTCGTTGTGTGCTCTCCTGACATGCCAGGTTTGTGGACAGTTTCACCAGCAAACAGCAAGCAACAACAAACCAATGTCATGCAAGCTGCACTATAATTGCCACAATTGGAAGGGAAACAAATCAGTGTACAGCACCGCCTGTTAATGTTGTTTCTAGAAGTTTACATTCCAAATCAAACTTTTATATCGGCTGCCTGGAGGAGTGCAATGAGTTCTAAGTTCTTTATGAAATGTCGAGTCAACATCCAATGTTTTGTCCGGACCAGTAGCTTTACGCCCCTGTGAGCTTTAAGGACATAAGAACTTTCTTTAATAGGACCTACATAACAAACATGGACATCACAAACATGGACATCACAAAGAATAATGTATGTTTAACTTTGGTAAAAGGCGCATTTCCAATAATAACGCTATTCCCCCCCCTCCCCCACGCACACACATACATAAAACATCGAAATACATTTCAGGTATCACTTCTGATGAGCTGTCACGTATCACATTGTCTCGCTCTTTAATTCCTCTCTTTTTTTTAATTCTCACACTCTGTGGACTTTCTCTCTGGGCTCAATTTAAAAGGTCGCGGTGTCTGAGCGGTAAAGATCTTGGACTCCCGGTGAAGACTGGGATTTTTAATTTCAGGATCTTTGTGCACCTCTGTGTTCAAACAGCTCTAAATGGGTATTAGTTGGGGAAATTAAAAGTGGTTGGTCGTTGTGCTGGCCACATGACATCCTTGTTAACCGTTGGACACAGAAACAGATGAGCTTTTACCTTATAGATCGCAAGGTCTGAAAGGGAGAATTTATTTTTTTACTAAATTACAGGCCGTCTAAACTTTTCTTAGAATCGAATCAAATATCACATGGACTAGGTCAAACAAATCAATGTTCAATGGAGGCTTTCATCCCAATAACATGATCAATGAAATAGCTCATCTAACTTCTCACACACCTCTGGGCCAGGTACTCGCTACTGAACCAATCACTTACCTTGTGTTTTGAACATTTAAAAAAATTCTCAATCATCTTACCAGGAAATAAACTTTAAAAAGTTATTTTTAAATAGCAAATCGATCAATTAATTCGTGATAATCAATTCATTTCAGTGTAGACTATAGATAGTATTAAATCTTTATTTTGCTATGATAGTGTTATGAAAAGATTTCATTTGTTTTAAAGTCAGTTCTGATGTTGAATGCCTAGGAACATCTTCACTACATTATCTATGTTAGGAAGCATCTGTCATAACTTTACTCCAAGCACTCAGTCATGCCCGTGGGATTATTCTTTATTTTTCAGTCTTTCCAACAACTATCAAGATGAGACAGAGAGAGAGACAGAGAGAGAGACAGAGAGAGAGACAGAGAGAGAGACAGAGAGAGAGACAGAGAGAGAGACAGAGAGAGACAGAGAGAGAGACAGAGAGAGAGACAGAGAGAGAGACAGAGAGAGAGAGACAGAGAGAGAGACAGAGAGATGTATTCAATCACCAGTGAAAGATGTTAGCAAAATCAACAAAATTTACCCTGTCGGATGGCTGCCTGGCCGTGCGGTTTGCGCACTGGACTGTCGTTCGGATTTATCGAAGGTCGAGGGTTCAAACCCTGCCCGCTGCCATCCCCCGTCGTCCTGCGGGAGGTTTGGACTAGGAAGTAAACAATCTTCAACTCTGAAGGAACATCCGCAACATGTAAAACATTTTACAAATATACCCAATCCAATCACTAGTGAAATATCAAGTCAAATACATTTACTAGTGAGATATGTCAGCAAACCATCAAGTCGAATACGTTTACTAGTGAGAAATCGTATTTGTAGATGCTTCTAAGATTGTCAGTTCCCTCACAGTAGTCACAGTCAAATGACTAAACAGTTCACAAATGTGTATGTGACCAGCTTGTAAACATGTTTCCTTCTTCTCCCCTACCAACTGCTCATTAACAGCAAGAAACATTTCAATTATACATGTTTCTCTCTCTCTCTCTCTCTCTCTGACAGATCAATACTTCAACTGTAAGGTAATATTAATATACAAGCGTTAAGAGTGTACACAATTATTTTTTATTCTGTTGTCATTGCTGACAAGTTCTGAACACAAGTGTGTTTACATTACGTCTTATTGTTTTGAACACAAGTATACATGACGTCATATTGTTACATTATTTAAGCTACAATAGTTTGAGCGAGATCTCCGTATCAAAAATGACAACTATAAAATGTGAAATCCTAAATAATGACGAACCCAAGATGAATATAAAGGTCAGATGTTTTCATTATAGACAGCACCACAAAACATCCTTTGCTAGTGTTTACAACCAATTCACTCTGTTTTTTGTTAGTTCTTTTTGAAGGTAAAAGACGAGGCGATGAAGGTGTCCACCATTTGTAACCGTAGAAGCCGCTACTGTATTTCTGTATTGCTTCCATGTTGTGCTGCCTGTCTTCTTTGGAACTAATCAAGATTATGTTTTGGGTTTGTTCAACGGCTAGGAGAATGTTAAGGTTTTCAACGGCTAGAAGAATGTTAAGGTTTTCAACGGCTAGGAAAATGTTAAGGTTTTCAACGGCTAGAAGAATGTTAAGGTTTTCAACGGCTAGGAAAATGTTAAGGTTTTCAACGGCTAGTAGAATGTTATGGTTTTCAACGGCCAGGAAAATGTTAAGGTTTCCAACGGTTAGGAGAATGTTAAGGTTTTCAACGGCTAGTAGAATGTTATGGTTTTCAAAGGCAGACAAACAATTAGCACAAAATAATGTGGCGAGTTAGTTCAACGGCTAGTAGAATGTTAAGGTTTTCAACGGCTAGGAGAATGTTATGGTTTTCAACGGCTAGGAGAATGTTAAGGTTTTCAACGGCTAGTAGAATATTATGGTTTTCAACAGACAAACTATTAGCACAAAATAATGTCGCGAGTTTGTTCAACGGCTAGGAGAATGTTAAGGTTTTCAACGGCTAGAAGAATGTTAAGGTTTTCAATGGCTAGGAAATGTTAAGGTTTTCAACGGCTAGTAGAATGTTATGGTTTTCAAAGGCAGACAAACAATTAACACAAAACAATGTGGCGAGTTAGTTCAACAGCTAGGAGAATGTTAAGGTTTTCAACTGCTAGGAGAATGTTAAGGTTTTCAACGGCTAGTAGAATGTTATGATTTTCAACGACAGACAAACTATTAGCACAAAATAATGTCGCGAGTTTGTTCAACGCCTAGGTGAATGTTAAGGTTTTCAACGGCTAGAAGAATGTTAAGGTTTTCAACGGCTAGGAAAATGTTAAGGTTTTCAACGGCTAGAAGAATGTTAAGGTTTTCAACGGCTAGGAAAATGTTAAGGTTTTCAACGGCTAGTAGAATGTTATGGTTTTCAACGACCAGGAAAATGTTAAGGTTTCCAACGGTTAGGAGAATGTTAAGGTTTTCAACGGCTAGTAGAATGTTATGGTTTTCAAAGGCAGACAAACAATTAGCACAAAATAATGTGGCGAGTTAGTTCAACGGCTAGTAGAATGTTAAGGTTTTCAACGGCTAGGAGAATGTTATGGTTTTCAACGGCTAGGAGAATGTTAAGGTTTTCAACGGCTAGTAGAATATTATGGTTTTCAACAGACAAACTATTAGCACAAAATAATGTCGCGAGTTTGTTCAACGGCTAGGAGAATGTTAAGGTTTTCAACGGCTAGAAGAATGTTAAGGTTTTCAATGGCTAGGAAATGTTAAGGTTTTCAACGGCTAGTAGAATGTTATGGTTTTCAAAGGCAGACAAACAATTAACACAAAACAATGTGGCGAGTTAGTTCAACAGCTAGGAGAATGTTAAGGTTTTCAACTGCTAGGAGAATGTTAAGGTTTTCAACGGCTAGTAGAATGTTATGATTTTCAACGACAGACAAACTATTAGCACAAAATAATGTCGCGAGTTTGTTCAACGCCTAGGTGAATGTTAAGGTTTTCAACGGCTAGTAGAATGTTATGGTTTTCAAAGGCAGACAAACAATTAACACAAAACAATGTGGCGAGTTAGTTCAACAGCTAGGAGAATGTTAAGGTTTTCAACTGCTAGGAGAATGTTAAGGTTTTCAACGGCTAGTAGAATGTTATGATTTTCAACGACAGACAAACTATTAGCACAAAATAATGTCGCGAGTTTGTTCAACGCCTAGGTGAATGTTAAGGTTTTCAACGGCTAGGAGAATGTTAAGGTTTTCAACGGCTAGGAGAATGTTACGGTGATCAACGACTTGGAGAATGTTAAGGTTTTCGGACTTTCCTTCATAAATGAAGACAATTACGTGCTAACCAGTGGCGTAGAAAGGTACCCGTGGGCCGTGTGTTTAAGAATATTTATCGCTAGATTTTATTTCCATGCTTAAAAATTGCAAGAAACACATGATCTTTAATATATTGTTCCGTTTTTTTTAATGTAAATAGCATATAAATGCTAAATAAAAATATCTATACTGATTTATATTTCATTAACTATAAAGTTGTTCCGGATATTGTTTTATAAAAAATAAATTGTGTTAAATGATTGTTTGAAATCGCATAATTGACTACTATTACACTTACATTCTTTGACACCACGTCACTGTAGTTTATTTATCAATATCAATTGGTCCGAATTTTTGTAACTTAAAACAAATTTATGTCCAATGACTTTATTTTTTTCAAAAATATCGACAATAGGTTGTTAAGGATTTTAAAATAAGAAGGTAATTTACTAGAAACGATTATTAAAGATCACTTTTTAGACTTATTTTGCAGTTAATTTTCTTGCCGAAACATAATAAAAGTTATATATATATATATAACGTCTAACTAGCCCATGAAATGAAATGCTAAAAGAACAATCTCGGTGCACCAATGTCTATGATCCCTCGAGAAGCTGCTCGTATAGATGACATTTTTTAGTCTAATAGGACGTGTGACGTAATGGAATTTTTTTCCATTGACGTCATATGGAATAAATTCTTTAAATGAAATGCTAAAAGAAATCACTCGGTGCACCAATGTCTATGAACCCTTAACAGGCTGCTCTAATAGATGATATGTTTTTAGTCTAACTAGGCCGTGTGACGCAGTGGATTTTTTTCCCTTGACGTCATATGGAATAAATTCTTTAAATGCTAAACAACTCGGTATAGTAATCCAATACTCTTAAGCGAGCAATTCTTGTATGTATGTATGTATGTATATTTATATATAAATTTTATTTCGAAAACGGCTCTAACGATTTTCTTTAAAATTTCACGGTATGTGCATAATAGTAAGAAAAAAATCTCAGCTCATTGGTCACATCGGGAAAACTCGAGGTCGACAGTTATATCGGTTTGAAAATGGCTCATTATCGAAAAATTAATTTTGGCTAGAATGTTTTATGAATAAAATTTTCTATATGACGTCAATGGGAAAAAAACTTGACACCGCTTACGTCACTAGGCTCACAGCAGTACGCTAAGACATTTCTTCGCAAACAAGAAAAAGTTTTAATGATTCAATTGGCGTAATTAAACATCTTATTGTACATTGATCCATTATGAAACTATGGAAGAAAAATAATGCAATTAAATATCTTTATGTATAATTAGTTATTGTGTTTTAAAGGCTTTATAAATTGTTTACACTTTAATTGCGTACACCCGTAGGTAGCTTTTACTTTGTTATTATTTTGCTGGTGAATTATTGCAATGTGTTTAAGCTTCGAAGTCTACTGTCCCATACCAAAACATAGGAAATGGTCATAACACAGCTTATCTATGCCTTACTTGCACAACCAGGGCCGGCCCTAACATTTGCGGGGCCCTATGTGAAATGGATTGCGCGCGGACCAGTAAGGGAAGGGATAAGGATAATAAGTGAAAATAAAGATTTTGTATTAGAAAATAAATTCGTGTTTGTATTAAATTTTTATTAAATGAAAGCTGACGATGCCTTTTTTTTATATCACGCGTAGGACTGGCGTTTACCATATTGATTGACACCCCAAAGTGACAATTTTGTCTTTTTAAGGACATTTTTTATGAGTTTCAGGATATTTCTAGGAGCTCCTTGAAAACAAGGAGGCCACGGGAACCCTATTATAAATTATAATGGTTTAATTTAATAATTTACACCTAAAATTAGCTTGGGGCTTTTTAACATTCGGGGTCCACTGTGGCAGCATAGGCCTAAGGCTGGCCCTGATGATATCCAGCTCGAAGTCAACGAATTTTCATCACGCTGCTGCTTTTTTGTGTGAACCTCTAAACCTCGGTAAAACAGAAGTCATGTTCCAGAAGTCACCCAATAAAACCTACTCAGCCCAAAGATCACCGCGCATAGACATCTCTTAAAGTGGTAGATAACTTCACATTATCTGGGAAGTATAGTATCAAATGACGCATTGCTTTAAAGAGAGATTGATAAGTATGGAGGGCGAACATATTTTTGGCAATCTTTATTATTTTAGTAAGATGAAAGGTTGTCGGAGTAACAGAGATGCCTCACAATAACGCTTCTTACTAACGCAATGTTTTTAAGTCTCTTAGAAAAAAATGCGCGATTTTACTTTGTTACTAGGTGCATGTTTTACACTATAACGTAGAGATTTTGCATTACTTATTGATTCTTACTAAAGCCATAATAATAAGGCTTGTCTTCGACACCGAAGATTTGTGAGAAATGCAGTATTTCCCGTGGCTGCGCAGCCCCAGCCATGACCTACATATTTTTCCATATTCAGGGCAAGCATATCCATTGTCCGCAGGTGGTCGATTTAGATTTTCTGTTCGCCGTCTGCGTTTGTCCTCGGCAGTAGATTATCTTTTGGTTTCAAATGTGTATCCCGTGGCCTTCGTGAGTGACCTCGATTACCTTTTAGCTCACCAAAAAAAGACTGCCTTTGGCATACGTTCGTCTACCATACGGGATACGTGCCCTACCCAGTGCAACTGTCGGACCATAAGAAGTCCCTCTATACTGTCATACTGGCGTTGGCAAGGACATCGCTGTTTGTAGTGCGGTCCTGCCACCGTATGTCCATGATGGAGCGCAAGCATCTTTGGTGAAAGCACTCAAGAAGTCTTAGTTGTTTTCTGTAAAGTGTCCATGTCTCAGAGCCATAATGAATATATTAATTGCAATATTAAATGTCAGAAAATAACCATTTTAGAAATTACACTGCAAAGACTTTTATCTAAGCCTATAATAGCCAAAGAGTTTTACGCGAAAGAAGCAATGTAAAACGTTAAGACGCGAGCAGTGGTTTTCTATAGGCTTACTGTTGGGGGGGGGGGGGGGGCTTTCTATTCTAATCGCCATGTACAATTACATTAAGAACTGACAGAACGAAAAAGCACCTCTTCGGATTGATAGTCTTTACCCGATCGTTTATTTTCGTAATTACAACAATATTCCCAAAATGTCTTCGGGTATATATCTTTCCTTAACAAATTATTCATCCGAGCGAGGCTCGGTCACCTGATATTGTTTATTAAACCTCGTAATGTGACTCGCATTTTAAAAAGACATAATAGCTATATTTAGATCTAATCAAGATTTTTTACACTATATCTAGATTTTTTTTTACACTAGAGCTAGATTTTACACTAGATCTAGATTTTTGTTCTTACACTAGAGTTAGATTTTTAAAACTAGATTTAGATTTGAGTTCTAATTAAAATCATTATAGAATCTAGATCTAGAATTTCTTGGTCTAGTTTAGAATGTTTGTTGTTTTACATTTTTCGGATGTTCCTTCAGAGTTGTAGTCCAAACCTCCTGTAGGACGACGGGGGATGGGAGCGGGCAGGGTTTGAACCTGGGACCATCGATGAATCCAAACGACAGTCCAGCGCGCAAACCGCACTACCAGACAGCCATGATTTAGACTAGATCAAAATCTATAATTTTAATTTCTAGGCTTAAAGTGTAGATTTTTATTTCTAACGTCTAGATTGTCAATATTGCAAGGTTATAAAATACTAAAACTAATCTACTATTTTAATATTTCATATTGCAATTACTCTATTAATTGATTATCTAGTGTTTTTTTATATAAATCTTATCTAAATTACATCTACATTATCCCAAATATATATTTAAGATCTAGATCTAGTAGATATAGATATTGAGAGTGCTAAATTAGTAGTTTAATTTAGGTAGATCTACATCCTCATTCTAGTTCCATTTAAATGAAAATGCTCAATAACAAAAAATTATCTAAAATCGCTCTTCTGACATATTGTACATAGCCGGTAGTTGTCATTCCGTAATGTGAGGGTATATTATCAATAGTAGGCTATTAGTTTGTAACCAGTTTGTCATTAGATTAAGAGCAATGCCTGGTCGTGCGGTTAGCGCGCAGAACTGATTATCTCTACGGTCTCGGTTTCATATGCTGCTCGATGCCATCCTCAGTCGATAAGGGAATATGCGGATCCGACAGGGATCCGTCTCCCACGGGGGCCGCCTCTGAGTTTGTGTGGCAGCACAAACTCTCTTTGTAATCTTGTTTTTTAAACTGTTTTGTGTTCTCTGATGACAGAATACCCAAAAAGAAATAGAAATGAGAGAGTTCTATCTTGGTTTTACTATTTGTAAGATCCAGAGGTCTACAGAATTGGCTGAAGAAATGTTCCAAGTAATGAATACTCCCCATTATCCTTAAAAAAAAATGCGCCGCTAATGTCAGGCCTTTATTTATGTACTATTTGATATTTTAAATGTCTAGGTAGCTTAAGTATAATTGTGCATCAATCCCTAGATTCAACCTGACACACCATAGGGCTTACAGATTCAATGGTCGAACATAAATAAATAAACAATGTGTGTGATGATTATAAATAAAATATGAATTTAATACAATGATATTTATATAATGATTTTGAAATAAATATTTGAATGATAAGTATAATCAGAAATAAATGTGAAGATAATAAGTTATAAGTATATTGCTAATAACTACTTATTTTAATCACCTTACAATGATGATCTAAATCTATTATGTCTTTTTAAAATGCGAGTCACATTACGAGGTCTAATAAACATTACTATACCGAGTTGTTTTAGCATTTAAAGAATTTATTCCATATGACGTCAAAGGAAAAAAATCCAATACGTCACACGGCCTAGTTAAGACTAAAAATGTCATCTATACGAGCAGCCATATATATATCAAAGGATTAAAGACGCTTTTTTTGTTTTGTCTGTCAGTTTGTCTGTCTGTTATGTTAATAGCGAGAAAAAAAAAGACTAAAAGCTATTGAAAATCTGATTAAAATTAATTTCCCTTCCGAAACATCGCATTAGTTTTAAGTTTCTATTATAGATTGTTTCGGATGTTTATATATTTATAGTGAGAAAAAATAAGAATTCCAGATTAATCAAATGCCGTTAATTATAGAGTTAAACTATTTTTCGTTAAAAATCCGGAACAACCAATTTTCGTAAAGGAGAAAATTGTTTGTTTTATTTATTAGAAGAGGGATTTCAAACATTTATTAGCGTTATTAGATTTTTCATATAAATTTTGGATCATTTTTGGCGACGATTTGTAAGAAAATTAAGGTAATGTAGGTCGATTTCTTTTTCGAAACAAAATCCGGAACATTCATTACCGATTAAACAACTTTTATTATGTTTCGGCAAGAAAATTAACTGTAAAATAAGTCTAAAAAGTGATTTTCAATAATCGTTTCTAGTAAATTACTTTCCTATTTTAAAATCCTGAATAACCTATTGTCGATATTTTTGAAAAAAAATAATTATTTGACATAAATTTGTTTTTTATAAAACAATATCCGGAAAAACTTTATAGTTAATGAAATATAAATCAGTATAGATTTTTTTTTTATAGCATTTATATGCTATTTACATTTAAAAAAACGGAACAATATAATAAAGTTCATGTGTTTCTTGCAACGTTTAAGAATGGAAATAAAATCTACTATAACTTAGAAGAGCAAACAAATATTCATTGGCATTGATTTGTTTATCACAAAACATCCGGAACAATCTATTATAGATACTTTAAACTATTGCAATATTTCTGAATGAAAAATTAAAGGTTAAATCAGAATTACAATAGCCTCTAGTGTTATTTGTTAATCTAATCGTGACGGACAGACCGACCAACAAACAAAACGCACAAAATTAAGCTTCTTTAAGTCGGATGGGGGCACTAAACAAAAAATAAATAAAATCTGATTTTTTAAAAAGTTTAAGGAATTGGTTTGGTATTATTTCTGTTGCGACGTTACGCTACTGCACGAAAGTCGCTGCTTAAAAAGTCCATTAAAAAAAATGTGCATGATATTTACATACAAAGTGCATTATTAGCTTTTATAAACAAACAGAAATGTTTTCTTTTAATTTTAGCAGCTAGTTAACCAGAAAAAAACATCTTTAAGTATTATTTATATTTGTTGTAAACATTTCCTGTACATTTTATAAATATATTTGACTTAGTGATACTGAAAATACACATAAACTATTCATCTTTGTTAGCATATTGTAACATTGCCTCCCTTACATTTACGTAATTGTTTTAGAATTGGTGTATTTTTATGAAAAAATCGCTTGCATAATTAATCTTATAAATTAAACGGTTTCCTTTTAGAAAACCAAAAGTAGCCGTTGCACCTAAACTTTCAAGCCGGATTTGATGGTGAAATTTTATTTTTCATATCTATGTGAGCAGGTCAGGGTGGCGCTACTGAGTGAGGCCCTTTTTGGTTATCTGCTGCTCAACATTTATTCATTTTTAACAGTAGGAGGTGGTAGCTCTACTGGGTGGGCCCAATCTGTGCACCTCGGTCTGCGACCAAGGGGCTAGAGTCGCCTAAGCAACCAGACAGCACAATTAAACTAAACTAAACTAAACTAGCTAACTAAAAATAAAATAACCAACTACAATTATAAAGCAAACTTATATACAATTTATTTACAACCAACTTACAAAGCAATAAAAATATAGGTGAATACGACAATGAAAATAAACTTAGAAATAAACAAAACTATACATACGCACTACTAAATAATTAATCAACCCTACTTAACTGAACTTAACTCCACTAATCAAAACTCTCTGCCGCCTCTGGATCTATGTTGCTAAATCTACAACTACAAGCACTAACAAACTAACTATTACTAATTAAACCAACCATCAAATAACCTAAACTACCCCAACACTAAACAGTAAGCTACTAGCAGCAGAACTACAGCAGACAGTTAGGAAGCCGAAATAATGGCAGTTAGGCAACCAAATAATGGCAGTTAGGCAGCCGAAATAATGGCAGTTAGGCAGTAATAACTGTGGCAGACAGTTAGGCAGTAAGGCAGGAATTATAGCCTGCAATTACAAAATAAACAAACATAAGACAATATTCAAAAAAAAAAAATAATAATGGACTATAACACATATATTCGACTGGACTGGTCTAGACCTAGTTAGTGCATACTCACAATACAAGCATGAGGTAATTTCAATTACCTACATGTAGAGAATAAAAGCAATACCTGAGTTATTAAAGTCCCAGCCACAACCAACACAGGTCAGGCTAGACTACAATAAACATAAGCTAGATCTAGATAATAGTGGATAAGACTAAACAAGCCGCCATGACAGCGATGCTTAGGCCGCAGCCATCTTTTACATTAAAAAGTAGGACAAAATGCCAACTTAAATAGAGTGGTTATCCTAACGATAAAAATATTAATAAAAACACATAGGAAACATAAAATAATAAAATATTTACACATAGACATAGTATAGGAAAGCAAAAGCATTAAGGCTGGCGCAAGGGGGTGACGCTACCCGAGTCTACAGAACTTCCGGTTCCATCAGAGGTAGTCATGGCTAATTAACTAGCCAGTGACGCCACTACACTAATCAGTCTGCATCTAGATTATAGCAATAGATGTAGAAACAATCAATACAAATACAAACGAAAGAAAGCAAAAATAAAAACATTTTCCAACTTACAGGCGGTCCCAGCTGAAATTACACTACACCAAAATAACTTTATACAGGCACCACTGTCAGCACTGACCACTGGTCAAGAAAAAAAAGAGCTCAACGTGGTCCCGGAGCTAGCTATAACTGGTCAGCGCGAACATATCGGAGAGCATGACGTCACGCTAATTATCTAAAACTAAACTGGACTACCGATTTCCCTAATTTGTACCTAGCCGTACACAACAATAAAATCTAGCAAATTACTAAAGACACGGACTACACAACATAATATACCAAATTAAACAGCATTAAAAAGAGAATCTTAAAATTTAAATCTACAAAAATACAAAAAGGAAGATAAAAAGTTATTTCTATTCTAAACTCATATGGGGGCTCTATACCGTTTACAGACCTGCACATAAACTGATATTTAAAAATAACAACCAATCCAACGCTAATGCCAAAGACAAAAATAAGCAGAACTAACCAGGGACAAATAACATCCACAGCTCTAAGGCTAGTTAACTATTTTAAAAACTACTTTTCCTCTACGAGTAAAACACAATTAACAGAAAAAGACTAAAACTAGCAGAAAGTTATAAATAGCGGAAACTACAAAATACTCAGCACTGAACTATAAAAATTAAAAAGGACACTAAATTACTAACATCATAGCCCTGGCCTATATAAATAATATAAATTAGATAAAATTAGGTCAAAAATTAGATCTAGGAGCGCCAGCTCACATCTAGTTTTCGAGATCAAAGTGTGACAGACGGACAGACGGACATTTTGCACAAACCTAATAGCGGCTTTTTCCCTTTACGGGGGCCGCTAAAAATGCTAACTTGATGTTTTTATATGTATTGAGTGCTGTCACCAATGAAAGAGAAAAATACTTTAAAAAACAACAACTTTAAAAAGGGTCTTTGTTTAGATCAGTCAAGTAATTTATTTGTAATAGATCATTAGATTTAGCCTAACAATGATAAATATGTGTGATTATATATATATATATATATATATATATATATATATATATATATATATATATATATATATATATATATATTTAACTAATTGTTTTTGTTTGTGCAATTTTATGCTTTTAGCTTTCTCCATACTCGTTATGATTCTATCATTTGTTAGGACCAGTTGGAAAAAAGGGGATGGGGGAGAAATTAGAGGGTATCATTGAATGTTACCGTGATAAACTTTTAAATGCATATATAAACAAAAAACGGTTCAAAGACTTGAATTTGAACTGGAGAGCTCAAGCGTCCTCAACCCAACACAATAACCACTGTTTCAGCGAATCGCTTATAAAAATAGTTTTTGTATTGTTAGCTTCAAACTTTAAAACCTACTTTATGCCACTACATCAGTCAAATACAATTTCTTTCCCATGTTCGATACCAGACAAAATAATTACCAATATTTAATTAAATAATTGGCTTTAAAAAAATTGATTCTTGTTGTGAAAGAAATAATTGTGCAAACTTTCAGATTGATCCTAGATTGGGTGTGTGAGAAATAATGTGTATAAACGTTTTATCAGACAGACACTCTTTGTAAAAATGGTGGGGATTCAATCTCCTTAAGCACCGGTATTTTTGCCAGAACTGCAGTGCTAAACAGATTTATTATCTTGTTTTGAATGTGTGATGCTAGGCTTTGCTTTCCTGTCAAATTTCACTTTTCATGGTCATATAAAAAAATAAAGCTTGGTCTGAGGTTTTTGCATAAAAATAATGGTGTTAAACTTCTTTAAGAACTATGAACAAAGTTTCAACCAAGCAGTATACTAAGCATTGGTCAGAGAAAGACACTATTCTAAGATCAATTAGATCCATGATCGTACCCGGGGGATGATTCAACCCCCCCCCCGAAATGAAATCCCCTCCCACGCAGGGGGGGGGGGGATCGTAATCTATTCACAGATTTTTTGCTTTGATTTTGTTTATTTTAGGTGAGATTTTAATACTAAACCATCACTTGCCCAGCACAGCCAAGGGGGGTTTGAGTTTAAAACAGCCCCTACAATGGTGTTTTGAGTTTCAAACCCCTACCAGGGGTTTTTGCAGTGAAATCTCCCTCTGCCATAAAACAAAACCAAAAAAAATAAAATGCAAACGACAATCCCCAAATTCCAAGAGCACAGTTAAGGAAGATTTTGATCTTAAAACCCCCTCCAAAATTTACGATAACCCCCCTCTTCAAAATAAAAAAAATCAAATTACACACGCAAAATTCTAGGAGCGTAGCCAAAGGGGTTTTTGAGTTTACCCCCCCCCCCCTTCAGTAGGATTTGAAGCTAAAAACACCTCTTCGATTTAAAAAAAAGAAAATTATGCACTCAAAATATTATGAGCGTAGCTTAATGGGTTTTGACTCATCTTTGAGTTTATACCCCCTTCAGCGGGGTTTGAAGCTAAAAATACCTCTTTAATATTAAAAATAAAGCAAAATTCTCTGAGTGTAGTCAAAGGAGTTATGAGTTTAAACTCCCCTCCATTGGATTTTAAAGCTAAACATATTTCTTCAATATAAAAAAAGCAAATTACACACTCTAAAATCTATGAGCGTAGCCAAAGGGATTTCGAGTTTAGACCCCCCTTCAGAGGGGTTTGATGCTAAAAAATACCTCTTCAATATAAAAAAGAGCAAAATTACACACTAAAATTATTTGAGAGTAGCCAAGCCAATTGAGGATTTTGAGTTTAAACCCCTCTCCTACAGATGGCTTTTTTTTTTAAAGTTTAAAACCCCTCCAGATGGTTTTGAGTTTAAATTCCCCCTACAGAGCATTTCGAGGTTGAAAACCGCTATCTTCAATATTATTCTAAAGCAAACTACAGTTACCAAATTCTATGACCGTAGCTAAATGTGGTTTTGAATTTAAAAAAAACAAACTCCAGAGATTTTTAGTTTAAAACCCCCAACAGATGATTTTGACGATAAAACTTACCTTTTCGGTATAAAATTTAATGCAAACTACAGTCACCTAAGAGCGTATTCAAGAGATGTTACACATTTCTACTAGTGGCGGGGCTCCATTAATAAAGTGCTCTGAATAGTCATCTGCTGAAATTGAAAAATATTAAATGTGGCTCAACAAAGTTGGCTAAGACAGATTTAAGGAGTCAGTTATAGAGATATGGTCTAAATCAAGAAAATCCTGGGAGTCGACCCCTTAGTAAGATTTTGACAGAGCGTCTCATGAGGTTTGCGGGACATGTTCTCCAACAAAATGAATTACGCATAATAAGAGTTGGGATGATATCCTAGTAAAACATGGCGCCACACATTCATGGAGGTCCTCAGAGCAAGTGGGAAGAGGCTTAAGACAGATTTTGTGGAAAGCAAATGAGCCGAACGGCGCGGAAAGGTCTAAATCAGTAGAAATAGCACATTAGGTTTTTGAAATATAACTTTTTAATAGCAGGAAAATGCACCGTCGATACCTCAGAATATGCATTTTGTTGGCTTCAATACCAGAAATAGTGCTTGACGGCGGGGCTCCGCCCTGCGCTGGGGGATCTCCTAGCGCTTCCACAGACCCGCTTGCAGTAAATGGCGGGGAGTCAACAATTTTTCCACTAACTCCATGAAGAACCTATTCTATGGCACAATAAAAGTCTTCCGAAAGAATGAAGGGTCAGAATGTAATAAAGGTTATGTACACACACACACATACATGGTAACATATAAATATATATACATTTTTTTCGCGGGGGAGGGGGGGATTCCCCCACCCCACCCTTCCCCCCCCCCCCCGAAAAAAATCCTGGCTACGCCTATGATTAGATAAATCTAAATTGGTGCAATTTTTGAAGCAGAAATATGCTTAAATGTTGTTTTCTTTTTATCCACTTTTAACATTTACATTATAATAGTTTACATGGTAAAATTATTTTTAAGCGAGTTGGCAACAGCCACTACGCATACAAAAAAATGTT
Source organism: Biomphalaria sudanica (assembly GCA_036873155.1). NCBI lineage: Eukaryota > Metazoa > Mollusca > Gastropoda > Planorbidae > Biomphalaria > Biomphalaria sudanica. The sequence goes on along the minus strand of JAZGLO010005582.1, from coordinate 250,859 downwards.
TGTTTACAAATGGCGTCCTTGTTTTCAGGTTAATATATATTAGATCTAATACGGAATTTAAAATAAGTATAAAAGCACCGACCTCGTTTTAGAAATTGTGCTGATTTATAGATTGAAATTTCTTGCCTTAAAACTTATCTTATTCTATATCCAGATATAGACTAACAATAATTAAATTTGTCAAAACACAATCACAAGTACACAACTGTTCACAACACTCACAAGTAATACAAATAGTTTTAGTTTACTAATAGTAATACTAATAGTAATAGTAATACTAATAGTAATGATAAGTGACAAGTCATACTCACTATGTAACCCATCGTCTCAAGCACACAATTTGAATAAATAAAAACTGTCAATGTCATTATACCGCTTTCAATTCAAAGTTTCACAATTCATTAATAAATATATCCAGAACCATGAACAATGAAAATATGGGGTAATTCTGCAGGAGTTCAAGGGGCCGCCATCTTTGTTACTATTTCGTTATTGTTTATGTTCATAGACAAACTATATCTAAAGAACTTATAGTTAAGGCTGTTATTATATTGACATGCTATTATAAGCTGTAATACAGTTATATAGCTTGCATGTTCTCTCAGACAAAGACCAATTATTATAGCAGGCCTCAACACTGACCTGTGGGCGGTGGAGACCAATAGCTCATTGCCACGTTGTACAGACCAGTAATTTGTCAATGACTCGTAAGGTATTGGTCTCCACTGCCCAGAGGTCTCGACGTTGCAGGTCAGTGTTCAGGCCTTCTATGACAATTGGTCTCTGTCAGACAGGTATTGGTTTAAATTGTTTTTAAATGTTTTAAATTATCACATCTAAATTCCAAGATAGGTTAGCCTGTCGTAATTGTAAATATTAGCCTAATGTATCTCCATCCTTTATTTTTAAAAACATGTTTAAAAGTTAGGTTTTCTTTTTTTTTTTCTTTTTACAGATGTTACTATCACCAGACAGCTGTTAAAGTTTCAAAGCTGTGAATTTGATGTTGAAAGCATACATACCTTGTCCTTAAAAAATCAAAGTTTGTATTTGTAAAAAGTTGAAATGTATTTTTTAATAAATTGAAAAAAAAATTACTTAATTTTTTATTGTAATGAAAAAAATTAAAAAGATGAACCACATATAAAAATATTTAATAGTATTGTTTCTATTTTCAGATATCTCAGATCTTGGCTGTATATCAGAATGTATCAACCTTGAAAATCTTGATTTATCAAATAACAAATTGACAAAGTTACACAAATTGTCTGGTTTAAAAAGTTTAAAGAAACTCAATCTATCTGTAAACATGATTACATCTCTTGGTAGGTGATGGTCTAGATTAATGACAGAAGACTCCACAAAGAAAAAACAGTCTATTTTTAGAAAAACAAATCAATGTAAAATATATTTTCCTTCAGTTTAATGCCTTTAAAATCAGTTCAATAAAACAAGTAATCTAGCAATGAACAAACATAAAATATAAATCACTTGTACATTACAATAGGTTGAGTGGCATATAGCATTACATTAAATAAAGCACTGTGAAGATACTGATAATTAATGAATATTCATCAAAGAATACTTAACAATCTTGGAACAATGACACAGATACTAGCTCTACACTCCTTATATAGTCCCACACAAAGACGTTTCTTAAACTCGTATCTTGACCTTCAAACTTTTCTAAATACTTCTAAGTTACTAAGGCTAAGACTACTTTATTGATCCTTATGGAAATTTGTTGTGATTACAAGGACTCTTTTCTCATATACAGACAACACAACAGAAACATACACATAAATAAAACAGACACAACATCAAGAGTTCATTCAGCGATTACACACATGGCATCTTGGTCCTTTTCATGTTTCCTGATCAAAGGGTGGCATTGATAAAGTCTGACCGAGTAAGGTACGAACAAGTTTTTGTACTGCTCTGTTCTTGTCTTGATTGACAGAAGTCATCCACTTTGCGACGACTTGACATAGCTATGACGGAGCGGGTGGCTGTTGTCTTCCAAGATTTGTACGATTTTTCTTAGACATTTCTGCTCAAAAAGTTGCTTTAAATGTGGTAATGTTGTGCATGTGATTTTTCATGCCCTTTTTATAATGTTTTCGAGGCGGTGCAACTGTTTAGATGAAACGTTGCCTTTCCATCAAGTTATTCCGTATGTTAGCAGATTTTGTATAGTTGCGCAATAAAAATTATCTAAGATCTTCTTATTTAGTTTAAAGCTATTGAGTTTATGTAGGAAAAATAGTCACTGGGCTGTTTTCTTTGTCAGAGTTCCAAGGTGGTCTTCCCATGAGAGCTTGTTATCAATGATGATGCCTAGATATTTATATGACTTCACTTTGTCTATTGATGTGGTCTTTATCTGGAGTTCGTGTGTCATCTGTTTTTCTTTCTGAAATCTATTATTACATTTGCTTAATTCAATATTTCTTCAAAGTTTTTGAGATGATTCATCTTAGCAGTAAAAAACTTTTTTCCCTTTTACATACACATAAAGTGACCAATAACCATGTCAGCCATCATCTTATGATTGCACACTGAGGTGTGACTAGCTCTCTATTTCTCTTATAGCCTACATGTTGAAGTGTGACAGTACAAACATATTTGAAAGAGAATTTAAAGAAAAAATTTATTGAAGATTAATAGTTTATCAGTAATTTTAAAGCAATACATATTAGGCTTACTCCATGTTCCCCATCTCTTCTTCACAGATGGCCTTCAGAGTTTAGAAAATTTAGAAAGTCTTAATATTAGTGGTAATCTTCTAGGAAGGTAAATATCTTTCTCTTTGTAAAGGATGGCTTTATATTTAATGTGTACATGTAGTGTAACATATTCTCTTAGTAAAGACAGGCACATATAGATTTTTAGATTTTTTAAAATATATGAATAAATATATATATATATATATATACTTTCTTCCCACATCCACAAGTGAGAAAAATTGTCACATTGTTTTTTTTAAATTAAAATGTACATATTTTTGTTAAATTACATAAGTTTTCTTTTTTTAAATATCTAATACAAGTGTCTTTTATTATGTTAGATGTCTTAAAATTTTGATTTACAATTTGTAAATTGATAAAAAAAGAGTTCTGAATACAAAAAATTTGCAGCATGAATTAATTTTTTTTTATCTATACTCCTTATTCAGCACCGATACACTCCGAAGCATTTGCTCACTTCAAAATTTGAAGAATTTGAAACTAAATGATAAGGCATTAGGACTGAGTAACCCAATGTGCAACACAAAATATGTTGATGAAGTTCTCTTGCTATTGCCAACTTTAACACAGTTAGATGGTATTCTGCTTTGATTTGTTTTATTTGATTCATTTTTATGTTTCAGATTATATTTTTTTACAGCTCTAGCTCTAATATTATAACAATAAATATTTGTAGAATAATTCTTAAGATTTAAGTATTTGTATAACCTTTTAAAACAGAAGAGTTACTCTATTTTACCCAGTCTACCACTTGCAATGACTTCAATGTTAGCCTTACAGACAATACAAAATCTATTTGGTTTGCTTATTTTTTTTGTTTTCAATGGACTGTTTTTCTAAGGCTCACTGATTGTTTTTATCCAATTTTCACCGCAGGTCAGCTGGAAAAATTACTAAAAGTCAGGGATTAAATTAATTTACACACGAACCTTTTTTTTTTTGTAGATTCACTAGCTTTGTTTTTAGTGTACCCAACTACTCTGATAAGTGAATAAATTTTTTATAGCATTTTTAGATTTTTATAAAAGCCTTTTTTAAATAATACAATTGATTTTAATACCTTTTAAAGTTTGTTTATCATATATGAATCTCATGCTGATGATGTCATTTTTTTTACAGATCAAAGAGTAAGAGGTCAAGGTCAAGAGTTGTTCAGTTTGTCAAATGAAATAGAGAAATCATTACTGGGTTAGTACAGTGTTTCTCAAAATTTTGCCTATAGGAGAAGAATTTTACCTTGTTTTGCATGTATGGAAGATTATTTTATTAAATTCCTATGCAGACAATAAATTAAAGTTGTGTTTATTGGTCCAATATATTAACATAACACATGAAGTTTTATAGAATTTTAGACTCGGAACTACTTTTTACAAAACTTACATCAACTCGATCTGTCTTTCTGTCTGTCTAGTAAAAAGTTTGTCCACATTTTTTCTTAGACACCCAAACTCGTATCAAGCTGAAATTTTGCACAATTATTTCTTTTACCTGATAACACAAGAATCAATACAAAAAATAAATAAGTTGTTAATTAACTATTGGTAATTAATTATTTTGTTTGGTATCTCAAACAAGGGAAAGAAATTGTATTTGACTAAGTGTTGGTATAAGCTGAATTAGTCCCCTTTATAGATATATTAATAATTTAATTACATGACTTATCCAAACTTACTGATTTAATTGCAGTTCGTATAAGCTTTTTTTTTTTTTTTTTTTAATCATGTAACTGTGTTAAATTTGATGTGGTTATTTAGTGTTTGTATTCTTGATTTAAAAATGGCTATGTAGCACTAGGTCAACAAGTGACCTCAGTGGTTTGGTGATACATTTCATGATTCAAAATGCAGTAGATTAAATTCATCATTTACGATAGAAAGCTCAATAATGTCTCTGAAATATTTGTTTTAATTTATTAATTTCTATTTTGTATCTGGCATCTTCAATCTTACTCTTCAGGACTTCATCCTTCCAAGTCTACAACAATCAGGAACAATGATTTTGATTTCAATTCTGAATTCAATTTCAATTCATTAATATCAACTAAAAGTCAAAGAGTATCAACAGCAGAACAAGAGTTGATAGGTTTATTCATTTACTTTAACTTCACTTTCTCTCTCACTCCCTCTTTCTATTCCTTTCTTTTTTCTTTCTCTTTCTCTCTCAGAGAAAAATAAATTTCTCTTTTAAAAAGTAATTTGAAAATTTATGACTTTATATTAAAATTTGAATGATCAAAGTGTCTCCAATTCTAAAGTTTTTGTAAATTTTTATTTATCTTAGTCAGTTCACTCATATCCGCTAGAAGTAGCTGCAGGGCCACAGTGAGGATTGTAAACACTTGCTTGCAATATTAAATAAATGCTGCACCCTCTTTTTTAATAGAAAGATAAATCTTAAGATAAGACGAGGAGCCCTAAATACATTTTAAAAATCCCCTCGGATTTAAATCCATTTTTTTTGTTCTAAATCCTACCATGATCTCATCCCTGACCTCTATAGATTTTTTAGTTCCAGTTGTAACTTTTTCAATTTTTCTATGAAAATAAAAACGTATATATATTTTTTTTTTGCCACCCCTTAAAATGTACACATCGCAGGTAGCAGTGGTCCTGAGCATTTGCTAACTTTATCTAATTGTCAGACAGCACAATAAGCTAACAATGTTTTTATTTTCAGATTTACTTCAAGACTGTGCTGCCTTAAATAAACAGGCTGTGCAGATTTTAACAAAAACCAAAGCTACACAGAATTTATCTTTGGAAACGTAGAAAATAAACCATTGTAAATATGTTAATATATAGTATTGTACTTATTGATTAATAGGTTAAAAGAAATGTTTAATTGGAACATTTTTAATAAACAGTCAGACATCTATTATTATTGTTACTATTTAATGACTTAATTGTATTCAGAATTTGATTTGCATTTGAGAGTATGTAGAATCATGAGATTTAAATTTATCCTTAAAAAAATCTATATGTATAATTCTCTTCGTTGCTCAAGAGTTTGGACGAGAAGAAGAAGTAAAGGAAAGATCACTCTTTTATTTCTGCGGATAGTCACCCCACAAAAAAACAAGAGGGGGGAGAACAAGTATTCACCCTTCACTACGGATGGCTGCCTGGTCGTGCGGTTTGCGCGCTGGACTGTTGTTTGGATTTATCAAACCCTGCCCGCTCTCATCCCCCTTCGTCCTTCAACTCTGAAGGAACATCCGAAACATGTAAAACATTTTATAAACAAACATTTTACATAAGCTAAATAAAAGCGCCGGACTTACCCATGGTGACCAAGAAGTCATGGAAAGAGAACAACTAATCTACTAAGTATATTCACCCGTCACTAAATAGCAGGGCCGGCCTTAATCATTGTGGGGCCCTATGCGAAACGGATTTCACGGGACCAAAATTGGGTAGGGAAGCGGATAATAAGTGAAATTTAAAAGTTTGTATTAGAAAATACATTCGTCTATCCAATTTATTCATTCTTTACTACGTACATAATTACTTAACGAGCCTTGCGTGTAGCGATGTCATACAGTATATCATAATAATTCTATTTCCTACATAGATCACGCTTAATAGCAAGAATTACAAATGTTTCAATCTATCTTTGAGAATTGTTGACCTCAAGTAATTCTTCATTAGTTTGAGGCGCGAGAAGCTTCTTTCACCAAATTTCCACAATTACAGCTAATGCATAATGCCGTTTTTATATATCGCGCGTAGGATTGGCGTTTTCCATACTGCAAAATAGAGGCGTATCTTAAGCCGTGGGTTGACTATATATATATATATATATAACAAGTAATCTACTCTGTATTTACTCGTCACTAAATAACAGGGACGGGCTTAAACATTGTGGGGCCTTATGCGAAACGGAATTCGCGTTACCCAGTTTGGGTAGGGATACGGATTATACGTGGAAATTAAGAGTTTATTTTAAAAAATACATTCGTCTTTGAATTTTATTCATCATTTACTACGTACAGAATTACTTTACAAGCCATGCGTGTAGCGAAGTCATACAGTATATCATAAAAATTATATTTCCAACATAGATTACGCTTAATAGCAAGAATAACCAAATGTTTCAATCTGTCTACGAGAATTGTTGAACTAAAGTAATCTTCATTAGTTTGAGGCGCGAGAAGCTTCTTTCACCAGATTCCAAAATTACGGGATAATGCCGTTTTTTTTTTCGCGCATAGGATTGGCATTTTCCATATTGATTGACACCCCAAAATGACAATTTTTGTCTATTTATTTCAGGAGATTTGTGTGAGTTTTCTAAAAATTTTAATAATTTCCGGATATTTCCAGGATCTTTCTCGATTCCAGGATCTCCTTGTAAATCGACAGGAGGCCGCGGGAAATCTGTTTTAAGTTATACAATGGTTTAATTTAATAATTTATACACCTCGAATTAGCGCGAGTCCTATGAAAGTGCGGAGCCCACTGCAGTCACCTAAGGCCGGCCCTGCAAAATAGCGGCGTATGCTACGCCGCCGGTCGACTAGTATAAAATAAAAGCTTTGTGTATTATTGCTAGATTATTATTAGGGCTTAATTTAAACCAGATCCCGCCATTCAGCACTTTTTCCAGCTTTTCTAAGTATGAAAAATAAAACTATTAATTACTTCAACTTTAAATAGACTATGCACATCCACTAACGGTAAGGCAAGACAACGAATAGAAACTGTGGCACTAGCATTCTGCAAAAAAGAATATTGGATAAGCTTTTACTGAACTAATTATAATCAAGAGGCGACCGCAAGGACATCGCTGTTTGTAGTGCGGTCTTGCCATCGTATGTCCATGATGGAGCACAAGCATCTTTGGTGAAAACATTCAAGTAGTTTTAGTTGTTTGCTGTATAATGTCCATGTCTCAGATTCATAAAGAAGGGTTGAGAGAACCACCGCTTAATGGACATTGATTTATTCCGCCAAACTCTCGCATGGAGGGTCCAAAAGCACTACTGGTCCTGGCCCTACGATTATCAACTTCCCTTGAAAGCGATACGTCATTTGATACAATGCTTCCTAGACAGCCTATGTGAAGTGGTATATTTACGGTTATCTTTGTGCCTGAGTAGGTTTCATTGGGTGACTTCTGGAACATGACTTCTGTTTTCCCGAGGTTTATAGATAAACCGAAAGAGGCGGCAGTGTATGCAAATTTGTTGACCGCGATCTGGAGATCATGTTCATTGTAAGCTAGCAGGGCGCAAATCACCGGCCTAGAGAAGCTCTATTATGACCATTACTTTGTTTTTGTATGGGATAGTAGACATTGAAGATTGGACACATTGTCGTCTGAATGAAACCGGATGTAGATGCCTACGTGCAATCACTGCCTCATTTGACCCAGCATTACGCCAAAGAAGATAGAGAATAGAGTAAGAGCAAGTACACAGCCCTGCTTTACGCCATTTTCTATTGGGAATTAATAAGACAAGTCACCATTGTATCTAATCTGGCCTTTTTGTCCCACATGAAACTGTATGAGAATGGTTAGGAACGTAGGTGGGCATCAAAACCTGGTAAAAATCCTCCACACGTCATCGCGAATGACCGTGTCGAAAGCCTTGGTGTGGTCCACAAAGGTTCTGCTCTGTATTTTTCTTGTAATTGTCGCTGAACAAATATCATGTCAGTGTACCATTGGCTCTCTGATAACACCTCGTCCACTAAAGAGTGGGTTAGTCGGTGGAACAAAACTCGAGCAAAGATCTTTCCTGCTACTGACAGAAGTGTAATGCCTCGATAGTTGCAGCAGACTTGTCACCCTTTTTGTGTAGGGATATGATTACGGCATCTGGAAGTTCAGGTGGAATTTGTCATTATTAGTCTCCAGGACTTTGTACTTTTGGTTTTATAACACAAGGACGTTTCATACATATTCAATGATTGCTTAATAATAATATGCACATTTTTTAAATTCAAAAATTTTTTAAAGGGGCGTCCCTCCTTTCCTCTAACTTGCGTTTCTGAACAGGTTGGGGGTAGCATATGTTGACAAGAGGGTTGCGAATGTGGTCTTATAATTTCAAGGATTTAAGATTTTATGACTTGCACTGATATTGACTCAAAAAGTTCATTTGAACAAGACATTTCAATATTTCTACCACCGACACGGTTTTACCCGGAGCGTCAATCTTTCTATTCACGTCTTCTTCGTGATCAAAACCAATGGGCTACAAGACGTCTTGCTTAACTTGAGGATAATATGATGATCGCACCAAACAGAGAAGTAAGTCTACTTGCGCTACCTGTGCTTTTAGTTCGGGGAATACTAAGTGCTGAAAAAGAAAGTTTGTTTTAGGCTACATACAAAATCGAGTGCAGTTCTTTCGGTTTAGTCGTTGGCCTGTGGCGAATTCAAGTAGACCTGAAATATAACAGTGTAAACACTAACGAATTTACATGAACTGTCTTTTCAATGTTGTATTGTTTAAAAAAAAAGGTTAATGAGCATTTGGCAACAATATACACACAAATGAAAAATAGGATTTTCAAAAGCGATTTTAGTTTTTAAGTCTAAACACGACAAACAGGTGGACAGACAGACAGTACACAACCAAAATGGTTAAAAACAACAACAACAAAACTTATAAAAGAGAAAACAATCACACTATTACGTCCATTATCTCTCAATACTACAATATTTATCTCCCCTTTTATATCTAAAACAAAATTAATTAATTACCAATCATTATTTATTTAATTGGTTAATTGTATTGATTCATGTGTTGTCATTTGCAATGAATAATTGTGCAATGTTTCAACTTAATCCGAGAATGGGCAGTGGGCAGTGTCGCAGCAAATTACTGGTGGACCGACCGTGGACCCGGGTTCAAGATACGTTGGCTTCCCCCTCCCCCATAAGACGATTTTAGTGTGTGACACAAAAAATAAGTAGTCTGTACGTATCGGTTAATTGACCAAAAGACATTCCAACGCCAGTAATATCTTTTTTTTTTATAATTACTAATGTCATTATGTTTGATTTACTTATTTTTTCGTATAGTGTCTTTGAACACAATGTTTGTACAACTTCTTGACAGGTGTTTCAAATTATTTCAAACAAAAGTAAATTCCAATCAACAGTTATACAGTTAGCAGTAAACAGATCCAACATTTATTTACTGAAATAGGATTTTCCGGCATATTTTAATAGCACACTGGTAGGCCCTACATCTTTTTCTAAAGTTTTGGCTTTTTCTTGCTCAATGGAAAGAATATCAAGTGAAGCCGATCTACTCTGTGTCAGAGTATTTCTTAAATACATTTGTCAATCTTCGAGACATCTAGCTCTTTCGAACACATTGGTAAAGGATGAAATAAATTGTATGTTGTGACTATTTTTGGAAAACTTAACGATAAAATGTAGTTGTCTATGATTTAAAAAAAAACAAAAAACTCCCAAATCTCGTATTGAACACAAAGAGTGACAAAGTTGTTATGTCCCCTTGCAAGTTTTTTCAATGATTGCAAGTGTCAGTGAGATGGCTGACTGGTCGTAAGATAGCTGACTGAGCCGTAGATCATTCGCTCTGGTCGTCTCCATGGGCCCGAGTTCGAACCCATTCATTTCCGTCTGGGCTGGGATGTAACTCTCTTCTGATATATTTAGTAACACCTATTGGGCTGGGATGTAACTCTTCTGATAGTTTTAGTAACACCTATTGGGCTGGGATGTAACTCTCTTCTAATAGTTTTAGTAACACCGATTGGGCTGGGATGTAACTCACTTCTGATAGTTTTAGTAACACCGATTGGGCTGGGATGTAACTCTCTTCTGATAGTTTTAGTAACTCCGATTGGGCTGGGATGTAACTCTCTTCTGATAGTTTTAGTAACACCTATTGGGCTGGGATGTAACTCTTCTGGTAGATTTAGTAACACCGATTGGGCTGGGATGTAACTCTCTTCTGATAGTTTTAGTAACACCGATTGGGCTGGGATGTAACTCTTCTGATAGATTTAGTAACAGCTATTGGGCTGGGATGTAACTCTCTTCTGATAATTTTAGTAACACCTATTGGGCTGGGATGTAACTCTTCTGATAGATTTAGTAACAGCTATTGGGCTGGGATGTAACTCTCTTCTGATAGTTTTAGTAACACCTTTTGGGCTGGGATGTTAACTCTCTTCTGATAGATTTAGTAACACCTATTAGGCTGGGATGTAACTCTCTTCTGATAGTTTTAGTAACACCTATTGGGCTGGGATGTAACTCTCTTCTGATAGTTTTAGTAACACCGATTGGGCTGGGATGTAACTCTCTTCTGATAGTTTTAGTAACACCGATTGGGCTGGGATGTAACTCTCCTCTGATAGTTTAGTAACACCGATTGGGCTGGGATGTTACTCTCTTCTGATAGTTTTAGTAACACCTATTGGGCTGGGATGTAACTCTTCTGATAGATGTAGTAACAGCTATTGGGCTGGGATGTAACTCTCTTCTGATAGTTTTAGTAACACCTATTGGGCTGGGATGTAACTCTTCTGATAGATTTAGTAACAGCTATTGGGCTGGGATGTAACTCTCTTATGATAGTTTTAGTAACAGCTATTGTTATCCATTTCATGGAAAAAAAAAAAAAAACTATTCTATGGCAATATAATCTGGGTAAAAGTGTGCTGCTCACGTTTAGACATCTTTGACGCTTACAATTTTGAGTTTGTCATAAGTAGCACAATAGTCTCGAATGTTTCTAATTTTCTTTTAAGTGCTGCAGCTTCCAGGCGTTCTTCCTCCTTTTGGAAACACAAAGTAATTAGTGTTAACATTTTTATTATACAACATCTCATTGTTGTTAGTGCATCATTGTTTAATGGCTACCTTCGAGTGCATAATTTTCGGAGTGTCCTTTAGGCCTACACTATATGCTCTCCGTTTTGGTTTCAAGAAGCGCCCCCCCCCCAAAATGCATTTTGTACCAAGTCATTAAAATCTGCTAATTCTTAAACACAGCTGACGGAACAATTTGGTTAGCACAACGTACTTAATGCGCAAGCGGATGGTGTTTATTGAAGCAATGCCTGAAAGTAATTATACTGTCCACTCATATTGGAGACACCATTCATTGCAGAGTCCTCGCAGTTTATTTAAAGATAAATGGTGATTTTTATTCATTCATGGAATTTTTTTTCACTCAATTTTGGTTTTCACAAATATGGAAACTTAGAAATGACTCTGATGGCCATATCTTTTTGGTATTCCGTCATCGGAGATCCCAAAACATAATATCTCATTTAGTCTCATTATAATGCTAATTTGATCACATTTTAGTGTTTTGTGTGCTGTAAACAATGATAGAGAAAAATGGTGGGATTGGATCTCCTTTTTACTCGAAGTGGTTTATAGGTCAATTTTCTCGTTTTGAATCAGTGAGGTGAGGTAATTAATTGCGTTTTTGTTTTCTTAAGAAGTTCTTCCAACAATGGGAAATCCCAATTAGGTATTGGCTACAAAACCCCAGTTTGAAAATTTCATGACTTCCAAAAAGTGTATAATTTGAAAAGAATCAGTTGGCTCCACATTTGAGACCAAAAAAAAAACCCACTGCAGAGGACAGACGTTCATGCGGAAAAAAATAAATCTAAAACGACCACCGGCGAACAGTGGTTATGCTTGCGCGTTTCTGTGGCAAAATATGTAGGTAACAGCTGGGGCTGAGTATAGCCACGTGAAGTACTGCATTCCTCATTATCTTCAGACTCGAAAACAAGCCTAATTATTATTTTTTTCTTAATATATTGGGAAATCAAGATAGACAAAAAGGCCTATGATCTTCGCTATTCATGTCTCTTCAAATGTTCGCCCCCATTAATGTGGGTTCAAGTGTAATGAACCCTTTCGCACTGAGGATACTACACCACATGCTGTGGGCCCCTAATGGTCGTGGGCCCGGTTTCATTGAGGTTAAGCCATTGCTTAAGTCTTTGCTCGAGTGATACTTCCCAGGCTACAAAAACTCGCTGATCGGGTCTATCCAGAATCACAATGCGGCTTCCGCTCAGGGAGATCCACGATTGACATGATTTTCTCCATCCGCCAACTCCAGGAAAAGTGCAGAGAACAAAGGATGCCTTTGTACATTGCGTTTATTGATCTGACAAAGCCTTCGATCTAGTTAGCAGAGATGGCCTCTTTAAAATTTTACAGATAATAGGCTGTCCACCCAAGCTACTAAATATAATCATATCTTTCCACCAAAATATGATGGGTACAGTGCAATTCAACGGTGCCAGCTCTGATAGTTTCAGTAAAAACAGCAGAGTTAAACAAGGATGTGTCCTGGCCCCAACCCTCTTTGGAATACTATTTTCACTGCTAATCCACAACGCGTTTGACAAATCCACTGAAGGCATTCCATTCCAGATTTGATGGCAAACTCCTAAATATTGCCAGACTGAGGGCCAAAATTAAAATCAGAGCCACCCTCGTAAGAGATATGCTATTCGCGGATGACATAGCGGTAGTGGCACACACGCAAGAGGAACTTCTGTCACTAATGTCCCGCTTCTCTCAGGCCTGTAAAGAATATGGCTTGACTATTAGCACGAAGAAAACAAATGTTTTGGGACCACCTGCTACAGCACCACCCTCCATCCTCAAAGACGATAACAAGCTGGACGCCGTAAACGAATCCTGCAATCTGGGATCCACAATTACAGATGACCTGTCTCTAGAAGAGGAGATGAAAAAACGCATAGGGAAGGCTACCCCGACATTTGCTAGACTCAGACCAAGAGTTTGGGAAAACCGTAAGCTAACTACGGTGACTAAAATGGAAGTCTACAAGGCATACGTTATGAGTACACTGCTGTATGGCAGTGAATCATGGACCACCTACGCAAAGCAAGAGAGAAAACTGAACTCATTCCATTTGAGATGTCTCCGTAGGATCTTGAATGTCACATGGAAAGAAAAAGTGTGCAATACTGAGATCCTTGCGCGATCAGGTATTCCCAGCATCTTTACAGCCCTCAGACAACGACGTTTGCGCTGGCTTGGACATGTTCGCCGGATGGAGGACAAGCGCATCCCGAAAGTCATCCTCTATGGTCAACTCGCGACTGGCACAAGAAAAACTGGTCGCCCCCACCTCCGTTACATAGATGTAATAAAACGTGACCTCAAATCAGTGAACATCAATACTGACAATTGGGAAGACATAGCTCTAGACCGCAACAGGTGGAGAGAGACAGTGACCAAGAAAACTATGGACAGTGAAAGTACATGGGTCTCAGCTCAAAAGAAAAACGCACAATCCGAAAAACGGCCAGCTCCTCTACCACCGAAGCAAAAGCCACCCTAACCTGCGCTATCTGTGGACGGGGGTGTCTCTCCTAAGTAGGGCTCCACAGCCACGTGAGGAAGTGTGCTCTGAGATGAACCCTAGTCGTTCTACGACTGAAGGAAGCCAATGAAGCCATTGGGAGTGGGAGAAAAAAAGGTTTAAAAGAATTCTCGCAGACGGACAGCTAGAGCGAATAGAATATATGGATTATAATGTTTGCAGAGTGAGTTATGGTTACTTTATCACTGATCTAGATCTAGATCTAGAATACACTGCAAATGTAATTTTAAAAAATGTAAAATACGAATTTCATGTCGTATGAACGAAACGAATTTAGATCTAGACAAGATACACTTATTATACAGTGCATAGAGTGTAGTCTCTACTAGGACTCTAGTTATTGGAACTTATTCTAGTAACACCCATTGTTGACATTTTTCATTTGTAGATTTACCTTCGATTCTTGGGTTACCGATTCTTGATCTAGATCTATAGATCTAGTAGGACTTTTCTAAAGATGAATTTGTATTCATCATGATCAGAACTTTTACTTAGTTAGTCTTAATTGTCTTAATTTTAAACTTAAACTTTAAACCATTTTCTTAAACTTAAAGACTAATAAATAAATAATAAGAGTCTAAGAGTAAAGACACTAAATCTAAAGAAAGAGCTTTCTGTAATGAGTTCTAAATTCTAATCAATCTAAATTAGAAAAAGTCTTAACTAAATCTATTTTTTTTCTATAAATCTAAATCTAGACTATAGATTATCTAGATCAGATGATTAGATCTAGATTAGTCAACTATAGTGTAATACCCTAATATATACTAATAGTCTCTATCTCTAGATACAGTTACCTTACAGTACAATAATACTAATTATTTCTAGTCTACTATAGTTTTAGTCTATAGACTCTAGTGTCAAATCTAGAGTAGTTATTGCTATTCGGACACCTCTAGGCAAAATTTGAAAGTTTTACTTTGACAGCGCATTATTTGACAATGGTTTGACATAGAAAAGAAATAGTTTAAGTTTAAGGAGAATAAGGATGACTACTTATATTTGTACCCTTAACCTATATTTGTTATTATATTTAAGGTCAAAGAGGCTGTGTGTTTTCATTTAATTCGGACAAATTTGACCCAAATTATTTGATTCCGGACACCATAATTTATTTCGGCAGTCTCTATATTTAGGCATCAGTAAACTCAGATTTTAATACTATATTAATATTAACTAAATTTTAAGATCCCCAGGCATAGCCCCTCACATGAAATCATTAAGATGTTTTCAAATTATGCATAAATATGAACACAAAAAATAAAAATGTGAACACACTTATTCTAACAAAAATAGGTCACTGGGATAGTGACTTCTACACCGACTTTTAGACTTATTATATGTTTGCATAATTAGATGTGTGTTTAATGTTTTTGTATTTTGTTTATTCATTTAATATACATTTCTAATACAGTTGATATTTTGTAGTATAGTACAGATTAGGATAGCCATTCTTGACTAACTAAATCCTATATATATTCTCTCTCTATAAATCTAGATCTATCTAGTAGGTCAATATCTAAACATTTAACTTCATTCAATGTACCAAGCTCACTCCAAACATTTGTCCATTTATTCTCTATTAAAAAAACAACAACAAAGAAACAAATATAATATAAGATCATTAACATTGATGTCCAAAACTGGCTGTTTGAAATAAATTTTGGTAAGAAAATCGTAATTTAATTCGGACACCCTATTAAATTATTTTTTGTATGGAATCAAACAATTAGCTTATGAATCAAATAAATCAGCTCCAAAAACAGAATAAATATTGCCAGGCTCATTAGCATATACTTAGCCAACCAAAAAATATAGTCTTAGCCCTAGGAAGAGGTAAAGTCATCCTGGTAACATAGGAAAAAACAACAACCTGACTTACAAATTTGAAATTCTTTTTTCTTACATAAAAAACAGCTAAATGGAAGGAAATTGGGAAAATGGACAAGCACATTATACAGCATGCTAGTTTCATATTAAATATCAAAATTAAAGATGTAATGACCACAAAAACAGCAAGTGTTCGTATTCATGTAATGTCCGGATTAAATAAACTACTCTAGATATATCTATCATAATATTTTAAATTAATAATATTAATAATATTTCTAGACTCTAGGTAACAGGGTAGATACAATATTCAATATAGTTAATAGATCTATTTTTATTACTATATTGTTACGTTTCTCTCCTAATCAGGCCTTCTGTAAACACTGCTAAACACAACACAGCACATCTAACACATCAAGAACCTGACAACAAGAGCTCCACAATAATCTGGTACTTTAATAAATGGATAAGTAGATAACAGCCAATACTAGACAATTGGCAACAAACACATCAACAACTAAAATGTTACTCTGTACATCACCGTACAAAACTCTACTGTCTCTATCTCTTTCTGGGGACTCGTGCATAACACTTGAGGACTCAACCAGGACTGACTTCATAACCAGACTAACAGTCCCGGTCTCCTCTGTGTCATATCTTGAACTGCCGCTCTCTTACACACTGTGTCACTGGTCCACGCAGGCTTTCGATCACATGACTATAACATTGGTCATATTTGCCTGTAATCGTAATACTGTCCCTTGACCATCGCCTGAGTTCACGTGTGTCAAGTGAACCTACATTTAACCCTTTCGCGCTGCCAATAGGGTTATAACAATATTATATATAACTTAATAAAAGTATAACTGTAAGTGTAAGATATATGTACTGTCTATGACACTGTCACTGGGTGTCAATGTGTGTAAATATAAGTGAGTTATAATTCATTTAGATCTAGGTCTAGTATTAACTTACTTCTAGTCTAGACTAGTCTCTAAGTAGTCTAAGACTAGAGTGATAAAGTGAAAGTTACTAGATCTAGAAGCTTCACTAAAGAAATTAAAATGATTTAGATCTAGATTCTATAGTTATTAACTAGTAGAACTAGCCTAGCTTCTTAAATCTAGAATCTTGATCACTATTATGATATAGTTAATAAATGTAGATCTATAATAAATAAATTAAATATAATTATTTTATTGATTGTGTAGATTGTGTAACTTTGCATTCAGTTGATACAGCTCACCTTAATTTAATTTGTTTTGATGACTATCATGGAACTTTTAAATTGTAGCCTAGTGCACAGACCCATATATAATGCTTTTAAAATACATGTTGAGGATAAAAAACTTTCTTAGTCATTATAGCCATTGTAGGTGTTTAAATGGTGATCCATGATCTATAGATATATGCTTAAAAAAAATAAAATTAATAAATTATCCATGTCTAGATCAAGATTATATTTGAAATACATCTTAACATTTCCTTATCTTTGAAATTTATTGAAAGAATAAACAAAAAAACAAACATTTAGCACACAATAAATCCTTCAAACATAAAATAACAATCTAAAAGTCAGTGTAAAAGTCACAATCCCAGTGACCTAATTTAGGGTAGTCAATTTAGTTAATATTAATATAGAATTTCTTGCTGCCAAAATATAGATACTGTATGGAAAAAAGTTATAGTGTTCTGAATCAAATAAAGTGTGCACAATTTGTTGCAATGAAATGATGACACATGGTCTCTTTTACCTTTAATGTAATAACAAATATAGGTTAGGGGTACAAATATAAGTAGTCATCCTTAAGAGCATTTTGGTTTCTTTTCTATGTCAAACCATTACTGAATAATGTGTGATCAAACTTGAATTTCCAGCCTAGAAGTGTTTACAGTGAACACTGTATGTCCTGGGGAGGTAAAAATAAAATTTCCATACCTGTTGACTTTGACCTTCAGTTTCACTTTGTTTTATTTTGAAATATTAGATTGGAAATGTTAAAAATATGGAGCATGTGCAGTACCTATATAATTGTTAGTAGTAAAGCATGATAATGTGGTGATGTATCTGCTGTATATGTCCTTTAACACAGATTATCATAAATTACTCTACTATGTTACTACAACTATAGTATAAGATAAGTTGTGATTACAACAACACAACAGAAACATTCCAGTATCTTGGTCCTTTTCATGTTTCTCGATCAAATGGTGGTGTTGATAAAGTCTGACTGATTAAGGTACAAACAAGTTTTTGTACCGCCCTGTTCTTGTCTTGATCGACAGTAGTTGCCCACTTCACTATGTCTTGATGGAGCGGGTGGCTGTTGATTTCCAAGATTTTTTCGATTTTTCTTTTGTAAACTCTTCTATCATGCTTCGATACTGAGTTTCGTCTCCTGAAATAAGACTGACTATGGCAGTATCATCAGCGAATTTAATGAGTTAAACTGAGTCATAGATGCTTCTTATGTCATTAGTGTAAAGAGTATACAGTACAGGAGAAAGTACACAACCTTGAGGAACACCTATACATAGTACTCGAGTTGACGATTTGGTGTTGTTGACTTTAACATACTGGGGGACATTGGGTTAAAAAGTTTAGAACCCATGCTTGTACATAATGTCTGACATTCAAGTTACTAAGTTTGTTTATCATTAGATGTGGCTGTATGGTATTGAAAGCCGATGAGAAATCTACGAAGAGCACTCGTGCATATGTTTTGGATGTGTTGAGATGCTTGTAAAGCTGGTTCATAAGCATTAGAATTGCATCCTCAGTTCCCCTAGCTGCTTTTTATGCAAAATTGGTGACGGTCTAGGCTGTTATTGACTTTTGCTACAAGTTCGTTAAGCATATATTTTTCAAAACATAGGTGTAGTGCTACTGGGCGGAAATCATTTAAGCTATCTATTTTTGGTTTCTTTGGTACTGGTACGATCTCTGAAGTTTTCCAGATGTGTTGAACTATGCACATTTGCAACGAGTGGTTAAAGATGTGAGAGAAGATAAAAGAGATTTGTTCCGCACATAGCTTGATCAGCTTGCCACTAATTTTATCTGGTCCAGAAGCTTTTGTTACATTTACTCTTCTAAATAATAAGGTCGCCTCATTTCCTGTTACAAAATTGACGTAGTGTTCTTGTTTTCTTTGGTCAGAGTGTTGAAAATTTCTTCTTGTAGGTCAACAAAATCTTCTTTGTCGAAACGAGAATAAAAATCATATAGTTCATTGGCAAATTTCTCCTCATCATCCACTGAAAGTCGATCTAGTTTTGTGGTGCAGCCTGTTATTTTCTTTAATCCTTCCAGCATGCTTTTGAGTTGTTATTTCCAAAGAAATTCTTTCTTTTTTTTTGTTTTTTCCCTTCAATTATTGCTTTTTAAGTGCATTTTTAGCATTTATAAACTCTTCGTTGCTACCCTTATGCTTTGTTTTCTTTTCAATAATAAGGTGTTTGATTTTTTTGTCATCCAGGGCTTATTGTTTCCATAGACTTGTATTGTTTTTGTTGGAATTGTTAACTACCTCTCAGAATAATAGATACGAGTTAACAGTTTCTGTTAGTTTGCTTATGTCTGGACAGTTGTCAATAAAGATTTCCCTGTTATTTTTCTCAATGCATCCTCATAGTTTTTCTGAAGCCTCTTCAGACAACATCTTGACCATTTTTATTACTCTCTTTGTTGGTTTAAGAGTAGGTTTGTAATTAGGTATAAGATGCACCAGTGTGTGGTCAGATTCTCTAAAGTGGGAACAAACTTTTACATTTGTAAGCCTGCTTAATGTTTACGTAGCATTTCTCGAGCGTTCTACCCTGCCTTGTGGGCAGGGAGACATACTGGCAATAGTTTTGCAGTGTGTTGTCAATATTTAGGTTGTTGAAATCTCCAGTTACAATACAAACAGAGTTTGGGTGTTTTGATTCTACATTGTGAAGCACATCAAAAATCACTTCCGATGCAATCGCTGTGTCAGCCATTGGTGGTATGTACACAACAATAACACATACCTGTGTGAATTCTCTAGGCAAGTAGTAAGGCCTAAGTGTGACACATAAGTTCAATGTTAGGGTCACAAATTTTCTTGGCGTTGCAATATTCCTTATTTATATAGATTGCAAGTTCTCCTCCTTTTGACTTCCCACTATTCATTGTTCTGTCTGCTCTGTAGACGTAAAATTTATCAAGATTAACAGAAGAGTAGGTTATCGTATCATTGAGCCATGTTTCAGAGAAACACATTAAAGAACACTCTCTAAATTGATACAGATGATCACAGCAACCTGTTAATTCTTCCATCTTATTTTGTAAAGACCTTACATTGCCTGTTACGATGGGTGGAAGGAAGCCTCTTTGTCCTCTTCTTCTACACTTAACTGTATTCCTCCCCTACGACCTCTCTTCTTACATTTTACGCTAGGGATTTGTTCGGTTAAAGCCTTACGCTTAGGTTCGTTATTAAGTTCAAGATGGTGGGTAAGTTGTCCATACTGTCAAGCATTTTACAAAAAAAGTCAATTGAAATACACGTTTCCACACAAATTAAAATCCATACCAACATCAGAACCAAAAGACACAGTGCACATCCATTTAAGCTCTGGAGTATTAACAAATTACATGAAATATTAACAGAAAAATTGAGAAAAAGAGTCCAGTATAATCAGGTCGCCTGCTGTGCAGCGCAACAGAATTTAATTCTAGTAATCTAATAGTGTAGCCTGAGTGTCTCTACTTTTAAGAACTAAATAAGGACTTTACCTCTAGATCTTGATTCTAAATCTACTTAGCAGTCATGACTCTACGCTATTTCAACCTGTCTAGACTCAAGCTAAGAAATCTAAACAATAGTATCTAGAATAAGTATTCTTCTAATTTATAATGTTATCTTTCTAAAAAGGTTTAGGCAGGCAGGATAAAATTTACTATGGCAACAAAAAATCATACACATAGAGACTACGACTCTAAAAGCTCTAAATATGATGATTATATCAACTTTTCAACATCTATGTCTCGTGATGAACTTTTAAAAAAGAAACATATTACATTTTTAAAGAGAGTTTTGCAAGTTCTACCATCACAGCAACTTGACACTCACAGGTAATTATTATACTGTTTAGAATTTAATAAAGACTTGTGTGTATCAGAGAAATTACTAGATTTTCTGATGAAAACACAAAATAATTGAATGGATAGTTGATTGTAAAAAAAAATGTAAAGGACCCCTCTCAGACCTTGCAATCTTTGGGTTGATTTTATTGTAATTTAATTAAAAACATTAAAATGATGTACAAAATTGTCACAGGGAAAACTTTTTTAAAATAGAAGATAACTTCTTTCTTTGCTATGTATTCTCATATATTAAAATAATGTGTTAAAGGCTTTACTAAGCTGTATTTAAGATTAAGCTTTAATAATGAATTTATTCTAGAAATTAAAGGAATTCAAGGCTTTAGTTTTATTTGTTGTTAGTAAAATTTTTTGTTTCATTTTAAAATCCTTAAACCTTACAGAGTTTCAGTTGCATATTTTGCCATATCTGGACTTGACGTTCTAGATGCAATGAAAGAAATTGATGATCAACGTAATAATCTAATTCATTGGATTTACAGTTTACAAGTACAACCTGATCCTAGTGGTAGGCACTTCTTTTACTGACATAAATTTATAATGTACATATAGAATTGTGTCAGATGTAATAATTGCATTATGAAATTTATAATGTACATATAGAATTGTGTCAGATGTAATAATTGCATTATGAAATTCACTTTATCACTAACTATTGTTTTTATAGAAACACAATTTAGCACCTAAGCACAGTAATATAATTAGTATCAAAGTACCTATTCAGTACTGATTGGAAGTCAACATTTCATTTCAGCTTTTTTTTTTTTAAATATTGTTTTACATACATTTTAACAAAGGTTATATCAACTCATAAAGGTTATATCAACTCATAAAGGTTATATCAACTCATAAAGGTTATATCAACTCAACAAAGGCTATATCAACTCAATAAAGGTTATATCAACTCACACTGTCATCATGGCTTCACACAACATAAAGCAACGCTATGGCACACCTGTAATAATGCAGTGGGTACTGAGTCATATAGGTGTCATTGGCAACACTATTGCAGCCTCCTTGGCACACCAAGGTGGGCAATTTCCACCCACCGAACAGGCTGTAAATCTTCATCATGCTTTGGCTATAATTAAAAAAACAGAAATGGAAAAGTGTTGGAGGGCTGGGACAAGTCCCAAAAAGCCTGTGGAGTCTGGGAGCGCTGAGGCGCCCTGACCACACTTCCCCGTGATGGAGGCTGTCCAGGCCTGAGCAAGCTATTATAGCACAGTGCAGGACAGGCCACTGTCCTGTTGGCTTATATTTCTCATATGGCCGAATTTTGATTCATCGCTGCGTTTAAGAAGAGGAAACCGTTCCTTATATTCTGTTTGGCTGCCCCAGACTTGCTGATCTCTGTCTCAACAGGTCTGGGCAACCAAAAATTCTCGACCTGTATGGTGACATGTATGCACTACGCAAGACAGCAGGGTTCTGTCCAGGGCTTTTGCAAGAGAGGATTTGAGCCTCTCAAGCCCTCACTCAGGTGGAGTATGATGATGATGATATCAACTCACAAAGGTTATATCAACTCACAAAGGTTATATAACTCACTCTGTCTGTCTGTCTGTTACAATTTTTGTACACTTCCCATTTTCAGATCAAGTTGAAACTTTACACAATTATTAATTGTTCCTACAAAATATAAATAAAAAAATAAATAAATTACCATTTAATTAGTGGTAAAATTTTAATTTAGTTTGATATTAATTAAATGAAATAGATATTGAATAGTATTGATTAATATGGCTATAAATATACAGTTCTTCCCCATAAACAGGCTTCGTTGTTTTTTTAAAAGTATTTTAAAAATATTTTGCTTGTTATTAATATGTAAGTTTTCATTTAATTTTCACCCTATTTTGCATTTTTGAAGGTAAAAACCTGAGCCAGTGTGGGTTTCGTGGATGTTCAATGCTAGGTCATCTGTATGACACACACAAGGTACAGTGAACAATAGTTGTTTATTTGTTATAAAGTACAATATTTCCTTGTCTCCTTGCTGATGCAATGTTTTATTTGTGTGTAGGCTAAAGGTCAATTAATACCATATGACAGCAGCAATATTGCAATGACCTACACATCACTAGTGTCTTTGTTAATCCTTGGAGATGATTTGTCCCAAGTTCACAAAAAGTCTGTGATAGCAGGAATACAAAGTCTACAGCAGTCAGATGGAAGGTGAGTTCTTGGTCTTGACGAAGCTTTTAGTTAGTTCAGTTTATTTTTTGTTTCTATCCATTAAATAAGAGACAAAAAAAAGGCCAGCTCAAACTTTGTATAACATCAGTCAATGAAAATATGAATTTGTTCAATGTTTTAGTTACTTAATTAAAATAGAACATTTCATTTAAGCCATTATAAAGGGTGATAAGTTGAAGATAAGTAAAAGGATCTTTTTTTTCACAAACTTTTATTGTTTTTTCAGCTTCATTTCAGTTCTTGAAGGGAGTGAAAGTGATATGAGATTTGTTTACTGTGCTTGTTGTGTCTGTTACATTCTTGATGACTGGACTGGGATGGATGTAGACAAAACTGTAGCATATATTACCCAAAGTCTTGTAAGTGTTTCTATTCAACTGTATAGTTACAATTAAGACTTGGCTTGACTTAACAAACATAGACAAAGATGACACATCTAGACTAAGCGGAAACATCGAGACCAGGATGGTGTGTTTAGACTAACCTGACACATCTAGACTAAGCTAACACATCTAGACTAAGTTGACACATCTAGACTTACTGAAAATGTCAAAACCTAATGTGACAAAGTCAACTAAATTAAAAGTATGACTATAAATAACTCAATTCATCTGTAAGCTGGTAAGCCACCCGGACTAGACTCCATCCCTGCTGAAATATACTCAATTGGCAGTTCAGAGCTGACAGCTAAACTCACTGAAATCTACCAGATAATGTGGGAACAAAAGAAACTACCACAAGAGTTCAAAGACGCCCCCATCAATCATCTCTACAAGAGAAAGGGACATAGGCAGTTATGCGATAACCATCGTGGCATATCTCTCCTATGCATTGCTGGCAAAATTCTGGCTAGGGTGCTATTAATCAGACTACAACACCACCTAGAAACTGGCCTACTTCCGGAAAGTCATTGCGGCTTCAGGCAGGGTAGAGGCACGGTTGACATGATCTTTGCAGTCTGCCAACTCCAAGAGAAATGTAGAGAGCAAAATTCAAATCTCTATACTGCATTCATAGATTTAACTAAAGCTTTTTGATAATGTCAGTCGTGAAGGCCTCTGGCAAATCATGTCCAAATTCGGCTGCCCGGATCAATTCATTACAATGGTGCACCAATTCAATGATGACATGTAAGCAAGAGTCCAAGACAACAGAGACTACTCCAATCCTTTTCCTGTCTCAAATGGCGTGAATCAGGGCTGTGTGCTGGCACCAACGCTTTTCAGCATAATGTTCACCGCCATGCTAAAAGATGCCTTTCGCACAGAAAGCATTGGAGTTGGCATACGATATCACACTGATGCAAGTTTATTTAATGCTCAGAGACTCAAGGCAAAGACCAAGGTAAACTACGACTGCATCAAAGACCTGCTATTTGCAGATGACTGTGCCCTAAACGCCGCAAACGAAGAAGACCTTCAAAAGAGCCTGTCCCTCTTCGCTAATGCCTGCAAAAATTTTGGCCTCACCATTAATGTAAAAAAGACAGAAGTGCTGCACCAACCTCCTCTAAATAAAGCTGTCACAGAACCAGACATTTTCATAGATGGCCAGAAATTAGCAAATATCAAAAAGTTTGTCTATCTGGGTAGCACCATATCAGCAAACGCCAATCTAGATGATGAGGTTAACTTCCGTATTGCTTGTGCCAGTGCTGCTTTTGGCAGACTTCAAGAATAAGTGTGGCAATGGAGAGGACTCAGCATATCCACAAAACTGTAAGTCTACAGTGCTGTATTTCTCCCGTCACTCCTATATGCATCAGAGTCCTGGACCCTATACTCCCGCCACACCAAAAAGCTAAACTCCTTCCATCTACGCTGTCTAAGGAGTATCTGTAAGGTGCGTTGGTCCGACCACATACCAGACACAGCAATCTTAAAGCTGTCCAACATGCACAGTATCAATGCGACAGTAAAAAGGTCCCAACTTTGATGGGCGGAACATGTAGTCCGCATGCCAGACAATTGCCTTCCCAAGCGACTTCTGTAGGGTGAGTTGTGTGCAGGAGGCCAATACAAGCGCTACAAAGACACTCTCAAGAGCTCTTTCAAGGAATGGGATATCAACATTTACGGCTGGGAAGCCCTAGTTCTTGATCGCTCCTCATGGCATGAAGCTTTGAGTCTCGGAGTCTCAAGATTTGAAGAGTGTCCAGGGCGTAAGAGCGCCGAACCAACAAAAAGCTGAGAGAAGAAGCAGGCCTATCTGCAACTGACCTAACCCACCCATGCCACATATGCTGGCGGCTTTTTAAAGCAAGTATTGGACTTTACAACCATCTTCGAGTCCAAAGGAAATGAGAAATGTGCTCATCTTGGACCACGAAGGAGGAGCTCTATGCTTTGAGATGGCAATGTGTAGACAATTATGCCTGTCATTTAGCCTACACACTTATATTTTAATTGACTTCTGATATTTGACTAAGATTTCTAATGTCACTAAATTAACTGTACTCCTGCTTGTCATTATGCATAAAGCTTTTTCAATTTTCTTAACAATTCTGTGATATTTCTATTTCTTTAGTCATATGAAGGGGCCTTTGGTCAGAAGCCATTTAATGAGGCACATGGTAAGTTGATGTGATTTATTGTATTAGTTGCTATACTTATGTTTACATGTTGTTGTTATTGTCACATATGTGTGTCATGTTTACTTATTCAGGCATACTATACAGACATATTTTTTTAATCTAGTGTTTAATATGTCTGTATGACCGAGAGGCTTAAACGGCTTGGGGTTAGGGGATTGAGCTCAACACTTGAGCGGATTAGATTACTGAGTGCCTTAAGGCGACATGAAAATCTCCCAGATACTATAAGATTTGATCATAGCACTTTAAGCATACCATAAATATGTGTGCTATATAAAAGAGAAATAAGAGACACCTGAAACTTTGTGTACAAAGAGATGTCTAAAGTCTGAGAAGAGTCATTTCAAACATTTCATAGCTATTATAATAGTAGTACCAGTATCTGGACTGAACCAGTTATAGGAGAAATAGTCTGTCCATAAGTGTTGATCATTAAATATTGGTAATTTTTAACTCTCCATTTTGGAAAATAAACAAAACTAAAAGCACTATACAAATTTACTTGCATCATTCCCTTAAAGTACTGGAAGTTAAAAAAAAGTAGACCATTTTGTTTTTATAATTAAGTTTGCAGATTCTAAGCTAACCATAAAAAATTCAGAACAAAATGAAAAAGCCAATTTCTTTTGTACTGTATTCAACTATATTAGATGATTTTTGACCAAGTTTGACATCTTTTATGGATTTTAAAGTATGTGTCCAGTTTGTTCTAAATGACAATTCCATTACCATTTATTTTTTTTTAAATTAACAAAAATAGTTTAATAAGTAGTATCTAATTTTTTAAAACAGGATCAGAAAACTGCAACAAAACTTTGTGGTTAGTTCTTTTATCACACTTTATCTTTTATCCTACACTGTTGGATCTTCTAAAATGATACAGGTTTGTGGTAATATATAAATTACTATAAAATTAATAATTGTATGCTACAGGAGGATCCACATTTTGTGCTGTAGCCTCTCTTGTGCTTCTGGACAGACTTAACAGTGCACTTACTGAAAATCAGCTCTCTAGACTCAAGAGATGGTTGTTACGCCGTCAGGAAAGTGGTTTTACTGGCCGACCTAATAAGCCAGCTGATACTTGTTACTCTTTTTGGGTTGGAGCAACGTTGCAGGTACCATGAACTTTTCCTTTTTTGTTAGTGTGACTAGTATTACCTTGGTTGTGTCTTAGTCTACAATTATTTTGTCTTTGATTTTTGTTTCATCTTATTGCACAATTACTTTGTCTCATTTCAAATATTTTATTTTTTATGCTGCCATTTTTTAGTCATCGAAACAACAAAAAAACATTTTAAAAAAAAAAAGAAAAAACTTTTTGTTATTCCATCCCTAATTCTACTCGACGACGTGTCAGATTATTTGGTCTGATACTGGCAAGCTGATTTGCAGTTTCTGAACTAATTTAATTATTAAATGTAATTGATCAAATGGTGATCATTGTTGGAAAATGTATTAATGTATGACCTACTTCTTCTGTTTTCTGTATCACTTTTAGATGCTTGGTGTACTAGTTTTATCTGATGTGACACTCAACAGATCCTTTGTTTTGAGCACACAATCCCCTGTCACTGGTGGCTTCTCTAAATATCCTGATCATGTTCCTGGTATGTTGGATACTTTTTTTTTGGTATTATTGCTGTCTTGAATTGACTTGAAATGTGTTTTTTTTTTCTGTTTTGCTCATTTCATGCACAATAGAAACACAAATTTTATCCCAAACTAAATGCCAAAAAATTTGCTACATTTATTCAAAAACATTTTAAAAACAACAACAAAAAAAACAACAACTAAACCTTCAAAAATATTAGAAGAAATTATAATCACTAAACAAAATTAAAATTGGTATTAGATTGGGAATTATATTTAAAATAGGAATCACCCATTCTTCTAGTGTGTTCAAATGACATACAAGCCAGTTTTGGAGCCAATTAAAAAATATTGTACATGAATTATTTATTAAAGCATTGAGTAAAGGCTAAATAGACTTAGCAACATTTAATCAGATTATCAAGTTTTTTTTTAGACTAAATTGCACACTAAAAATTATTGGTATAAGATAAATAGACTTAGACTTAGAAAACAATTTTTTTTTTCTTTCTAAAGGCAAGTTTACATTGTGCTACAAATAATTTTCTTATTAAAATTTTCCTTCTATTAGTTTAAGTCCTTTTAAAAATGTCAATATTTGGATAAAAAATTGTTCAGAATCTCTAGTGACTGAGTTGAACATGACTCTGAAATCTATTGACCTAGTTGAATATGATTCCAAAATCTGTTGACCTAACACACCAAAATTTCTAACACTAAAACCAAAATGTGTGTGAACTTTTATATACAGGGTGCGTCAAAAAAAATGTATACACACTTTGAACTGTCATAGACAATTTATTTCCAGTTCTACAATGCTAAATTTCTGGACATGGAAAGCTTAATGTCCAATTGGAAAAATAAATTGAGTAATGTTCAAACTGGTGGCCTTCAGCATCAATACATTGCTGAGTACGAGTCAACACTGATTCCGTACATCGTACCAAAGTGTCCACTGAGATTTCTGCGCACACTGCCTGAATCTCATACCACAGTGTGTCCAGGTTACGTGGTATACGCTTGTACACCTCATCTTTAACTGTGCCCCATAAGAAGAAATCCAGCGGCATGAGGTAAAACGGGAAATCAATTGTCTATGACAGTTCAAAGTGTGTATAAATTTTTTTTGACGCACCCTGTATATGTTGACATTGGAGTAGATATTGTTAACTCTTCATGAAAAAATGTTTGTAATAGACAATGATACTTCTTCTGTTAAGTTTTAGCTTTAAATAACTCTCTGGTTTCACCAAATTGTGCCATAAGTTAACATGAACATTCAGTTGTTTGATTACATTTTGTCTTCCAAAGATTTGGTTTTACTTGAAACATTTTGTACAAGAGAAAAGCATAAAGAAATCATGTCAATACACAAGTTATAGGGTGATACAAGAAATCATGTCAATACAAGTTATAGGGTGATACAAGAAATCATGTCAATACAAGTTATAGGGTGATACAAGAAATCATGTCAATACAAGTTATAGGGTGATACAAGAAATCATGTCAATACAAGTTATAGGGTGATACAAGAAATCATGTCAATACAAGTTATAGGGTGATACAAGAAATCATGTCAATACAAGTTATAGGGTGATACAAGAAATCATGTCAATACAAGTTATAGGGTGATACAAGAAATCATGTCAATACAAGTTATAGAGTGATACAAGAAATCATGTCAATACAAGTTATAGGGTGATACAAGAAATCATGTCAATACAAGTTATAGGGTGATACAAGAAATTCTGTCAATACAAGTTATAGGGTGATACAAGAAATTCTGTCAATACAAGTTATAGGGTGATACAAGAAATCATGTCAATACAAGTTATAGGGTGATACAAGAAATCATGTCAATACAAGTTATAGGGTGATACAAGAAATCATGTCAATACAAGTTATAGGGTGATACAAGAAATCATGTCAATACAAGTTATAGGGTGATACAAGAAATCATGTCAATACAAGTTATAGGGTGATACAAGAAATCATGTCAATACAAGTTATAGAGTGATACAAGAAATCATGTCAATACAAGTTATAGGGTGATACAAGAAATCATGTCAATACAAGTTATAGGGTGATACAAGAAATCATGTCAATACAAGTTATAGGGTGATACAAGAAATCATGTCAATACAAGTTATAGGGTGATACAAGAAATCATGTCAATACAAGTTATAGAGTGATACAAGAAATCATGTCAATACAAGTTATAGGGTGATACAAGAAATCATGTCAATACAAGTTATAGGGTGATACAAGAAATCATGTCAATACAAGTTATAGGGTGATACAAGAAATCATGTCAATACAAGTTATAGGGTGATACAAGAAATCATGTCAATACAAGTTATAGGGTGATACAAGAAATCACGTCAATACAAGTTATAGGGTGATACAAGAAATCATGTCAATACAAGTTATAGGATGATACAAGAAATCATGTCAATACAAGTTATAGGGTGATACAAGAAATTCTGTCAATACAAGTTAGAGGGTGATACAAGAAATTATGTCAAAACAAGTTATAGGGTGATACAAGAAATTCTGTCAATACAAGTTATAGGGTGATACAAGAAATCATGTCAATACAAGTTAGGATGATACAAGAAATCATGTCAATACATGTTAGGATGATACAAGAAATCATGTCAATACATGTTAGGATGATACAAGAAATCATGTCAATACATGTTAGGATGATACAAGAAATCATGTCAATACATGTTAGGGTGATACAAGAAATCATGTCAATACATGTTAGGATGATACAAGAAATCATGTCAATACATGTTAGGGTGATACAAGAAATCATGTCAATACATGTTAGGGTGATACAAGAAATCATGTCAATACATGTTAGGGTGATACAAGAAATCATGTCAATACATGTTAGGATGATACAAGAAATCATGTCAATACATGTTAGGGTGATACAAGAAATCATGTCAATACATGTTAGGGTGATACAAGAAATCATGTCAATACATGTTAGGATGATACAAGAAATCATGTCAATACATGTTAGGATGATACAAGAAATCATGTCAATACATGTTAGGGTGATACAAGAAATCATGTCAATACATGTTAGGGTGATACAAGAAATCATGTCAATACAAGTTAGGGTGATACAAGAAATCATGTCAATACATGTTAGGATGATACAAGAAATCATGTCAATACATGTTAGGGTGATACAAGAAATCATGTCAATACATGTTAGGGTGATACAAGAAATCATGTCAATACATGTTAGGATGATACAAGAAATCATGTCAATACATGTTAGGGTGATACAAGAAATCATGTCAATACATGTTAGGGTGATACAAGAAATCATGTCAATACATGTTAGGGTGATACAAGAAATCATGTCAATACAAGTTAGGATGATACAAGAAAACCTGAAACAAAAATGAAACTACAGATTGCATTTCGCACTATGTGACCAACAAGGGAAGCCTTTTTTTTTTCAAGTACAAAAAAAACCACTTGTATTTGCTTTGTAGTTCATCTCATCTCTGCCTGTGGACCCTTTTAGAGCATAGGCCACCAATCAGGTTCCTCCAGGCTTCTGGGCAAGTCTTTCCAACTGTCCCCATGTCTTGCCCATCTGCTTCCAAATCGTGGGCCATGAGCCCTCTTCCCACTTTCCTTGGTAGTACAGGTTAAGGCTTGCCTAGTTATGTTGGATGCAGGCTTGTAAAGGGTGTGACCTATCCATCTTAAGTGTCACTGAAGGATATCTACTTCAATGGGCTGCTGCCACAATTCCTCATTTGAGATCTTGTCTGGCCAGTGGATCATAAGAATCTTGATGAATACCTGGATTTTTTTCATGGTGGTGAAGGTGGTTCTCCAGGTCTCTGCTCCATAAAGTAGTATTGGCTTAACAATGGTTTTAGAGAATGTATTGGTCAGCGCGAGCCAATAATCACTTTTAAAATACTTTGCGCAGGCTGGAGGCAATGCAGTAAAAATCATAATTTTTGTAAAAGATCGTTACTAGTATACATGTTTTGTATGTGTCTATATTTTCTTTTTCTGTCAATCCTGGTTGCAAAATTGTCTTGTAATCCAGCAAGACACATCATGTAGAAAAAGGATGTTTGTCATGATATTTTGTAATGAATCATTTTTTGTCTTATGTTTTTTCAAGGATATTTTTTTATATGAAAAAAAAGGTTGTTTTTTTCCTCAGTTTTTACATATTTTTCATGCTTTAAATAATCTTGAAAAAACTTGGATAAAAGATCATTTGTTTTATACTTGTATAATCATCATCATCACCTGTCCCTTGACTTTCGTCGTAGGGGTACAGTGACAGTTAGTGTAACCAATTCCTGGTCAGCAGCTGCTCTATTTAACTATTTATCTTTTATGCTAAACTTAAAAAACTATTGTACATTTTTTTGAAGTTTGCCATTTTTATGGAACATTTTCAATCTTAATGCCCAACCATATTTTAATACCTTCATTTATTAATGGCACTTTTCTATTCTTAGTTGTGACAAAGTATTTTATCTAAATTTTTAAAAATATTATATTGGTGATTGTGTTTTGTAATAAAGATATTCTTTTCTTTTATTTTTTCTAGATCCTTTACATTCCTACCTTGGTCTGTGTGGCTTGTCACTTATAGGAGAGCCTGGCCTTAGCCCAATATTTCCTGCCTTGAATTTGTCACAGAGAGCTTATGATCATTTATCAAATTTACAAAGACAGTGGCGTGAGAAGCACTAGACAGCAGCAAGATGACTTTGAGCTTTTTATAATTACACATCTTGATGATTTGAGACAATTGTGGCTGTGTGGGGATGTAACTCTTGGAGAAATGTGATCCTCGGCCAAACTGTTTAGAAAGTACTGAAGTCTTGTTGTTGGAAACATTTGAAAAAGGGGACTCTTCATTTTTAGATTAGATTACTCAAGTGTTCACTTCAGTGATACTACCTAGAGTACTTGCAGCAGCACTATTAGTAGTAGGTAGTGGCATTTATAGGGTAGACAGAGGGGTTGTGCTAAACTAACGTTAAAAGGACTTTGAGGAGATCAAACAGTTTTGACTGACTTCAGAGTCCCCCCTTTTCTTTTGTAATCATTGTGGAAGTTCAAATTGTTATCCACTGTCTGTGAAGGACTTTTCTATTTGTCCAGGTCATTGAACATTTGGACAAGGTGAGAAGTTAGTGGCCTCACTAAATGTATGCTAAGAATGTATTTTTGTCAAAAGCTTTTTGTGTACCATACAAGCTCAATGAAATAATAACATTTTGTCCATTTGTTGAGATCTTTTAAGTTATTGTACAGTTTTAATAAGAAAAAAAAACAATAATTACCGTATTTTTCGCCGTATAAGACGCACTTTTTCTTCTCCAAAACTGGGGGGGAAAAGTTGGTGCGTCTTATACGGCGAAAAATACGGTACGTTCAGAATCTTTTTTTTTCTAGATTTTCCTCCTTTAAAATTGGGTGCGTCTTATATGCCGGAGCGTCTTATACGGCAAAAAATACGGTATATATATATTGGCCATTTGTAACTGTTATCATGTTTTGAAAACAAAATTTTTATTAATACATTTTTAACATTTTTTTTTAGTCAACCCAATTAGCTAGTGCTTCTCTCATTGCTTCTACCAAACATGATAGACATTGAAAGCATGTTTAATCTGATGGAGGAAATCTAGCAAGTCACATGTCCTATAGGATCATTTCACCTTTTTTTTTGTTCACCTGTTAGTAGCACAAGAAAATACATTAGTATGTAAATGAATAAGTAATATAATTCTTGTTACATAACATTATTTTTACCAAGTAACAAAACTTTAGATATAAATGTTAAACAAAATAAAACAATATTGCCATTTATTCAGTGTAATCCTTTCCAAAAACTATTCTTAGGAAATACAAGACGTTTTACTCTTTAACAAATTGTAAAGGCACTACCAGCATCCCGCTTTAACCCCTTACAACCTAATGATGCTACCAGCACTCTCTTGCTTTCTATGTGTTTGATATGTTTTCTCTTCCAATCCAGCTTTGTATTTATCAAAATAATTTCTGGGATAACTTGACCAGCCATTTTAAATTGTGTTTTATTCTGATACTTAGTTTAAACCTTTTGTTATAATTTTAATAAATTTTTTTATGTAATTCACTGTTGCTAGGATATGTGTTTACAATGGCGGATCATCCTTCTACATCTGGCTCTAGGCTAAATCATTGTTGTACTGCTCATCAGGTTAGAAGATAATTTATAGATATGGATGAGCGACCAGGAAGGATCTAGATAGAGTTGACTTGAAAATAACATGGTCACAGTATGAGAGGGGCCTTACCCCAAGAGTGATTAGTAGTAAAAGTAAAGTTCACCTTTCAGACCATGCAGTCTATGAGGTAGATGATGTCAAGGGTGTCATGTGGCCAGCACAACGACCAACCACCTTTACTAAAGTCAGGTACCCATCACAGACTCAAGAGTGACAATGTATATAAAAAGTTTTATAAAAAACTAATTTTTTTGTTTGAAATTGAATACACTGAAATTTGACATGAATTTTGTTGAACTAGAGCAGTGTGTGTGTAGAGATGATTTTATTTCCCCCATTGCTAAG
The DNA here is from genome assembly GCA_036873155.1 of Biomphalaria sudanica. Classification (NCBI taxonomy): domain Eukaryota; kingdom Metazoa; phylum Mollusca; class Gastropoda; family Planorbidae; genus Biomphalaria; species Biomphalaria sudanica. The sequence goes on along the minus strand of JAZGLO010005582.1, from coordinate 216,769 downwards.
TGAAGACTTTTGTTTGTTTTCTTCATTCAAATATTGAATTTGTTTTCTTCTCCTAACTGCCCCATTCATTCTAAGACTAAAGTCAGAAATTCAATGCCCTACAATTCCATAGAGAATATGTATAAATGTTATCTATGACAGGAAAGACAATATTTTGTTATTTCTACCTACATGCTGTATATTCGTTTTTGGCCCTAATTTTTTATCCAATGGCTGATTACACAAAAGTACTATAAAAAAACATAACTTTTAAAAATCAAATTCAATTCTGAAAAGTTTTCTATGCTAAGAAATGGTAGTTGAAATGTTTGAAAAGGCAGAGTGTAAGGTTTGTTTATTATATATGATGTGTGATTTTAATGTTTCAAATTAAAAAAAAAACAAGGTTGCAAAAACAGTTAGTTTGGAAACTCAAAATCGGCCCCCAAAGTGGTCCACCTAGGCAGGTACAAAGGCAGGTTTCAATATTGTGGTTGTGGATATGTGCGGTGCAGTTCAGTCAATAATTGAATGAAAAACTTATTAATTGTTGTTTTAAATTATGTTCTACTTATATGCATATTAAATAGATTGTTTTTCTCTTTAAAAAAAAAGTAAACATCTTTTTGATGAATGAAGTAGCTAGTATGACAGAACTTATATACTTAGCAATACATTAAAAAAGATTTTTTGCATAAAGGTGTTATAAATATATGGTAAATAGTCATCTCCCTTACTAAATAGCCTCCTGTGTTTGTTACTATTAATAGTGAATAGTTGTAAAAGTGTTGTATTTTTATAAAAAAACTGCTTGCATAGTTGATTTTAAAAATTAAATTTTTCGCTTTCAAAAAGAAAAAAGTAGCAAAGAAGCTGTTGCATCAGAACTTTGAAAGGTCTAAAATACCATGATGTCGGATTTTCAATATCTTTTCTAGTTTAGGAGATCTAAACGGGATGGACGGACAGACAGACCATACAAAACTAGTAGTGTCTTTTCCCCTTTCGGGGTCCGATAAAGTTTACCCCTCTTAATAAATTTTTTTTTTTTCAGTTTGGCAAAAATATATACAAATAAAGAAAGAATCTTATAGTAAATTCAATGCCTTCAATTCCATATACAATATGTCAACATAGTTACAAAAGTACATAAACGAAAAAAGCTGGAATGTCTGAACTCAACATCGCAGCTCAAACATAGAAGCATACAACTGTCCTGGAATGTGCTAGCTCAAACATAGAAGCGTAAAACTGTCCTGGAATGTGCTAGCTCAAACATAGAAGCGTAAAACTGTCCAATGTCACTGATCATCTCCTCCCAGTTTTTTTTGAAATGTAAGCCACCAATGAATAAAATACTTAATTTATTTTCAACTATGGTGTATAACAAGTTGTTTTTATTTGGAGTATCTGGTGTGCAGAAGATAGGAAGTTTTAATAACCTTTGTATTTTTTAAAACGTTTTATGGTCATTTGTGTGCCTTATTAAGCAGCTGCTGAATCAAAAGTTCTCAAGTCTTGTGTTTAAAACCGAAAGTAAGAGTAGTATCACAGTAGGGAGGAAGTAGTACTATTTCCTCTGTGACAAGGGCTGCAACTCAAAATGTATTCAGTATAAAAAAAACTGGACAACAGCTAAAGGCAATAAAGCAGAATTGATAAGGAAGATCAACTCTTGAGATATTTCATTGACAAAAATGATCTTACAATTAAGCATCCTTGACATTGCTTATTTGATCAAAACTTTCTCTATTTTCCTTGTTCTTTTGTTTTCTTTAGGTTTCAATCGTCCCCCCCCCCATTTTCCCAGATCACTTTCTCTATTTTCCTTGTTCTTGATTGCTGACTGTGAGATGAACACTTGTGATGAAAATGGTCATTAGTGTACTACTTTCTGTTCCCACTAAGTAAATATTTTTTTTTGTAAACAAAACACCCAAACACTGACATGTGTATCAACAAATGTCTAACCTATGTTCAGATTCTTAAAAAAAATTAAGTAATTCTCATAAACATTTATTTGACTAACTGTTAGACTCCTGTTTAGCTTCTGACAGCAATATTTCAGTTATAATGTGTTGCTGAAACATCGTTAAAAAAGTAAAATTCTTCTTTTAATAACAATATTAAACTATTTTGCTTTGGGCAAAGAAATGTTTATTAATTGCCAATCTGATGTATTTCTTTTATCAATGCAAAGAGCTGAAGGTATCACTTTGTATTCACCTGAATATAATATGTAATAACTGGCCATATATAACATACTAGCTCAAAATAAAATATGGACATAATGACTGGCCATATAAAACATAATAACTTGAATATAAAATATAAGTGCAATAACTGTAATAACATACAAAATGATAGGCTTAATAACTGGCTTCTGCCTGAGAGAAACGTACTGTCTACATTTGTTTTGGAAATGTTGGTTATCTCATCTATCAAGTCCTCTTACTGCTAGATGAATTGTTATCTTCTCTATCAAGTCCTCTTACTGCTAGATGAATTGTTATCTTCTTTATATCAAGTCCTCTTACTGCTAGATGAATTGTTATCTTCTCTATCAAGTCCTCTTACTGCTAGATAAATTATCTTTTCTATATCAAGTCATCTTACTGCTAGATGAATTGTTATCTTTTCTATATCAAGTCCTCTTACTGCTAGATGAATTGTTATCTTCTCTATCAAGTCCTCTTGCTGCTAGATGAATTGTTATCTTCTCTATCAAGTCCTCTTACTGCTAGATGAATTGTTATCTTCTCTATATCAAGTCCTCTTACTGCTAGATGAATTGTTATCTTCTCTATCAAGTCCTCTTGCTGCTAGATGAATTGTTATCTTCTCTATATCAAGTCTTCTTACTGCTAGATGAATTGTTATCTTCTCTATATCAAGTCCTTTTACTGCTAGATGAATTTTTATCTTCATTATATCAAGTCTTCTTACTGCTAGATGAATTGTTATCTTCTCTATATCAAGTCCTCTTACTGCTAGATGAATTGTTATCTTTTCTATATCAAGTCCTCTTACTGCTAGATGAATTGTTACCTTCTCTATCAAGTCCTCTTGCTGCTAGATGAATTGTTATCTTCTCTATATCAAGTCTTCTTACTGCTAGATGAATTGTTATCTTCTCTATCAAGTCCTCTTGCTGCTAGATGAATTGTTATCTTCTCTATCAAGTCCTCTTGCTGCTACATGAATTGTTATCTTCTCTATATTAAGTCATCTTACTGCTAGATGAATTGTTATCTTCTCTATATCAAGTCTTCTTACTGCTAGAGGAATTGTTATGTTATCTATATCAAGTCCTTTTACTGCTAGATAAATTGTTATCTTCTCTATCAAGTCCTTTTGCTACTACATGAATTGTCATCTTCTCTATCGTCCTCTTACTGCTAGATGAATTGTTATCTTCTCTATATCAAGTCCTCTTACTGCTAGATGAATTGTTATCTTCTCTATATCAAGTCCTTTTACTGCTAGATGAATTGTTATCTTCTCTATATCAAGTCCTCTTACTGCTAGATAAATTGTTATCTTCTCTATATCAAGTCCTCTTACTGCTAGATGAAATGTTATCTTCTCTATCAAGTCCTCTTACTGCTAGATGAATTGTTATCTTCTTTATATCAAGTCCTCTTACTGCTAGATGAATTGTTATCTTCTCTATCAAGTCCTCTTACTGCTAGATAAATTATCTTTTCTATATCAAGTCCTCTTACTGCTAGATGAATTGTTATCTTTTCTATATCAAGTCCTCTTACTGCTAGATGAATTGTTATCTTCTCTATCAAGTCCTCTTGCTGCTAGATGAATTGTTATCTTCTCTATCAAGTCCTCTTACTGCTAGATGAATTGTTATCTTCTCTATATCAAGTCCTCTTACTGCTAGATGAATTGTTATCTTCTCTATCAAGTCCTCTTGCTGCTAGATGAATTGTTATCTTCTCTATATCAAGTCCTTTTACTGCTAGATGAATTTTTATCTTCATTATATCAAGTCTTCTTACTGCTAGATGAATTGTTATCTTCTCTATATCAAGTCCTCTTACTGCTAGATGAATTGTTATCTTTTCAATATCAAATCCTCTTACTGCTACATGAATTGTTACCTTCTCTATCAAGTCCTCTTGCTGCTAGATGAATTGTTATCTTCTCTATATCAAGTCTTCTTACTGCTAGATGAATTGTTATCTTCTCTATCAAGTCCTCTTGCTGCTAGATGAATTGTTATCTTCTCTATCAAGTCCTCTTGCTGCTACATGAATTGTTATCTTCTCTATATTAAGTCATCTTACTGCTAGATGAATTGTTATCTTCTCTATATCAAGTCTTCTTACTGCTAGAGGAATTGTTATGTTATCTATATCAAGTCCTTTTACTGCTAGATAAATTGTTATCTTCTCTATCAAGTCCTCTTACTGCTAGATAAATTGTTATCTTCTCTATATCAAGTCCTCTTACTGCTAAATGAATTTTTATCTTCTTTATATCAAGTCTTCTTACTGCTAGATGAATTGTTATCTTCTCTATATCAAGTCCTCTTACTGCTAGATGAATTGTTATCTTCTCTATCAAGTCCTCTTGCTACTAGATGAATTGTTATCTTATCTATCAAGTCCTCTTACTGCTAGATGAATTGTTATCTTCTCTATATCAAGTCCTCTTACTGCTAGATGAATTGTTATCTTCTCTATATCAAGTCCTCTTACTGCTAGCTGAATTGTTATCTTCTCAATATCAAGTCCTCTTACTGCTAAATGAATTGTTATCTTGTCTATATCAAGTCCTTTTACTGCTAGATGAATTGTTATCTTCTCTATATTAAGTCATCTTACTGCTTGATGAATTGTTATCTTCTCTATATCATGTCCTCTTATAGCTAGATTAATTGTTATCTTCTCTATCAAGTCCTCTTACTGCTAGATGAATTGTTATCTTCTCTATATCAAGTCCTCTTACTGCTAGATGCATTGTTATCTTTTCTATATCAAGTCCTCTTGCTGCTAGATGAATTGTTATCTTCTCTATATCAAGTCCTCTTACTGCTAGATGAATTGTTATCTTCTCTATATCAAGTCCTTTTACTGCTAGATGATATGTTATCTTCTCTATATCAAGTCTTCTTACTGCTAGATGAATTGTTATCTTCTCTTTATCAAGTCTTTTTACTGCTAGATGAATTGTTATCTTCTCTATATCAAGTCCTCTTACTGCTAGATGAATTGTTATCTTCTCTATATCAAGTCCTCTTACTGCTAAATAAATTGTTATCTTCTCTATATCAAGTCCTCTTACTGCTAGATGAATTGTTATCTTCTCTATATCAAGTCCTCTTACTGCTAGATGAATTGTTATCTGCTCTATATCAAGTCCTCTTACTGCTAGATGAATTGTTATCTTCTCTATATCAAGTCCTCTTACTGCTAGATGAATTGTTATCTTCTCTATATCAAGTCCTCTTACTGCTAGATGAATTGTTTTCTTTTCTCTATCAAGTCCTCTTACTGCTAGATGAATTGTTATCTTCTCTATCAAGTCCTTTTGCTGCTAGATGAATTTTTATCTTCTTTATATCAAGTCTTCTTACTGCTAGATGAATTGTTATCTTCTCTATATCAAGTCCTTTTACTGCTAGATATATTGTTATCTTCTCTATATCAAGTCCTCTTACTGCTAGATGAATTGTTATCTTCTTTATATCAAGTCCTCTTACTGCTAGATGAATTGTTATCTTCTCTATATCAAGTCCTCTTACTGCTATATTAATTGTTATCTTCTCTATATCAAGTCCTCTTAATGCTAGATGAATTGTTATCTTCTCTATATCAAGTCCTCTTACTGCTAGAGGAATTGTTATCTTCTCTATATCAAGTCCTCTTGCTGCTAGATGAATTGTTATCTCATCTATCAAGTCCTCTTACTGCTAGATTAATTGTTATCTTCTCTATATCAAGTCCTCTTACTGCTAGATGAATTGTTATCTTCTCTTTATCAAGTCCTCTTACTGCTAGATGAATTGTTATCTTCTCTATATCAAGTCCTCTTACTGCTAGATGAATTGTTATCTTCTCTATATCAAGTCCTCTTACTGCTAGATAAATTATTATATTCTCTCTATTAAGTCCTCTTACTGCTAAATGAATTTTTATCTTCTTTATATCAAGTCTTCTTACTGCTAGATTAATTGTTATCTTTTCTATATAAAGTCCTCTTACTGCTAGATGAATTGTTATCTTCTCTATCAAGTCCTCTTGCTGCTAGATGAATTGTTATCTTCTCTATATCAAGTCTTCTTACTGCTAGATGAATTGTTATCTTCTCTATATCAAGTCATCTTACTGCTAGATGAATTGTTATCTTCTCTATATCAAGTCATCTTACTGCTAGATGAATTGTTATCTTCTCTATATCAAGTCCTTTTACTGCTAGATGAAATTTTATCTTCATTATATCAAGTCTTCTTACTGCTAGATGAATTGTTATCTTCTCTATATCAAGTCCTCTTACTGCTAGATGAATTGTTATCTTTTCTATATCAAGTCCTCTTACTGCTAGATAAATTGTTATCTTCTCTATCAAGTCCTCTTGCTGCTAGATGAATTGTTATCTTCTCTATATCAAGTCTTCTTACTGCTAGATGAATTGTTATCTTCTCTATCAAGTCCTCTTGCTGCTAGATGAATTGTTATCTTCTCTATCAAGTCCTCTTGCTGCTACATGAATTGTTATCTTCTCTATATTAAGTCATCTTACTGCTAGATGAATTGTTATCTTCTCTATATCAAGTCTTCTTACTGCTAGAGGAATTGTTATGTTATCTATATCAAGTCCTCTTACTGCTAGATAAATTGTTATCTTCTCTATCAAGTCCTTTTGCTACTACATGAATTGTCATCTTCTCTATCGTTTTCTTACTGCTAGATGAATTGTTATCTTCTCTATATCAAGTCCTCTTACTGCTAGATGAATTGTTATCTTCTCTATATCAAGTCCTTTTACTGCTAGATGAATTGTTATCTTCTCTATATCAAGTCCTCTTACTGCTAGATAAATTGTTATCTTCTCTATATCAAGTCCTCTTACTGCTAAATGAATTTTTATCTTCTTTATATCAAGTCTTCTTACTGCTAGATGAATTGTTATCTTCTCTATATCAAGTCCTCTTACTGCTAGATGAATTGTTATCTTCTCTATCAAGTCCTCTTGCTACTAGATGAATTGTTATCTTATCTATCAAGTCCTCTTACTGCTAGATGAATTGTTATCTTCTCTATATCAAGTCCTCTTACTGCTAGATGAATTGTTATCTTCTCTATATCAAGTCCTCTTACTGCTAGCTGAATTGTTATCTTCTCAATATCAAGTCCTCTTACTGCTAAATGAATTGTTATCTTGTCTATATCAAGTCCTTTTACTGCTAGATGAATTGTTATCTTCTCTATATTAAGTCATCTTACTGCTTGATGAATTGTTATCTTCTCTATATCATGTCCTCTTATAGCTAGATTAATTGTTATCTTCTCTATCAAGTCCTCTTACTGCTAGATGAATTGTTATCTTCTCTATATCAAGTCCTCTTACTGCTAGATGCATTGTTATCTTTTCTATATCAAGTCCTCTTGCTGCTAGATAAATTGTTATCTTCTCTATATCAAGTCCTCTTACTGCTAGATGAATTGTTATCTTCTCTATATCAAGTCCTTTTACTGCTAGATGAATTGTTATCTTCTCTATATCAAGTCTTCTTACTGCTAGATGAATTGTTATCTTCTCTTTATCAAGTCTTTTTACTGCTAGATGAATTGTTATCTTCTCTATATCAAGTCCTCTTACTGCTAGATGAATTGTTATCTTCTCTATATCAAGTCCTCTTACTGCTAAATAAATTGTTATCTTCTCTATATCAAGTCCTCTTACTGCTAGATGAATTGTTATCTTCTCTATATCAAGTCCTCTTACTGCTAGATGAATTGTTATCTGCTCTATATCAAGTCCTCTTACTGCTAGATGAATTGTTATCTTCTCTATATCAAGTCCTCTTACTGCTAGATGAATTGTTATCTTCTCTATATCAAGTCCTCTTACTGCTAGATGAATTGTTTTCTTTTCTCTATCAAGTCCTCTTACTGCTAGATTAATTGTTATCTTCTCTATCAAGTCCTTTTGCTGCTAGATGAATTTTTATCTTCTTTATATCAAGTCTTCTTACTGCTAGATGAATTGTTATCTTCTCTATATCAAGTCCTTTTACTGCTAGATATATTGTTTTCTTCTCTATATCAAGTCCTCTTACTGCTAGATGAATTGTTATCTTCTTTATATCAAGTCCTCTTACTGCTAGATGAATTGTTATCTTCTCTATATCAAGTCCTCTTACTGCTATATTAATTGTTTTCTTCTCTATATCAAGTCCTCTTAATGCTAGATGAATTGTTATCTTCTCTATATCAAGTTTTCTTACTGCTAGAGGAATTGTTATCTTCTCTATATCAAGTCCTCTTGCTGCTAGATGAATTGTTATCTCATCTTTCAAGTCCTCTTACTGCTAGATTAATTGTTATCTTCTCTATATCAAGTCCTCTTACTGCTAGATGAATTGTTATCTTCTCTTTATCAAGTCCTCTTACTGCTAGATGAATTATCTTTTCTATATCAAGTCCTCTTACTGCTAGATGAATTGTTATCTTCTCTATATCAAGTCCTCTTACTGCTAGATGAATTGTTATCTTCTCTATATCAAGTCCTCTTACTGCTAGATAAATTGTTATATTCTCTCTATTAAGTCCTCTTACTGCTAAATGAATTTTTATCTTCTTTATATCAAGTCTTCTTACTGCTAGATTAATTGTTTTCTTTTCTATATAAAGTCCTCTTACTGCTAGATGAATTGTTATCTTCTCTATCAAGTCCTCTTGCTGCTAGATGAATTGTTATCTTCTCTATATCAAGTCTTCTTACTGCTAGATGAATTGTTATCTTCTCTATATCAAGTCCTCTTACTGCTAGATGAATTGTTATCTTCTCTATATCAAGTCCTTTTACTGCTAGATGATATATTATCTTCTCTATATCAAGTCCTCTTACTGCTAGATGAATTGTTATCTTTTCTATATCAAGTCCTCTTACTTCTAAATGAATTGTTATCTTCTCTATATCAAGTCCTCTTACTGCTAGATGAATTATCTTCTCTATATCAAGTCCTCTTACTGCTAGATGAATTGTTTTCTTTTCTCTTTCAAGTCCTCTTGCTGCTAGATAAATTGTTAGCTTCTCTATATCAAGTCTTCTTACTGCTTGATGAATTGTTATTTTCTTTATATCAAGTCCTCTTACTGCTAGATGAATTGTTATCTTCTCTATATCAAGTCCTCTTACTGCTAGATGAATTGTTATCTTCTCTATCAAGTCCTCTTGCTACTAGATGAATTGTTATCTTATCTATCAAGTCATCTTACTGCTAGATGAATTGTTATCTTCTCTATATCAAGTCCTCTTACTGCTAGATGAATTGTTATCTTCTCTATATCAAGACCTCTTACTGCTAGCTGAATTGTTATCTTTTCAATATCAAGTCCTCTTACTGCTAAATGAATTGTTATCTTGTCTATATCAAGTCCTTTTACTGCTAGATGAATTGTTATCTTCTCTATATTAAGTCATCTTACTGCTTGATGAATTGTTATCTTCTCTATATCATGTCCTCTTATAGCTAGATTAATTGTTATCTATCTTCTCTATCAAGTCCTCTTACTGCTAGATGAATTGTTATCTTCTCTATATCAAGTCCTCTTACTGCTAGATGCATTGTTATCTTTTCTATATCAAGTCCTCTTGCTGCTAGATGAATTGTTATCATCTCTATCAAGTCCTCTTGCTGCTAGATGAATTGTTATCTTCTCTATATCAAGTCCTCTTACTGCTAGATGAATTGTTATCTTCTCTATATCAAGTCCTTTTACTGCTAGATCAATTGTTATCTTTTCTATATCAAGTCCTCTTACTGCTAGATGAATTGTTATCTTCTCTTTATCAAGTCCTCTTACTGCTAGATGAATTATCTTTTCTATATCAAGTCCTCTTACTGCTAGATGAATTGTTATCTTCTCTATATCAAGTCCTCTTACTGCTAGATGAATTGTTATCTTCTCTATATCAAGTCCTCTTACTGCTAGATAAATTGTTATATTCTCTCTATTAAGTCCTCTTACTGCTAAATGAATTTTTATCTTCTATATATCAAGTCTTCTTACTGCTAGATTAATTGTTATCTTCTCTTTATCAAGTCCTTTTACTGCTAGTTGAATTGTTATCTTTTCTATATAAAGTCCTCTTACTGCTAGATGAATTGTTATCTTCTCTATCAAGTCCTCTTGCTGCTAGATGAATTGTTATCTTCTCTATATCAAGTTTTCTTACTGCTAGATGAATTGTTATCTTCTCTATATCAAGTCCTTTTACTGCTAGATGAATTGTTATCTTCTCTATATCAAGTCCTTTTACTGCTAGATGATATGTTATCTTCTCTTTATCAAGTCTTTTTACTGCTAGATGAATTGTTATCTTCTCTATATCAAGTCCTCTTACTGCTAGATGAATTGTTATCTTCTCTATATCAAGTCCTCTTACTGCTAAATGAATTGTTATCTTCTCTATATCAAGTCCTCTTACTGCTAGATGAATTGTTATCTTCTCTATATCAAGTCATTTTACTGCTAGATGAATTGTTATCTTCTCTATATCAAGTCCTCTTACTGCTAGATGAATTGTTATCTTCTCTATATCAAGTCATCTTACTGCTAGATGAATTGTTATCTTCTCTATATCAAGTCCTCTTACTGCTAGATGAATTGTTATCTTCTCTATATCAAGTCCTCTTATAGCTAGATGAATTGTTATCTTCTCTATCAAGTCCTTTTGCTGCTACATGAATTGTTATCTTCTCTATATCAAGTCCTCTTACTGCTAGATGAATTGTTATCTTCTCTATATCAAGTCTTCTTACTGCTAGATTAATTGTTATCTTTTCTATATAAAGTCCTCTTACTGCTAGATGAATTGCTCTATCAAGTCCTCTTGCTGCTAGATGAATTGTTATCTTCTCTATATCAAGTCTTCTTACTGCTAGATGAATTGTTATCTTCTCTATATCAAGTCCTCTTACTGCTAGATGAATTGTTATCTTCTCTATATCAAGTCCTCTGACTGCTAGATGATATATTATCTTCTCTATATCAAGTCCTCTTACTGCTAGATGAATTGTTATCTTCTCTATATCAAGTCATCTTACTGCTAGATGAATTGTTATCTTCTCTATATCAAGTCCTCTTACTGCTAGATGAATTGTTATCTTCTCTATATCAAGTCCTCTTATAGCTAGATGAATTGTTATCTTCTCTATCAAGTCCTTTTGCTGCTACATGAATTTTTATCTTCTCTATATCAAGTCCTCTTACTGCTAGATGAAATGTTATCTTCTCTATATCAAGTCCTCTTACTGCTAGATGAATTATCTACTCTATATCAAGTCCTCTTACTGCTAGATGAATTTATTTCTTTTCTCTATCAAGTCCTCTTGCTGCTAGATGAATTGTTATCTTCTCTATATCAAGTCTTCTTACTGCTAGATAAATTGTTATCTTCTCTATATCAAGTCCTTTTACTGCTAGATGAATTGTTATCTTCTCTATATAATGTCCTCTTACTGCTAGATGAATTGTTATCTTCTCTATATCAAGTCTCTTACTGCTAGATGAATTGTTATCTTCTCTATATCAAGTCCTCTTACTGCTAGATGAATTGTTATCTTCTCTGTCAATTCCTCTTACTGCTAGATGAATTATCTTCTTTATATCAAGTCCTCTTACTGCTAGATGAATTGTTATCTTCTCTATCAAGTCCCTTTTGCTGCTAGATGAATTGTCATCTTCTCTATCAAGTCCTCTTACTGCTAGATGAATTGTTATCTTCTCTATATCAAGTCCTCTTACTGCTAGATGCATTGTTATCTTTTCTATATCAAGTCCTCTTACTGCTAGATGAATTGTTCTCTTCTCAATATCAAGTTCTCTTACTGCTAGATGAATTGTTATCTTCTCTATATCGTCCTCTTACTGCTAGATGAATTGTTCTCTTCTGTATATCAAGTTCTCTTACTGCTAGATGAATTGTTATCTTCTCTATATCAAGTCCTCTTACTGCTAGATGAATTGTTATCTTCTCTATATCAAGTCCTCTTACTGCTAGATGAATTGTTATCTTCTCTATATCAAGTCCTCTTACTGCTAGCTGATATGTTATCTTCTCAATATCAAGTCCTCTTACTGTTAAATGAATTGTTATCTTCTCTATATCAAGTCTTCTTACTGCTAGATGATATGTTATCTTCTCTATATCAAGTCCTCTTACTGCTAGATGAATTGTTATCTTCTCTATATCAAGTCCTCTTACTTCTAAATGAATCGTTATCTTCTCTATATCAAGTCCTCTTACTGCTAGATGAATTGTTATCTTCTCTATATCAAGTCATCTTACTGCTAGATTAATTGTTATCTTCTCTATATCAAGTCCTCTTACTGCTAGATGAATTTTTTTCTTCTCTATATCAAGTCATCTTACTGCTTGATGAATTGTTATCTTCTCTATATCAAGTCCTCTTACTGCTAGATGAATTGTTATCTTCTCTATATCAAGTCCTCTTATAGCTAGATGAATTGTTATCTTCTCTATCAAGTCCTCTTGCTGCTACATGAATTGTTATCTTCTCTATATCAAGTCCTCTTACTGCTAGATGAATTGTTATCTTCTCTATATCAAGTCCTCTTACTGCTAGATGAATTGTTATCTTCTCTATCAAGTCCTCTTGCTGCTAGATGAATTGTTATCTTCTCTATCAAGTCCTCTTACTGCTAGATGAATTGTTATCTTCTCTATATCAAGTCCTCTTACTGCTAGATGAATTGTTATCTTCTCTATATCAAGTTCTCTTACTGCTAGATGAATTGTTATCTTCTCTATATCAAGTCTTCTTATTGCTTGATAAATTGTTATCTTCTTTATATCAAGTCCTCTTACTGCTAGATGAATTGTTATCTTCTCTATATCAAGTCCTCTTACTGCTAGATGAAATGTTATCTTCTCTATATCAAGTCCTCTTACTGCTAGATGAATTATCTACTCTATATCAAGTCCTCTTACTGCTAGATGAATTAATTTCTTTTCTCTATCAAGTCCTCTTGCTGCTAGATGAATTGTTATCTTCTTTATATCAAGTCTTCTTACTGCTAGATGAATTGTTATCTTCTCTATATCAAGTCCTCTGACTGCTAGATGAATTGTTATCTTCTCTATCAAGTCTCTTACTGCTAGATGAATTGTTATCTTCTCTATATCAAGTCCTCTTACTGCTAGATGAATTGTTATCTTCTCTATCAATTCCTCTTACTGCTAGATGAATTATCTTCTTTTTATCAAGTCCTCTTACTGCTAGATGAATTGTTATCTTCTCTATCAAGTCCCTTTTGCTGCTAGATGAATTGTCATCTTCGCTATCAAGTCCTCTTACTGCTAGATGAATTGTTATCTTCTCTATATCAAGTCCTCTTACTGCTAGATGCATTGTTATCTTTTCTATCAAGTCCTCTTGCTGCTAGATGAATTGTTCTCTTCTCTATATCAAGTTCTCTTACTGCTAGATGAATTGTTATCTTCTCTATATCAAGTCCTCTTACTGCTAGATGAGATGTTCTCTTATCTATATCAATTCTCTTACTGCTAGATGAATTGTTATCTTCTCTATATCAAGTCCTCTTACTGCTAGATGAATTGTTATCTTCTCTATATCAAGTCCTCTTACTGCTAGATGAATTGTTATCTTCTCTATATCAAGTCCTCTTACTGCTAGCTGAATTGTTATCTTCTCAATATCAAGTCCTCTTACTGCTAAATGAATTGTTATCTTGTCTATATCAAGTCCTTTTACTGCTAGATGAATTGTTATCTTCTCTATATTAAGTCGTCTTACTGCTAGATGAATTGTTATCTTCTCTATATCAAGTCCTCTTACTGCTAGATGAATTGTTATCTTCTCTATATCAAGTCCTCTTATAGCTAGATGAATTGTTATCTTCTCTATCAAGTCCTTTTGCTGCTACATGAATTGTTATCTTCTCTATATCAAGTCCTCTTACTGCTAAATGAATTGTTATCTTCTCTATATCAAGTCCTTTTACTGCTAGATGAATTGTTATCTTCTCTATATCAAGTCCTCTTACGGCTAGATGAATTGTTATCTTCTCTATATCAAGTCCTCTTACTGCTAGATGAATTGTTATCTTCTCTATATCAAGCCCTCTGACTGCTAGATGAATTGTTATCTTCTCTATCAAGTCTCTTACTGCTAGATGAATTGTTATCTTCTCTGTATCAAGTCCTCTTACTGCTAGATGAATTGTTATCTTCTCTATCAATTCCTCTTACTGCTAGATGAATTATCTTCTCTATATCAAGTCCTCTTACTGCTAGATGAATTGTTTTCTTCTCTATCAAGTCCCTTTTGCTGCTAGTTGAATTGTCATCTTCTCTATCAAGTCCTCTTACTGCTAGATGAATTGTTATCTTCTCTATCAAGTCCCTTTTTCTGCTAGATGAATTGTCATCTTCTCTATCAAGTCCTCTTACTGCTAGATGAATTGTTATCTTCTCTATATCAAGTCCTCTTACTGCTAGATGCATTGTTATCTTTTCTATCAAGTCCTCTTACTGCTAGATGAATTGTTCTCTTCTCTATATCAAGTCTCTTACTGCTAGATGAATTGTTATCTTCTCTATATCAAGTCCTCTTACTGCTAGATGAATTGTTATCTTCTCTATATCAAGTCCTCTTACTGCTAAATGAATTGTTATCTTGTCTATATCAAGTCCTTTTACTGCTAGATGAATTGTTATCTTCTCTATATTAAGTCATCTTACTGCTAGATGAATTGTTATCTTCTCTATATCAAGTCCTCTTACTGCTAGATGAATTGTTATCTTCTCTATATCAAGTCCTCTTATAGCTAGATGAATTGTTATCTTCTCTATCAAGTCCTTTTGCTGCTACATGAATTGTTATCTTCGCTATATCAAGTCCTCTTACTGCTAGATGTATTGTTATTTTCTCTATATCAAGTCCTCTTACTGCTAGATGAATTGTTATTATCTCTATCAAGTCCTCTTGCTGCTAGATGAATTGTTATCTTCTCTATATCAAGTCTTCTTACTGCTAGATGAATTGTTATCTTCTCTATATCAAGTCTTTTTACTGCTAGATGAATTGTTATCTTCTCTATATCAAGTCCTCTTAGTGCTAGATGAATTGTTATCTTCTCTATATCAAGTCCTCTTACTGCTAGATGAATTATCTTCTCTATATCAAGTCCTCTTACTGCTAGATGAATTGTTTTCTTTTCTCTATCAAGTCCTCTTGCTGCTAGATGAATTGTTATCTTCTCTATATCAAGTGCTCTTACTGCTAGATGAATTGTTATCTTCTCTATCAAGTCCTCTTGCTGCTAGATGAATTGTTATCTTCTCTATATCAAGTCTTCTTACTGCTAGATGAATTGTTATCTTCTCTATATCAAGTCCTCTTACTGCTAAATGAATTGTTATCTTCTCTATATCAAGTCCTCTTACTGCTAGATGAATTGTTATCTTCTCTATATCAAGTCATCTTACTGCTAGATGAATTGTTATCTTTTCTATATCAAGTTCTCTTACTGCTAGATGAATTGTTATCTTCTCTATATCAAGTCCACTTACTGCTAGATGAATTTTTATATTCTATATCAAGTCCTCTTACTGCTAGATGAATTGTTATCTTCTCTATATCAAGTCCTCTTACTGCTAGATGAATTATTATCTTCTCTATATAAAGTCCTCTTACTGCTAAATGAATTGTTATCTTCTCTATATCAAGTCCTCTTACTGCTAGATGAATTGTTATCTTCTCTATATCAAGTCATCTTACTGCTAGAAGAATTGTTATCTTCTCTATATCAAGTCCTCTTACTGCTAGATGAATTGTTATCTTCTCTATATCAAGTCCTCTTACTGCTAGATGAATTGTTATATTCTATATCAAGTCCTCTTACTGCTAGATGAATTGTTATATTCTCTATAGCAAGTCCTCTTACTGCTAGATGAATTATTATCTTCTCTATATCAAGTCCCCTTACTGCTAGATGAATTGTTATCTTCTCTATATCAAGTCCTCTTACTGCTAAATGAATTGTTATCTTCTTTATATCAAGTCCTCTTACTGCTAGATGAATTGTTATCTTCTCTATATCAAGTCCTCTTACTGCTAGATGAATTGTTATCTTCTCTATATCACATCCTCTTACTGCTAGATGAATTATCTTCTCTATATCAAGTCCTCTTACTGCTAGATGAATTGTTTTCTTTTCTTTATCAAGTCCTCTTGCTGCTAGATGAATTGTTATCTTCTCTATATCAAGTCTTCTTACTGCTAGATGAATTGTTATCTTCTTTATATCAAGTCCTCTTACTGCTATATGAATTGTTATCTTCTCTATATCAAGTCCTCTTACTGCTAGATGAATTGTTATCTTCTCTATATCAAGTCCTCTTACTGCTAGATGAATTATCTTCTCTATATCAAGTCCTCTTACTGCTAGATGAATTGTTTTCTTTTCTCTATCAAGTCCTCTTGCTGCTAGATGAATTGTTATCTTCTCTATATCAAGTCTTCTTACTGCTAGATGAATTGTTATCTTCTCTATATCAAGTCCTTTTACTGCTAGATGACTTGTTATCTTCTCTATATCAAGTCCTCTTACTGCTAGATGAATTGTTATCTTCTCTATCAAGTCCTCTTGCTGCTAGATGAATTGTCCTCTTCTCTATCAAGTCCTCTTACTGCTAGATGAATTGTTATATTCTCTATATCAAGTCCTCTTACTGCTAGATGAATTGTTCTCTTCTCTATATCAAGTCCTCTTACTGCTAGATGAATTGTTATCTTCTCTATATCAAGTCCTCTTACTGCTAGATGAATTGTTATCTTCTCTATATCAAGTCCTCTTACTGCTAGATGAATTGTTATCTTCTCTATATCAAGTCCTCTTACTGCTAGATGAATTGTTATCTTCTGTATCAAGTCTCTTACTGCTAGATGAATTGTTATCTTCTCTATATCAAGTCCTCTTACTGCTAGATGAATTGTTATCTTCTCTATCAAGTCCTCTTACTGCTAGATGAATTATCTTCTCTATATCAAGTCCTTCTACTGCTAGAATTATTGTTATACTCTCTATCAAGTCCTCTTACTGCTAGATGAATTGTTATCTTGTCTATATCAAGTCCTTTTACTGCTAGATGAATTGTTATCTTCTCTATATTAAGTCATCTTACTGCTAGATGAATTGTTATCTTCTCTATATCAAGTCCTCTTACTGCTAGATGAATTGTTATCTTCTCTATATCAAGTCCTCTTATAGCTAGATGAATTGTTATCTTCTCTATCAAGTCCTTTTGCTGCTACATGAATTGTTATCTTCGCTATATCAAGTCCTCTTACTGCTAGATGTATTGTTATTTTCTCTATATCAAGTCCTCTTACTGCTAGATGAATTGTTATTATCTCTATCAAGTCCTCTTGCTGCTAGATGAATTGTTATCTTCTCTATATCAAGTCTTCTTACTGCTAGATGAATTGTTATCTTCTCTATATCAAGTCTTTTTACTGCTAGATGAATTGTTATCTTCTCTATATCAAGTCCTCTTAGTGCTAGATGAATTGTTATCTTCTCTATATCAAGTCCTCTTACTGCTAGATGAATTATCTTCTCTATATCAAGTCCTCTTACTGCTAGATGAATTGTTTTCTTTTCTCTATCAAGTCCTCTTGCTGCTAGATGAATTGTTATCTTCTCTATATCAAGTCCTCTTACTGCTAGATGAATTGTTATCTTCTCTATCAAGTCCTCTTGCTGCTAGATGAATTGTTATCTTCTCTATATCAAGTCTTCTTACTGCTAGATGAATTGTTATCTTCTCTATATCAAGTCTTTTTACTGGTAGGTGAATTGTTATCTTCTCTATATCAAGTCCTCTTACTGCTAAATGAATTGTTATCTTCTCTATATCAAGTCCTCTTACTGCTAGATGAATTGTTATCTTCTCTATATCAAGTCATCTTACTGCTAGATGAATTGTTATCTTCTCTATATCAAGTTCTCTTACTGCTAGATGAATTGTTATCTTCTCTATATCAAGTCCTCTTACTGCTAGATGAATTTTTATATTCTATATCAAGTCCTCTTACTGCTAGATGAATTGTTATCTTCTCTATATCAAGTCCTCTTACTGCTAGATGAATTATAATCTTCTCTATATAAAGTCCTCTTACTGCTAAATGAATTGTTATCTTCTCTATATCAAGTCCTCTTACTGCTAGATGAATTGTTATCTTCTCTATATCAAGTCATCTTACTGCTAGAAGAATTGTTATCTTCTCTATATCAAGTCCTCTTACTGCTAGATGAATTGTTATCTTCTCTATATCAAGTCCTCTTACTGCTAGATGAATTGTTATATTCTATATCAAGTCCTCTTACTGCTAGATGAATTGTTATATTCTCTATAGCAAGTCCTCTTACTGCTAGATGAATTATTATCTTCTCTATATCAAGTCCCCTTACTGCTAGATGAATTGTTATCTTCTCTATATCAAGTCCTCTTACTGCTAAATGAATTGTTATCTTCTTTATATCAAGTCCTCTTACTGCTAGATGAATTGTTATCTTCTCTATATCAAGTCCTCTTACTGGTAGATGAATTGTTATTTTCTCTATATCTTATCCTCTTACTGCTAGATGAATTATCTTCTCTATATCAAGTCGTCTTACTGCTAGATGAATTGTTTTCTTTTCTTTATCAAGTCCTCTTGCTGCTAGATGAATTGTTATCTTCTCTATATCAAGTCTTCTTACTGCTAGATGAATTGTTATCTTCTTTATATCAAGTCCTCTTACTGCTATATGAATTGTTATCTTCTCTATATCAAGTCCTCTTACTGCTAGATGAATTGTTATCTTCTCTATATCAAGTCCTCTTACTGCTAGATGAATTATCTTCTCTATATCAAGTCCTCTTACTGCTAGATGAATTATCTTCTCTATATCAAGTCCTCTTACTGCTAGATGAATTGTTTTCTTTTCTCTATCAAGTCCTCTTGCTGCTAGATGAATTGTTATCTTCTCTATATCAAGTCTTCATACTGCTAGATGAATTGTTATCTTCTCTATATCAAGTCCTTTTACTGCTAGATGACTTGTTATCTTCTCTATATCAAGTCCTCTTACTGCTAGATGAATTGTTATGTTCTCTATCAAGTCCTCTTGCTGCTAGATGAATTGTCCTCTTCTCTATCAAGTCCTCTTACTGCTAGATGAATTGTTATATTCTTTATATCAAGTCCTCTTACTGCTAGATGAATTGTTCTCTTCTCTATATCAAGTTCTCTTACTGCTAGATGAATTGTTATCTTCTCTATATCAAGTCCTCTTACTGCTAGATGAATTGTTATCTTCTCTATATCAAGTCCTCTTACTGCTAGATGAATTGTTATCTTCTCTATATCAAGTCCTCTGACTGCTAGATGAATTGTTATCTTCTGTATCAAGTCTCTTACTGCTAGATGAATTGTTATCTTCTCTATATCAAGTCCTCTTACTGCTAGATGAATTGTTATCTTCTCTATCAAGTCCTCTTACTGCTAGATGAATTATCTTCTCTATATCAAGTCCTTCTACTGCTAGATTAATTGTTATACTCTCTATCAAGTCCTCTTACTGCTAGATGAATTGTTATCTCATCTATCAAGTCCTCTTACTGCTAGATGAATTGTTATCTTCTCTATATCAAGTGCTCTTACTGCTAGATGAATTGTTATCTTCTCTATATCAAGTCCTCTTACTGCTAGATGAATTGTTATCTTCTCTATATCAAGTCCTCTGACTGCTAGATGAATTGTTATCTTCTCTATCAAGTCTCTTACTGCTAGATGAATTGTTATCTTCTCTATATCAAGTTCTCTTACTGCTAGATGAATTGTTATATTCTCTATAGCAAGTCCTCTTACTGCTAGATGAATTATTATCTTCTCTATATCAAGTCCCCTTACTGCTAGATGAATTGTTATCTTCTCTATATCAAGTCCTCTTACTGCTAAATGAATTGTTATCTTCTTTATATCAAGTCCTCTTACTGCTAGATGAATTGTTATCTTCTCTATATCAAGTCCTCTTACTGGTAGATAAATTGTTATCTTCTCTATATCACATCCTCTTACTGCTAGATGAATTATCTTCTCTATATCAAGTCCTCTTACTGCTAGATGAATTGTTTTCTTTTCTCTATCAAGTCCTCTTGCTGCTAGATGAATTGTTATCTTCTCTATATCAAGTCTTCTTACTGCTAGATGAATTGTTATCTTCTTTATATCAAGTCCTCTTACTGCTATATGAATTGTTATCTTCTCTATATCAAGTCCTCTTACTGCTAGATGAATTGTTATCTTCTCTATATCAAGTCCTCTTACTGCTAGATGAATTATCTTCTCTATATCAAGTCCTCTTACTGCTAGATGAATTGTTTTCTTTTCTCTATCAAGTCCTCTTGCTGCTAGATGAATTGTTATCTTCTCTATATCAAGTCTTCTTACTGCTAGATGAATTGTTATCTTCTCTATATCAAGTCCTTTTACTGCTAGATGAATTGTTATCTTCTCTATATCAAGTCCTCTTACTGCTAGATGAATTGTTATCTTCTCTATCAAGTCCTCTTGCTGCTAGATGAATTGTCCTCTTCTCTATCAAGTCCTCTTACTGCTAGATGAATTGTTATCTTCTCTATATCAAGTCCTCTTACTGCTAGATGAATTGTTATCTTCTCTATATCAAGTCCTTTTACTGCTAGATCAATTGTTATCTTCTCTATATCAAGTCCTCTTACTGCTAGATGAATTGTTATGTTCTCTATCAAGTCCTCTTGCTGCTAGATGAATTGTCCTCTTCTCTATCAAGTCCTCTTA
Organism: Biomphalaria sudanica; assembly: GCA_036873155.1. Classification (NCBI taxonomy): domain Eukaryota; kingdom Metazoa; phylum Mollusca; class Gastropoda; family Planorbidae; genus Biomphalaria; species Biomphalaria sudanica. The sequence goes on along the minus strand of JAZGLO010005582.1, from coordinate 195,690 downwards.
CTGCTAGATGAATTGTTATATTCTTTATATCAAGTCCTCTTACTGCTAGATGAATTGTTCTCTTCTCTATATCAAGTTCTCTTACTGCTAGATGAATTGTTATCTTCTCTATATCAAGTCCTCTTACTGCTAGATGAATTGTTATCTTCTCTATATCAAGTCCTCTTACTGCTAGATGAATTGTTATCTTCTCTATATCAAGTCCTCTGACTGCTAGATGAATTGTTATCTTCTGTATCAAGTCTCTTACTGCTAGATGAATTGTTATCTTCTCTATATCAAGTCCTCTTACTGCTAGATGAATTGTTATCTTCTCTATCAAGTCCTCTTACTGCTAGATGAATTATCTTCTCTATATCAAGTCCTTCTACTGCTAGATTAATTGTTATACTCTCTATCAAGTCCTCTTACTGCTAGATGAATTGTTATCTCATCTATCAAGTCCTCTTACTGCTAGATGAATTGTTATCTTCTCTATATCAAGTGCTCTTACTGCTAGATGAATTGTTATCTTCTCTATATCAAGTCCTCTTACTGCTAGATGAATTGTTATCTTCTCTATATCAAGTCCTCTGACTGCTAGATGAATTGTTATCTTCTCTATCAAGTCTCTTACTGCTAGATGAATTGTTATCTTCTCTATATCAAGTTCTCTTACTGCTAGATGAATTGTTATATTCTCTATAGCAAGTCCTCTTACTGCTAGATGAATTATTATCTTCTCTATATCAAGTCCCCTTACTGCTAGATGAATTGTTATCTTCTCTATATCAAGTCCTCTTACTGCTAAATGAATTGTTATCTTCTTTATATCAAGTCCTCTTACTGCTAGATGAATTGTTATCTTCTCTATATCAAGTCCTCTTACTGGTAGATAAATTGTTATCTTCTCTATATCACATCCTCTTACTGCTAGATGAATTATCTTCTCTATATCAAGTCCTCTTACTGCTAGATGAATTGTTTTCTTTTCTCTATCAAGTCCTCTTGCTGCTAGATGAATTGTTATCTTCTCTATATCAAGTCTTCTTACTGCTAGATGAATTGTTATCTTCTTTATATCAAGTCCTCTTACTGCTATATGAATTGTTATCTTCTCTATATCAAGTCCTCTTACTGCTAGATGAATTGTTATCTTCTCTATATCAAGTCCTCTTACTGCTAGATGAATTATCTTCTCTATATCAAGTCCTCTTACTGCTAGATGAATTGTTTTCTTTTCTCTATCAAGTCCTCTTGCTGCTAGATGAATTGTTATCTTCTCTATATCAAGTCTTCTTACTGCTAGATGAATTGTTATCTTCTCTATATCAAGTCCTTTTACTGCTAGATGAATTGTTATCTTCTCTATATCAAGTCCTCTTACTGCTAGATGAATTGTTATCTTCTCTATCAAGTCCTCTTGCTGCTAGATGAATTGTCCTCTTCTCTATCAAGTCCTCTTACTGCTAGATGAATTGTTATCTTCTCTATATCAAGTCCTCTTACTGCTAGATGAATTGTTATCTTCTCTATATCAAGTCCTTTTACTGCTAGATCAATTGTTATCTTCTCTATATCAAGTCCTCTTACTGCTAGATGAATTGTTATCTTCTCTATATCAAGACCTCTTACTGCTAGATGAATTGTTATCTTCTCTATATCAAGTCCTCTGACTGCTAGATGAATTGTTATCTTCTGTATCAAGTCTCTTACTGCTAGATGAATTGTTATCTTCTCTATATCAAGTCCTCTTACTGCTAGATGAATTGTTATCTTCTCTATCAAGTCCTCTTACTGCTAGATGAATTATCTTCTCTATATCAAGTCCTTCTACTGCTAGATTAATTGTTATACTCTCTATCAAGTCCTCTTACTGCTAGATGAATTGTTATCTCATCTATCAAGTCCTCTTACTGCTAGATGAATTGTTATCTTCTCTATATCAAGTGCTCTTACTGCTAGATGAATTGTTATCTTCTCTATATCAAGTCCTCTTACTGCTAGATGAATTGTTATCTTCTCTATATCAAGTCCTCTGACTGCTAGATGAATTGTTATCTTCTCTATCAAGTCTCTTACTGCTAGATGAATTATCTTCTCTATATCAAGTCCTCTGACTGCTAGATGAATTATTATCTTCTCTATCAAGTCTTCTTGCTGCTAGATGAATTGTCATCTTCTCTATCAAGTCCTCTTACTGCTAGATGAATTGTTATCTTCTCTATATCAAGTCCTCTTACTGCTAGATGCATTGTTATCTTTTCTATCAAGTCCTATTGCTGCTAGATGAATTGTTCTCTTCTCTATATCAAGTTCTCTTACTGCTAGATGAATTGTTATCTTCTCTATATCAAGTCCTATTACTGCTAGATGAATTGTTCTCTTCTCTATATCAAGTTCTCTTACTGCTAGATGAATTGTTATCTTCTCTATATCAAGTCCTCTTTCTGCTAGATTAATTGTTATCTTCTCTTTATCAAGTCCTCTTACTGCTAGATGAATTGTTATCTTCTCTATATCAAGTCCTCTGACTGCTAGATGAATTGTTATCTTCTGTATCAAGTCTTTTACTGCTAGATGAATTGTTATCTTCTCTATATCAAGTCCTCATACTGCTAGATGAATTGTTATCTTCTCTATCAAGTCCTCTTACTGCTAGATGAATTTTCTTCTCTATATCAAGTCCTTCTACTGCTAGATTAATTGTTATATTCTCTATCAAGTCCTCTTACTGCTAGATGAATTGTTATCTTCTCTATATCAAGTGCTCTTACTGCTAGATGAATTGTTTTCTTCTCTATATCAAGTCCTCTTACTGCTAGATGAATTGTTATCTTCTCTATATCAAGTCCTCTTACTGCTAGATGAATTGTTTTCTTTACTATGAAAACTTGACACTCGTAATATTTTCCATAGCAAACGTCAACGTCACGTGCCACGTCAAAAAACAGAAACGAGATTTCCTTATGGGAGTTTCTCCAGAGGATTGGTTTATAACTTTTTGCCTTCATGGACAGAAATTCAGAGAGAATCTGAAATATTTCCAACTTTGATTCATTAAGAAAAAGATTTTCTTTAAAAAACTTTCTTCTATGTTTTGCACACGCCTGTCTATGATTTACCCAAGTTTTGGGGATTTACTGGCTAGCCAAAACTTAATTTAAACCAAAGATGTGAGTAGGTCAACACTTTTCGGGCACTGACTGCCCGCACCAACAAATTTTGGCTTGGTGTTTTTTCCGCACTAAGTATTAATATTTATCATTTAAGTATTTCTATCATTTAGGAAAATTAATTCTTGGAAAATAAAAAGTACGCAAGTATCACTTAGTATGGCTTGAAGTTGATCCAAAGGTTCCATAAACTATATATATATAGTCTCTGAGTGGTTCGCATAGTGAAAGAAGCTTCACGTCAGTAAATGTGAAGATAGGTGTCACGATCATCAATGATGTGCTAGATGTCACTTTGAATGTGAACTTGATCTAAACAGCACAAACAATGATCGTGATTGCCGAGGATCTAGAAATCGTCAGTTGATAAGATGATCATTTAGAAGTTGCTAGTTGATAAGATGATCATCTAGAAGTTGCCAGTTGATAAGAGGATCATCTCGAAGTCGATAAGACGATCTAAGTATATTATTATTATAATCAATGAAGAAACTTCTCCTCGTCAAATACAAATCTTTAATTCAAAACTTGGAAAAGCTATTCACAATAATTACAATTGAATAAACATGTAAAATATATTTCTACTAAATTAAATGATCTACACAATAATATGATCATGTCATCTTCCTTTGAGTTCCGACACGAGACTTTAGTACATCTTATCTTTAACATGTTCCACTCGACACTGGAGGCAATCTAGAATCTTTCCCGGACTCTAGAGCGTTACCACGTGACTAACTTCTCTCCGCCGCATGGCCAACCAATAAAATACAACTTAACATACAATAGTTAACATTTCTGACCAATTACAAGTATTCTAATAAAAGGTTTCTGTCTACTTGGATATCCCCGAGGTAACTGAAATTTTGCCGACAAGCCTTGAGCTAAATATAGACAAAGCGTACGTGACAATAGGCCTAGCTAGTGCCTACACGTTCTTGTATGGTGGTGCTTATGTTGTAGGCTATTCCAAATATATTTCAGCGTACAATAATTTTTTTTTAAAATGACTGCCTAGTCGTCTCAATGGTCTCATGTTCAAACCCCTATCCGTCCCACAGGAAGTTTTGGACTAGGATGTAGGCCTAATAATATTGGACTAGGATGTAGGCCTAATAATATTGGACTAGGATGTAGGCCTAATAATATTGGACTAGGATGTAGGCCTAATAATATTGGACTAGGGTGTAGGCCTAATAATATTGGACTAGGATGTAGGCCTAATAGTCTTGGACTAGGATGTAGGCTTAATCGTCTTGGACTAGGATGTAGGCCTAATAATATTGGACTAGGATGTAGGCCTAATAGTCTTGGACTAGGATGTAGGCCTAATAGTCTTGGACTAGGATGTAGGCCTAATAGTCTTGGACTAGGATGTAGGCCTAATAGTCTTGGACTAGGATGTAGGCCTAATAGTCTTGGACTAGGATGTAGGCCTAATAGTCTTGGACTAGGATGTAGGCCTAATAGTCTTGGACTAGGATGTAGGCCTTATAGTCTTGGACTAGGATGTAGGCCTAATAGTCTTGGACTAGGATGTATGCCTAATAGTCTTGGACTAGGATGTAGGCCTAATAGTCTTGGACTAGGATGTAGGCCTAATAGTCTTGGACTAGGATGTAGGCCTAATAATATTGGACTAGGATGTAGGCCTAATAGTCTTGGACTAGGATGTAGGCCTAATAATATTGGACTAGGATGTAGGCTTAATAGTCTTGGACTAGGATGTAGGCTTAATAGTCTTGGACTAGGATGTAGGCTTAATAGTCTTGGACTTGGATATATGCCTAATAGTCTTGGACTAGGATGTAGGCCTAATAGTCTTGGACTAGGATGTAGGCCTAATAGTCTTGGACTAGGATGTAGGCCTAATAGTCTTAGAAATGTAAGTTCTCTTTTTCTTCAATGTTCCTTTTGAGGCTATAAAAAAGAAAACTTGGTGTCATATGTGTGTGTCTGTTTGTGCTGAATACTTATCTGCCTATAAAATGTGTATTCATCTGTGATGTAGAGTTACTTCTGTATGAGCGTGTCAGCGTTTTAAGTTTTTCTTTGAGTGTTTGTATAAATTATTTTATCCAACAAAATTTGATACTGACAACGATCTAGTTTGATTGTTTTTACACTCAGCAAAGTTTGAAAGGATAGCGAAGCGTTATTTGATTAATCTTTTTAAAATACAATAACTACAGTAACACCAAAAAGCAACTTGCTTGTTTCTGCAGTATACAGACACTATGCACTATATGCACTATGACATTTATGTAAGTCCTTTGACCGTTTTTATTCTGTGCAAGCACCCTGACATCATTTTTATCTACGTGGATACATCTATATTCATGCACATTACTAATTCTTGGTATGTATTTAAACATTATTTGATTCGTGTTTGACACTCTTTAATCCATGTATTTGACTACTTAACTTAACTCTAGATTTTGTCTTTGTTTATTTTTTCAAATCTAGTTAATGGTCCATATGGTTATAACGAAACTCATAGTCAAACAATTGTCCAAACTAGGAAATCTTTACAAGTCAAACAAATGTCCAAACTACGAAAATCTTTAAAAGTCTTGTGTCAGTTAAAAGTCTAATCTACCGGTACTCTAAAAATTCTCTCTCTAGATCCCAAGATGGCGATATGCCAAGATGGCCAATGCAACCTAATCGGGATGGGATGATCGGTTTTATCGGATGATTCTAGAATGAAATTTCCTAATTGAATCCATTGAAACAATGAAGTGGGCTAAAGAACTGGATGACCTAATGTTATTTTCGGCGTAAAATGACACACACACACAAACACAATCCTGATAATTTTATTTCAAGTATACTTTAAAGTCTAAATATTTTAACTGATCGTGTTTTAAGTATTACCAGAATCTATAAAAGTGTCTTTAACTTTTGCCTGGGGACGACTGATTTCCTCCTCTTGGTCTCTCAATGCATGAAACATCCAAAATTTTTATTCTCAATAATCAGATTGCCATTCCTAGCTGTGATGTTAAAACTTAAAATACTGCAGATGTTAGCATGATAAAACACATATAAAGTCTTTTTGCTAACACTAAAGGATGACATTTTTCTTAGTAATGTTCCATATTTCTTGTCTTTAATCTTGGTGAAATACTCTCTGCATTGGAAGTGACATTGAATGCAACCTCAGGATTGTACAGACTACGTCAACGTTTGGACTATGTCAATGTGCTCTCCAGCCACAAAACCTCATTTTTCTTCTTTTCTCTACGAAAGTTGATTTTCATTTTTGTGGTCATTTTTTGAAATATTCATTTATATCTGAATTCTCTAAGAGCAGGGCAAGTAGAGCATGCAAAGAGAGCAGGGCAAGGAGAACGGGGCAAAGAGAGTCGATAAAGTAGAGCATGACAAGGACATCAGGGTGAATAGAGCAGGACAAAGACATCACGGCAAAGACAGCATGGCAAAAAGAGCCGATAAAATAGAGCATGACAAGGACAACAGGGCAAATAGAGCAGGGCAAAGAGAGCAGGACAAGGACATCAGGGCAAAGAGAGCAAGGAAAAGAGAGAAGGACAAGGACATCAGTGCAAAGAGAGCAGGGCTAATAGGCCGATAAAGTAGAGCATGATAAGGACATTTGGGCAAAGAGAGCAAGACAAAGACATCAGAACAAAGAGAGCAGGGAAAAGAGAGCAGGACAAGTACATCAGGGCAAAGAGAGCAGGACAAGGAAAAAAGGACAAAGAGAACAGGGCAAAGAGATCAGGGCAAAAAGAGCAGGGCAAATAGAGCCGATAAAGTAGAGCATGACAAGGACATCAGGGCAAAGAGAGCAGGATAAGGACATAAGGGCAAAGATAGCAGGGCTAATAGAGCATAGCAAAGCGAGCAGGGCAAGGAGAGTCGATAAAGTAGAGCATGACAAGGACATCAGGGCAAATAAAGCAGGGCAAATAGAGCCGATAAAGTAGAGCATGACAAAGACATCAGGGCAAAAAGAGCAGGGCAAATAGAGCCGAAAAAGTAGAGCATGACAAGTACATCAGGGCAAAGAGAGCAGGACAAGGAAATCAGGGCAAAGAGAGCTAGACAAGGACATCAGGGCAAAGAGAGCAGGACAAGGACATCAGAGCAAAGAGAGCAAGGAAAAGAGAGAAGGACAAGGACATCAGTGCAAAGAGAGCAGGGCTAATAGGCCGATAAAGGAGGGCATGATAAGGACATTTGGGCAAAGAGAGCAAGACAAAGACATCAGAACAAAGAGAGCAGGGAAAAGAGAGCAGGACAAGTACATCAGGGCAAAGAGAGCAGGACAAGGAAAAAAGGACAAAGAGAACAGGGCAAAGAGATCAGGGCAAAAAGAGCAGGGCAAATAGAGCCGATAAAGTAGAGCATGACAAGGACATCAGGGCAAAGAGAGCAGGATAAGGACATAAGGGCAAAGATAGCAGGGCTAATAGAGCATAGCAAAGCGAGAAGGGGAAGGAGAGTCGATAAAGTAGAGCATGACAAGGACATCAGGGCAAATAAAGCAGGGCAAATAGAGCCGATAAAGTAGAGCATGACAAAGACATCAGGGCAAAAAGAGCAGGGCAAATAGAGCCGAAAAAGTAGAGCATGACAAGTACATCAGGGCAAAGAGAGCAGGACAAGGAAATCAGGGCAAAGAGAGCTAGACAAGGACATCAGGGCAAAGAGAGCAGGACAAGGACATCAGAGCAAAGAGAGCAGGGCAAATAGAGCAGGGCAAGGACATCAGGGCAAAGAGAGCAGGGCAAATAGAGCCGATAAAGTAGAGCATGACAAGGACATCAGGGCAAAGAGAGCAGGACAATGACATCATGGCAAAGAGAGCAGGGCAAATAGAGCCGATAAAGTAGAGCATGACAAGGACATCAAGGCAAAAAGAGCATGACAAAAAGAGCAGGGCAAAGAGAGCATGGCAAAGAGAGTCGATAAAGTAGAGCATGACAAGGACATCAGGGCAAATAGAGCAAAGCAAATAGAGCCGATAAAATAGAGCATGACAAGGACATCAGGGCAAATAAAGCAGGACAAGGACATCAGGGCAAAGAGAGCAGGGCAAATAGAGCCGATAAAGTAGAGCATGACAAGGACATCAGGGCAAAAAGAGCAGGACAATGACATCATGGCAAAGAGAGCAGGGCAAATAGAGCCGATAAAGTAGAGCATGACAAGGACATCAAGGCAAAAAGAGCAGGGTAAATAGAGCAGGGCAAAGAGAGCAGGACCAAGAGAGCAGGACAAGGACATCAGGGCAAAGAGAGCAGGGCAAAGAGAGCAGAAAAAAATGAGCAGGACAAGGACATCAGGGCAAAGAGAGCAGGGAAATTAGAGCATGGAAAAGAGAGCAGGGCAAGGAGAGCAGTGCTAGGAGAGCAGGGCAAAGAGAGCAGGGCAAAGAAAGTCGATAAAGTAGAGCATGACAAGGACAACAGGGCAAATAGAGCAGGGCAAATAGAGCAGGGCAAAGAGAGCAGGGCAAAGAGAGCAGGACAAGGACATCAGGGCAAAGAGAGCAGAGAAAAGAGAGAAGGACAAGGACATCAGTGCAAAGAGAGCAGGGCTAATAGGCCGATAAAGTAGAGCATGATAATGACATCAGTGCAAAGAGAGCAAGACAAGGACATCAGAACAAAGAGAGCAGGACAAGTACATCAGGGCAAAGAGAGCAGGACAAGGACAACAGGACAAAGAGAGCAGGGCAAAGAGATCAGGGCAAAGAGCAGGGCAAATAGAGCCGATAAAGTAGAGCATGACAAGGACATCAGGGCAAAGAGAGCAGGATAAGGACATCAGGGCAAAGATAGCAGGGCTAATAGAGCATGGCAAAGAGAGCAGGGCAAGGAGAGCAGGGCAAAAAGAGTCGATAAAGTAGAGCATGACAAGGACATCAGGGCAAATAAAGCAGGGCAAATAGAGCCGATAAAGTAGAGCAGGACAAGGACATCAGGGCAAAGAGAGCAGGACAAGGACATAAGAGCAAATAGAGCAGGGCAAATAGAGCAGGGCAAAGACAGCAGGGCAAGGACACCAGGGCAAAGAGAGCAGGGCAAATAGAGCATGACAAAAAGAGCAGGGCAAATAGAGCATGGCAAAGAGAGTCGATAAACTAGAGCATGACAAGGACATCAGGGCAAATAGAGCAAAGCAAATAGAGCCGATAAAGTAGAGCATGACAAGGACATCAGGGCAAATAGAGCAGGGCAAATAGAGCCGATAAAGTAGAGCATGACAATGACATCAGGGCAAACAAAGCAGGACAAGGACATCAGGGCAAAGAGAGTAGAGCAAATAGAGCCGATAAAGTAGAGCATGACAAGGACATCAGGGCAAAGAGAGCAGGACAAGGGCAAAGAGAGCAGGGCAAGGACATCAGGGCAAAGAGAGCAGGACAAGGACATCAGAGCAAAGAGAGCAGGGCAAATAGAGCAGGGCAAAGACAGCAGGGCAAGGACACCAGGGTAAAGAGAGCAGGGCAAATAGAGCATGACAAAAAGAGCAAGGCAAATAGAGCATGGCAAAGAGAGTCGATAAAGTAGAGCATGACAAGGACATCATGGCAAATAGAGCAAAGCAAATAGAGCCGATAAAGTAGAGCATGACAAGGACATCAGGGCAAATAGAGCAGGGCAAAAAGAGCCGATAAAGTAGAGCATGACAATGACATCAGGGCAAATAAAGCAGGACAAGGACATCAGGGCAAAGAGAGTAGGGCAAATAGAGCCGATAAAGTAGAGCATGACAAGGACATCAGGGCAAAGAGAGCAGGACAAGGACATCAGGACAAAGAGAGCAGGGCAAATAGAGCCGATAAAGTAGAGCATGACAAGGACATCAAGGCAAAAAGAGCAGGGCAAATAGAGCAGGGCAAAGAGAGCAGGACAAAGAGAGCAGGATAAGGACATCAGGGCAAAGAAAGCAGGGCAAAGAGAGCAGGAAAAAGTGAGCAGGACAAGGATATCAGGGCAAAGAGAGCAGGGAAATTAGAGCATGGAAAAGAGAGCAGGGCAAGGAGAGCAGTGCAAGGAGAGCAGGGCAAAGAGAGCAGGGCAAGGAGAGCAGGGCAAATAGAGCCGAAAAAGTAAAGCAGGGCAAGAACACCACGGCAAAAAGAGAGCAGGGCAAAGAGAGTCGATAAAGTAGAGCATTACAAGGACATCAGGGCGAATAGAGCAGGGCAAATAGAGCCGAAAAAGTAAAGCATGACAAGGACATCAGGGCAAAGAGAGACGGACAAGGACATCAGGGCAAAGAGAGCAGGGCAAATAGAGCAGGGCAAAGAGTGCAGGACAAAGAGAGCAGGGCAAAGAGAGCAGGGAAAAGAGAGCAGGACAAGGACATCAGGGCAAAGAGAGCAGAGCAAATAGAGCCGATAAAGTAGAGCATGACAAGGACATCAGGGCAAAGAGAGCAGGACAAGGACATCAGGGCAAAGAGAGCAGGACAAGAACATCAGATCAAAGAGAGCATGACAAGGACAACAGGACAAAGAGAACAGGGCAAAGAGATCAGGGCAAGGAGAGCAGGGCAAAAAGAGCCGATAAAGTAGAGCATGACAAGGACATCAGGGCAAAGAGAGCAGGATAAAGACATCAGGGCAAAGATAGCAGGGCTAATAGATCATGGCAAAGCGAGCAGGGCAAGGAGAGCAGGGCAAAGAGAGTCGATAAAGTAGAGCATGACAAGGACATCAGGGCAAATAAAGCAAAGCAAATAGAGCAGATAAAGTAGAGCATGACAAGGACATCAGGGCAAAAAGAGCAGGGCAAATAGAGCCGAAAAAGTAGAGCATGACAAGGACATCAGGGCAAAGAGAGCAGGACAAGGACATCAGAGCAAAGAGAGCTAGACAAGGACATCAGGGCAAAGAGAGCAGGACAAGGACATCAGAGCAAAGAGAGCAGGGCAAAAAGAGCAGGGCAAAGACAGCAGGGCAAGGACACCAGGGCAAAAAGAGAGCAGGGCAAAAAGAGCCGATAAAGTAGAGCAAGGCAAATAGAGCATGACAAAAAGAGCAGGGCAAATAGAGCATGGCAAAGATAGCAGGGAAAGGAGAGCAGGGCAAAGAGAGTCGATAAAGTAGAGCATGACAAGGACATCAGGGCAAATAGAGCAAAGCAAATAGAGCCGATAAAGTAGAGCATGACAAGGACATCAGGGCAAATAGAACAGGGCAAATAGAGCCGATAAAGTAGAGCATGACAAGGACATCAGGGCAAAGAGAGCAGGGCAAATAGAGCCGATAAAGTAGAGCATGACAAGGACATCAGGGCAAAGAGAGAAGGACAATGACATCAGGGCAAAGAGAGCAGGGCAAATAGAGCCGATAAAGTAGAGCATGACAAGGACATCAAGGCAAAAAGAGCAGGGCAAATAGAGCAGGGCAAAGAGAGCAGGACAAAGAGAGCAGGACAAGGACATCAGGGCAAAGAGAGCAGGGCAAAGAGAGCCGAAAAAAATGAGCAGGACAAGGACATCAGGGCAAAGAGAGCAGGGAAATTAGAGCATGGAAAAGAGCGCAGGGCAAGGAGAGCAGTGCTAGGAGAGCAGGGCAAAGAGAGCATGGCAACGAGAGCAGGGCAAACAGAGCAGGGCAAAGAGAGTCGATAAAGTAGAGCATGACAAGGACAACAGGGCAAATAGAGCAGGGCAAAGAGAGCAGGGCAAAGAGAGCAGGACAAGGACATCAGGGCAAAGAGAGCAGAGAAAAGAGAGAAGGACAAGGACATCAGTGCAAAGAGAGCAGGGCTAATAGGCCGATAAAGTAGAGCATGATAAGGACATCAGGGCAAAGAGAGCAAGACAAGGACATCAGAACAAAGAGAGCAGGACAAGTACATCAGGGCAAAGAGAGCAGGACAAGGAAAAAAGGACAAAGAGAACAGGGCAAAGAGATCAGGGCAAAAAGAGCAGGGCAAATAGAGCCGATAAAGTAGAGCATGACAAGGACATCAGGGCAAAGAGAGCAGGATAAGGACATCAGGGCAAAGATAGCAGGGCTAATAGAGCATGGCAAAGAGAGCAGGGCAAGGAGAGCAGGGCAAAGAGAGTCAATAAAGTAGAGCATGACAAGGACATCAGGGCAAATAAAGCACGGCAAATAGAGCCGATAAAGTAGAGCATGACAAATACATCAGGGCAAAAAGAGCAGGGCAAATAGAGCCTAAAAAGTAGAGCATGACAAGGACATCAGGGCAAAGAGAGCAGGACAAGGACATCAGGGCAAATAGAGCAGGACAAGGACATAAGAGCAAAGAGAGCAGGGCAAATAGAGCAGGGCAAAGACAGCAGGGCAAGGACACCAGGGCAAAGAGAGCAGGGCAAATAGAGCATGACAAAAAGAGCAGGGCAAATAGAGCATGGCAAAGAGAGTCGATAAAGTAGAGCATGACAAGGACATCAGGGCAAATAGAGCAAAGCAAATAGAGCCGATAAAGTAGAGCATGACAAGGACATCAGGGCAAATAGAGCAGGGCAAATAGAGCCAATAAAGTAGAGCATGACAAGGACATCAGGGCAAAGAGAGCAGGGCAAATAGAGCCGATAAAGTAGAGCATGACAAGGACATCAGGGCAAAGAGAGCAGGACAATGACATCAGGGCAAAGAGAGCAGGGCAAATAGAGCCGATAAAGTAGAGCATGACAAGGACATCAAGGCAAAAAGAGCAGGGCAAATAGAGCAGGGCAAAGAGAGCAGGACAAAGAGAGCAAGACAAGGACATCAGAACAAAGAGAGCAGGACAAGTACATCAGGGCAAAGAGAGCAGGACAAGGAAAAAAGGACAAAGAGAACAGGGCAAAGAGATCAGGGCAAAAAGAGCAGGGCAAATAGAGCCGATAAAGTAGAGCATGACAAGGACATCAGGGCAAAGAGAGCAGGATAAGGACATCAGGGCAAAGATAGCAAGCTAATAGAGCATGGCAAAGAGAGCAGGGCAAGGAGAGCAGGGCAAAGAGAGTCGATAAAGTAGAGCATGACAAGGACATCAGGGCAAATAAAGCAGGGCAAATAGAGCCGATAAAGTAGAGCATGACAAATACATCAGGGCAAAAAGAGCAGGGCAAATAGAGCCGAAAAAGTAGAGCATGACAAGGACATCATAGCAAAGAGAGCAGGACAAGGACATTAGGGCAAAGAGAGCAGGACAAGGACATAAGAGCAAAGAGAGCAGGGCAAATAGAGCAGGGCAAAGACAGCAGGGCAAGGACACCAGGGCAAAGAGAGCAGGGCAAATAGAGCATGACAAAAACAGCAGGGCAAATAGAGCATGGCAAAGAGAGTCGATAAAGTAGAGCATGACAAGGACATCAGGGCAAATAGAGCAAAGCAAATAGAGCCGATAAAGTAGAGAATGACAAGGACATCAGTGCAAATAGAGCAGGGCAAATAGAGCCGATAAAGTAGAGCATGACAATGACATCAGGGCAAATAAAGCAGGGCAAGGACATCAGGGCAAAGAGAGTAGGGCAAATAGAGCCGATAAAGTAGAGCATGACAAGGACATCAGGGCAAAGAGAGCAGGACAAGGAAATCAGGGCAAAGAGAGCAGGGCAAGGACATCAGGGCAAAGAGAGCAGGACAAGGAAATCAGAGCAAAGAGAGCAGGGCAAATAGAGCAGGGCAAAGACAGCAGGGCAAGGACACCAGGGTAAAGAGAGCAGGGCAAATAGAGCATGACAAAAAGAGCAGTGCAAATAGAGCATGGCAAAGAGAGTCGATAAAGTAGAGCATGACAAGGACATCAGGGCAAATAGAGCAAACCAAATAGAGCCGATAAAGTAGAGCATGACAAGGACATCAGGGCAAATAGAGCAGGGCAAATAGAGCCGATAAAGTAGAGCATGACAATGACATCAGGGCAAATAAAGCAGGACAAGGACATCAGGGCAAAGAGAGTAGGGCAAATAGAGCCGATAAAGTAGAGCATGACAAGGACATCAGGGCAAAGAGAGCAGGACAAGGACATCAAGGCAAAAAGAGCAGGGCAAATAGAGCAGGGCAAAGAGAGCAGGACAAAGAGAGCAGGACAAGGACATCAGGGCAAAGAGAGCTTGGCAAAGAGAGCAGGAAAAAGTGAGCAGGACAAGGATATCAGGGCAAAGAGAGCAGGGAAATTAGAGCATGGAAAAGAGAGCAGGGCAAGGAGAGCAGTGCAAGGAGAGCAGGGCAAAGAGAGCAGGGCAAGGAGAGCAGGGCAAAGAGAGTCGATAAAGTAAAGCATGACAAGGACATCAGGGCGAATAGAGCAGGGCAAATAGAGCCGAAAAAGTAAAGCATGACAAGGACATCAGGGAAAAAAGAGAGGGACAAGGACATCAGGGCAAAGAGAGCAGGGCAAATAGAGCAGGGCAAAGAGTGCAGGGCAAAGAGAGCAGGGCAAAGAGAGCAGGGAAAAGAGAGCAGGACAAGGACATCAGGGCAAAGAGAGCAGGGCAAATAGAGCCGATAAAGTAGAGCATGAGAAGGACATCAGGGCAAAGAGAGCAGGACAATGACATCAGGGCATAGAGAGCAGGGCAAATAGAGCCGATAAAGTAGAGCATGACAAGGACATCAAGGCAAAAAGAGCAGGGCAAATAGAGCAGGGCAAAGAGAGCAGGACAAAGAGAGCAAAACAAGGACATCAGGGCAAAGAGAGCAGGGCAAAGAGAGCAGAAAAAAATGAGCAGGACAAGGACATCAGGGCAAAGAGAGCAGGGAAATTAGAGCATGAAAAAGAGAGCAGGGCAAGGAGAGCAGTGCTAGGAGAGCAGGGCAAAGAGAGCAGGGCAAAGAGAGCATGGCAAAGAGAGCAGGGCAAAGAGAGTCGATAAAGTAGAGCATGACAAGGACATTAGGGCAAATAGAGCAGGGTAAATAGAGCCGATAAAGTAGAGCAAGACAAGGACATCAGGGCCAATAGAGCAGGGCACATAGAGCCGATAAAGTAGAGCATGACAAGGACATCAGGGCAAATAGAGCAGGACAAGGACATCAGGGCAAAGAGAGCAGGGCAAGGACATCAGGGCAAAGAAAGCAGGACAAGGACATCAGGGCAAAGAGAGCAGGGCAAATAGAGCAGAGCAAAGAGCAGGGAAAAGAGAGCAGGGCAAAGAGAGCAGGGAAAAGACACCAGAGCAAAGAGAGCAGGGCAAAGAGAGCCGATAAAGTAGAGCAAGGTAAATAGAGCATGGCAAAAAGAGCAGGGCAAATAGAGAATGCCAAAGATAGCAGGGCAAAGAGAGCAGGGCAAGGAGAGCAGGGCAAAGAGAGCAGGACAAGGACATTTGGGCAAAGAGAGCAGGACAAGGACATCAGGGCAAAGAGAGCAGGACAAGGACATCAGGGCAAAGAGAGCAGGACAAGGACATCAGGGCAAAAAGAGCAGGACAAGGACAACAGGGCAAAGAGAGCAGGGCAAAGAGAGCAGGGCAAGGAGAGCAGGGCAAAAAGAGTCGATAAAGTAGAGCATGCCATGGACATCAGGGCAAATAGAGCAGGGCAAATAGAGCCAATAAAGTAGAGCATGACAAGGACATCAGGGCAAAGAGAGCAGGACAATGACATCAGGGCAAAGAGAGCAGGGCTAATAGAGCCGATAAAGTAGAGCATGACAAGGACATCAGGGCAAAGAGAGAAGGACAAGGACATCAGGGCAAAGAAAGCAGGACAAGGACATCGGGGCATAAAGAGAAGGACAAGGACAACAGGGCAAAGAGAGCAGGGCAAAGAGAGCAGAACAAGGAGAGCAGGGCAAAAAGAGTCGATAAAGTAGAGCATGACAAGGACATCAGGGCAAATAGAGCAGGGCAAATAGAGCCGATAAAGTAGAGCATGACAAGGACATCAGGGCAAAGAGAGCAGGACAATGACATCAGGGCAAAGAGAGCAGGGCTAAAAGAGCATGGCAAAGAGAGCAGGGCAAAGAGAGTCAATAAAGTAGAGCATGACAAGGACATTAGGGCAAATAGAGCAGGGCAAATAGAGCCGATAAAGTAGAGCATGACAAGGACATCAGGGCAAATAGAGCAGGGCAAATAGAGCTGATAAAGTAGAGCATGACAAGGACATCAGGGCAAATAGAGCAGAACAAGGACATCAGGGCAAAGAGAGCAGGGCAAGGACATCAGGGCAAAGAAAGCAGGACAAAGACATCAGGGCAAAGAGAGCAGGGCAAATAGAGCAGAGCAAAGAGAGCAGGGAAAATAGAGCAGGGAAAAGAGAGCAGGGAAAGGACACCAGGGCAAAGAGAGCAGGGCAAAGAGAGCCGATAAACTAGAGCAAGGTAAATAGAGCATGGCAAAAAGAGCAGGGCAAATGGAGCATGCCAAAGAGAGCAGGGCAAAAAGAGCAGGGCAAGGAGAGCAGGGCAAAGAGAGTCGATAAAGTAGAGCATGACAAGGACATCAGGGCAAATAGAGCATGGCAAAAAGAGCCAATAAAGTAGAGCATGACAAGAACATCAGGGCAAATAGAGCAGGGCAAATAGAGCCGATAAAGTAGAGCACGACAAGGACATCAGGGCAAATAGAGCAGTACAAGGACATCAGAGCAAAGAGCAGGGCAAATAGAGCCGATAAAGTAGAGCATGTCAAGGACATCAGGGCAAAGAGAGCAGGACAAGGACATCAGGGCAAAGAGAGCAGGGCAAATAGAGCCGATAAAGTAGAGCATGATAAGGACATCAGGACAAATAGAGCAGGACAAGGACATCAGGGCAAAGAGAGCAGGACAAGGACATCAGGGCAAAGAGAGCAGGACAAGAACATCAGGGCAAGGAAAGCAGGGCAAATAGAGCAGGGCAAAGAGAGCAGGGCAAGGACACCAGGGCAAATAGAGCAGGGCAAAGAGAGCCGATAAAGTAGAGCAGGGCAAATAGAGCATGGTAAAAAGAGCAGGGCAAATAGAGCATGCCAAAGAGAGCAGGGCAAAGAGAGTCGATAAAGTTGAGCATGACAAGGACATCAAGGCAAAGAGAGCAGGACAAGGACATCAGGGCAAAGAGAGCAGGGCAAATAGAGCCGATAAAGTAGAGCACGACAAGGGCATCAGGGCAAATAGAGCAGTACAAGGACATCAGAGCAAAGAGAGCAGGGCAAATAGAGCCGATAAAGTAGAGCTAGACAAGGACATCAGGGCAAAGAGAGCAGGATAAGGACATCAGGGCAAAGAGAGCAAGGCAAATAGAGCCGATAAAGTAGAGCATGACAAGGACATCAGGACAAATAGAGCAGGACAAGGACATCAGGGCAAAGAGAGCAGGACAAGGACATCATGGCAAAGAGAGCAGGACAAGGACATCAGGGCAAAGAAAGCAGGGCAAATAGAGCAGGGCAAAGAGAGCAGGGCAAAGAGAGCAGGGCAAGGACACCAGGGCAAAGAGAGCAGGGCAAAGAGAGCCGATAAAGTAGAGCAGGACAAATAGAGCATGGTAAAAAGAGCAGGGCAAATAGAGCATGCCAAAGAGAGCAGGGCAAAGAGAGTCGATAAAGTTGAGCATGACAAAAACATCAGGGCAAAGAGAGCATGACAAAGACATCAGGGCAAAGAGAGCAGGGCAAATAGAGCCGATAAAGTTGAGCATGACAAGGACATCAGGGCAAATAGAGCAGGGCAAAGAAAGCAGGACAAAGAGAGCAGGACAAGGACATCAGGGCAATGAGAGCAGGGCAAAGAGAGCCGATAAAGTAGAGCATGATAAGGACATCAGGGCAAAGAGAGCAGGGCAAAGAGAGCAGGGTAAGGACATCAGGGCAATGAGAGCAGGGCAAAGAGAGCCCATAAAGTAGAGCATGCCAAAGAGAGCAGGGCAAAGAGAGTCGATAAAGTTGAGCATGACAAGGACATCAAGGCAAAGAGAGCAGGACAAGGACATCAGGGCAAAGAGAGCAGGGCAAATAGAGCCGATAAAGTAGAGCACGACAAGGGCATCAGGGCAAATAGAGCAGTACAAGGACATCAGAGCAAAGAGAGCAGGGCAAATAGAGCCGATAAAGTAGAGCTAGACAAGGACATCAGGGCAAAGAGAGCAGGATAAGGACATCAGGGCAAAGAGAGCAAGGCAAATAGAGCCGATAAAGTAGAGCATGACAAGGACATCAGGACAAATAGAGCAGGACAAGGACATCAGGGCAAAGAGAGCAGGACAAGGACATCATGGCAAAGAGAGCAGGACAAGGACATCAGGGCAAAGAAAGCAGGGCAAATAGAGCAGGGCAAAGAGAGCAGGGCAAAGAGAGCAGGGCAAGGACACCAGGGCAAAGAGAGCAGGGCAAAGAGAGCCGATAAAGTAGAGCAGGACAAATAGAGCATGGTAAAAAGAGCAGGGCAAATAGAGCATGCCAAAGAGAGCAGGGCAAAGAGAGTCGATAAAGTTGAGCATGACAAAAACATCAGGGCAAAGAGAGCATGACAAAGACATCAGGGCAAAGAGAGCAGGGCAAATAGAGCCGATAAAGTTGAGCATGACAAGGACATCAGGGCAAATAGAGCAGGGCAAAGAAAGCAGGACAAAGAGAGCAGGACAAGGACATCAGGGCAATGAGAGCAGGGCAAAGAGAGCCGATAAAGTAGAGCATGATAAGGACATCAGGGCAAAGAGAGCAGGGCAAAGAGAGCAGGGTAAGGACATCAGGGCAATGAGAGCAGGGCAAAGAGAGCCCATAAAGTAGAGCATGACAAGGACATCAGGGCAAAAAGAGCAGGGCAAATAGAGCCGATAAAGTAGAGCATGACAAGGACATCAGGGCAAAGAGAGCAGGAGAAGGACATTAGGGCAAAGAGAGCAGGACAAGGACATCAGGGCAAAGAGAGCAGGACAAGGACATCAGGGCAAAGAAAGCAGGGCAAATAGAGCAGGGCAAAGAGAGCAGGGCAAGTACACCAGGGCAAAGAGAGCAGGGCAAAGAGAGCCGATAAAGTAGAGCAGGGCAATTAGAGCATGGCAAAAAGAGCAGAGCAAATAGAGCATGCCAAAGAGAGCAGGGCAAAGAGAGTCGATAAAGTTGAGCATGACAAGGACATCAGGGCAAAGAGAGCAGGACAAGGACATCAGGGCAATCATAGCAGGGCAAATAGAGCCGATAAAGTAGAGCATGACAAGGACATCAGGGCAAATAGAGTATGGCAAATAGAGCAGGGCAAAGACAGCAGGACAAAGAGAGCAGGGAAAAGAGAGCAGGACAAGGACATTAGGGCAAACAGAGCAGGGCAAATAGAGCCGATAAAGTAGAGCATGATAAGGACATTAGGGCAAAGAGATCAGGACAAGGACATCAGGGCAAAGAGAGCAGGGAAAAAAGAGCTGGACAAGGACATCAGGGCAAAGAGAGCATGACAAGGACAACAGGGCAAAGAGAGCAGGGCAAAGAGAGCAGGGCAAGGAGAGCAGGGCAAAGAGAGCAGGGCAAGGAGAGCAGGGCAAATAGAGTCGATAAAGTAGAGTAGACAAGGACATCAGGGCAAATAGAGCAGGGCAAATAGAGCCGATAAAGTAGAGAATGAAAAGGACATCAGGGCAAAGAGAGCAGGACAAGGACATAAGGGCAAAGAGAGCAGGACAAGGCCGATAAAGAGAGAGAGCCGATAAAGTAGAGCAGGGCAAATAGAGCAGGGCAAAAAGAGCAGGGCAAATAGAGCATGGCAAAAAGAGCAGGACAAAGAGAGTCGATAAAGTTGAGCATGACAAGGACATCAGGGCAAATAGAGCAGGGCAAATAGAGCCAATAAAGTAGAGCATGAAAAGGACATCAGGGCAAAGAGAGCAGGACAAGGACATCAGGTCAAAGAGAGCAGGGCAAATAGAGCCGATAAAGTAGAGCATGACAAGGACATCAGGGCAAAGAGAGCAGGGCAAATAGAGCCGATAAAGTAGAGCATGACAAGGACATCAGGGCAAAGAGAGCAAGGCAAATAGAGTCGATAAAGTAGAGCATGACAAGGACATCAGGGCAAAGAGAGCAGGGCAAAGAAAGTAGGGCAAGGACATTAGGGCAAAGAGAGCAGGGCAAATAGAGCCGATAAAGTAGAGCAAGACAAGGACATCAGGGCAAAGAGAGCAGGGCAAATAGAGTCGATAAAGTAGAGCATGATAAGGACATCAAGACAAAGAGAGCAGGACAAGGACATCAGGGCAAAGAGAGCAGGGCAAATAGAGCCGATAAAGTAGAGCACGACAAGGGCATCAGGGCAAATAGAGCAGTACAAGGACATCAGAGCAAAGAGAGCAGGGCAAATAGAGCCGATAAAGTAGAGCATGACAAGGACATCAGGGCAAAGAGAGCAGGATAAGGACATCAGGGCAAAGAGAGCAAGGCAAATAGAGCCGATAAAGTAGAGCATGACAAGGACATCAGGACAAATAGAGCAGGACAAGGACATCAGGGCAAAGAGAGCAGGACAAGGACATCATGGCAAAGAGAGCAGGACAAGGACATCAGGGCAAAGAAAGCAGGGCAAATAGAGCAGGGCAAAGAGAGCAGGGCAAGGACACCAGGGCAAAGAGAGCAGGGCAAAGAGAGCCGATAAAGTAGAGCAGGACAAATAGAGCATGGTAAAAAGAGCTTGGCAAATAGAGCATGCCAAAGAGAGCAGGGCAAAGAGAGTCGATAAAGTTGAGCATGACAAGGACATCAGGGCAAAGAGAGCATGACAAGGACATCAGAGCAAAGAGAGCAGGGCAAAGAGAGCAGGGTAAGGACATCAGGGCAATGAGAGCAGGGCAAAGAGAGCCCATAAAGTAGAGCATGACAAGGACATCAGGGCAAAAAGAGCAGGGCAAATAGAGCCGATAAAGTAGAGCATGATAAGGACATCAGGGCAAAGAGAGTCGATAAAGTAGAGCATGACAAGGACATCAGGGCAAATAAAGCAGGGCAAATAGAGCCGATAAAGTAGAGCATGACAAGGACATCAGGGCAAAAAGAGCAGGGCAAATAGAGCCGATAAAGTAGAGCATGACAAGGACATCAGGGCAAAGAGAGCAGGAGAAGGACATTAGGGCAAAGAGAGCAGGACAAGGACATCAGGGCAAAGAGAGCAGGACAAGGACATCAGGGCAAAGAAAGCAGGGCAAATAGAGCAGGGCAAAGAGAGCAGGGCAAGTACACCAGGGCAAAGAGAGCAGGGCAAAGAGAGCCGATAAAGTAGAGCAGGGCAATTAGAGCATGGCAAAAAGAGCAGAGCAAATAGAGCATGCCAAAGAGAGCAGGGCAAAGAGAGTCGATAAAGTTGAGCATGACAAGGACATCAGGGCAAAGAGAGCAGGACAAGGACATCAGGGCAAAGATAGCAGGGCAAATAAAGCAGGGCAAAGAGAGCAGGGCAAGTACACCAGGTCAAAGAGAGCAGGGCAAAGAGAGCCGATAAAGTAGAGCAGGGCAATTAGAGCATGGCAAAAAGAGCAGAGCAAATAGAGCATGCCAAAGAGAGCAGGGCAAAGAGAGTCGATAAAGTTGAGCATGACAAGGACATCAGGGCAAAGAGAGCAGGACAAGGACATCAGGGCAAAGATAGCAGGGCAAATAGAGCCGATAAAGTAGAGCATGACAAGGACATCAGGGCAAATAGAGTATGGCAAATAGAGCAGGGCAAAGACAGCAGGACAAAGAGAGCAGGGAAAAGAGAGCAGGACAAGGACATTAGGGCAAACAGAGCAGGGCAAATAGAGCCGATAAAGTAGAGCTTGATAAGGACATTAGGGCAAAGAGATCAGGACAAGGACATCAGGGCAAAGAGAGCAGGGAAAAAAGAGCAGGACAAATAGAGTCGATAAAGTAGAGCATGACAAGGACATCAGGGCAAATAGAGCAGGGCAAATAGAGCCGATAAAGTAGAGAATGAAAAGGACATCAGGGCAAAGAGAGCAGGACAAGGACATAAGGGCAAAGAGAGCAGGACAAGGCCGATAAAGAGAGAGAGCCGATAAAGTAGAGCAGGGCAAATAGAGCAGGGCAAAAAGAGCAGGGCAAATAGAGCATGGCAAAAAGAGCAGGGCAAAGAGAGTCGATAAAGTTGAGCATGACAAGGACATCAGGGCAAATAGAGCAGGGCAAATAGAGCCAATAAAGTAGAGCATGAAAAGGACATCAGGGCAAAGAGAGCAGGACAAGGACATCAGGACAAAGAGAGCAGGGCAAATAGAGCCGATAAAGTAGAGCATGACAAGGACATCAGGGCAAAGAGAGCAGGGCAAATAGAGCCGATAAAGTAGAGCATGACAAGGACATCAGGGCAAAGAGAGCAGGGCAAATAGAGTCGATAAAGTAGAGCATGACAAGGACATCAGGGCAAAGAGAGCAGGGCAAAGAAAATAGGGCAAGGACATTAGGGCAAAGAGAGCAGGGCAAATAGAGCCGATAAAGTAGAGCATGACAAGGACATCAGTGCAAAGAGAGCAGGGCAAATAGAGTCGATAAAGTAGAGCATGATAAGGACATCAGGGCAAAGAGAGCATGACAATGACATCAGGGCAAGGACATCAGGGCAAAGAGAGCATGGCAAAGAGAGCAGGGCAAGGACATCAGGGCAAAGAGAGACGATAAAGTAGAGCATGACAAGGACATCACGGCAAAGAGAGCCGATAAAGTAGAGCATGACAAGGACATCAGGGCAAAGAGAGCATGGCAAAGAGAGCAGGGCAAGGACATCAGGGCAAAGAGAGCCGATAAAGTAGAGCATGACAAGGACATCAGGGCAAAGAGAACATGGCAAAGAGAGCAGGGCAAGGACATCAGGGCAAAGAGAGCCGATAAAGTAGAGCATGACAAGGACATCAGGACAAAGAGAGCATGGCAAAGAGAGCAGGGCAAGGACATCAGGGCAAAGAGAGCCGATAAAGCAGAGCATGACAAGGACATCAGGGCAAAGAGAACATGGCAAAGAGAGCAGGGCAAGGACATCAGGGCAAAGAGAGCCGATAAAGTAGAGCAGGGTAAAGAAAGCAAGGCAATGAGACCAGAGCAAAGAGCCTGGCAAGGAGAGACACTTGTGGGCAGTTGTTGCCAGTGCTACTTTTGAGATATGTATTATTTTTAAGGATTATTCTGTACAGTGTTACCCGCTGAGATGCGGACGTGATTTGTAACTAACATAAATTGGATACATGTGATACCGCTGTCATGTGGATAGGATTGTTTATTATTTCTTGACTTGTAGCACTAACAATCAGTGCAGTATTATTATTGTGTTGTAAAATAAACTTTATATTTGTCTGCTGAAACGGACTTAGGTCAGTTTATAGTATTTGTCTTGTCACGTGTCAAGAGTGCTTCAGGAAGCAAGAACCCAGCATTACACGACATTCGCATTCTGCAACCTTACACCATTCAACTCCATTTACAGTTACCAACAGAGCTATTGGCATTTTCATTTAAATGGAACTAGAATGAGGATGTAGATCTACCTAAATTAAACTTCTGAATTAGCGCTCTTAAGATCTATATCTACTAGGTCTAGATCTAAAATATAAATTTGGAATAATGTAGATGTAGAGAGATGTAGATGTAATTTAGATCAGATTTGTGTAAAAAAAAAAGCCTAGATAATCTATTAATAGACTGAATGCAATATTACATTAGTTTTAGTATTTTATAACATTGCAATATTGATTTAAACATTTGGAAACAAAATTTACACTTTAAGTCTAGAAATTAAAATTATAGTCTAGATCTAGTCTATATTGTAGCTGCATGGTCGTGCGGTTTGCGCGCTGGACTGTCGTTTGGATTTATCGATGGTCCTAGGTTCAAACCCTGCCCACTCCCATCCCCCGTCATCCTGCGGGAGGTTTGGACTAGGAAGTAAACATCTTCAACTCTGAAGGAACAACCGAAACATGTAAAACAACAAACATTCTAAACTGGGCCTAGAAATTCTAGATCTAAAATCTACAATGATTTAATAAGAATATAAATCTAAATCTAGTTTAAAATCTAGATCTAGTAAAAAAAAAAGTGTAAAATATCTAGCTTTAGTGTAAAAAAATTTAGATCTATTGTAAAAAATATAGATCTAAATCTAGCTATTATGTCTTTTCTAAATACGAGACAGATTACGAGGCTTAATAAACATTACTATACCGAGTTGTTTGAGCAATTCATTTCAAGAATTAAGGTCAAAGAAAAAAAACATTACGTCACAATGGACTAGTTAGAGTAAATATGTATGCATATATATATATGGATGACCCGACAAAATAGCACCGACAAAATAGCGTAGCCTACACAAAATAGCGCGAAATTTCCCGACCAATTAGCGCGAGACAAAATAGCTCGGACTTATATATGATTTGTATAAAAGTACCGGATTATTAGTAATGTAATTTCCTGGGCAGCATTTTTGTTGATATCTCTATCTTTTTCAATTGTAATTGATCGGAAAGTACGCCAATTTTGCAGAGAACGAGAGTACTTTATATTTTATAACATTCCCAATGTTTAAAATACATAACTTGCTAAAATAGGATTTTGAATGTGGTGACTTCGTTCAAGCAGTGATGGAATTTCTACCTGACATTTCCTACAATTTAACTTTGTGAAAGTTTGTGTGTGTGTATATAAATCTGACAAGTATCTTTGCCTGTTTTCAAAGTACAATTTTGGAATGTAAATAAACGATATGATTTACTATAATTCATTTTAGTTTTTTTTAATAATTTTTACTTACTGTTTACATATTTATGTTTTAAGATAGCTAAAGTGTTTCCTGCAAAATGACTGAAAAATAATGATAATATTAAAACAAAAAAATATTGGCCCTATTACGATATCTATAGAATTTCTTTCAAAATGACTAAAATATATTTTTCTGTCTGCGCTATTTTGTTCGCACTATTTGTCGGCGCTATTTTGTTCGCACTATCTTGTTGGGGTACCATATATATGTATAAATATATAAGGATTAAAGACGCTTTTTTTTTGCGTTTTGTCTGTCAGTCTGTCTGTCCGTCATGTTAATATCGAAAAAAAAAAAGACTAATAGGTATTGAAAATCTGATAAAAATTTAATTTCTCTTCCGAAACATCGCAATAGTTTTTAAGTTTTAAGTTTAATAGATTGTAACTGATGTTTATATATATATTAGAAAATTAGATGTACCATAGCCTTGTGGAGAGATTTTCAAACCATATTTTGGTGTTAGGAAGTTGTTTTCCTTTTCCTTAAACTTCGGTTAAAGTAGGAAATACGGAACAATTTGATATCCATAAATAAACTATAGAGACGTATTGTCAAAGAATATTAGTTTAATATTAGTCAATTATGCGATCTCAAACAATCATTTGACATAATTTATTTTTATAAAACAATATCGGAACAACTATATAGTTAATGAAATATAAGTCAATATAGAGATTTTCATTTAGCATTAATGCTATTTACGTTAAAAAAATCGCAACAATCATTTTATTGATAATGTGTTTTTGCAACGTTTAAGCATGGGAATTGAATGTAATATAAGTTAGAAGAGCAAACAAACATTCGTTGGCATTGATTTGTTTTGCACAAAAAAACACCCGGAACAAAATATTATATATACTTAAAACTTTTGAGATTTTTCGGAAGGAACATTAAAGGTTAAATCAGATTTTCAATAGCTTTTAGAGTTGTTTTTTTTATCTAAACCTGACGAAAAAAAGCGTCTTTTATCCCGATGTGGGCACTAAACAAAAAATAATTACAATTTGATTATTTTTAAAATTTTAAGGAAACTGATTAGTACCATGTTTTGCCGCTACTTGTTACGCTACTGCATGAAAGTCGCTGCCTTCTTAACCATTATAAAAGAACATTAATGTTTTCTTTTAGTTTAACAGCTAGTTGACCAGAAAAGACAGGTGTAACAAATATTTATATTTGTTGTGAACATTTCTTGTACATTTTATAAATATATTTGGCTTTGACAGTATGGCAAATACACAAAAAATTGTCTTTCTTTGTTAACATTTATGTAATTGTTTTAGAATTGATGTATTTTTATGAAAAAATCGCTTGCATAATTAATTTTATAAATTAAACGGTTAGCTTTTAGAGAACCAAAAGTAGCCGTTGCACCTAAACTTTTCAAGCTGCATCGCATGGTGAAAAAATATTTTTCATTTCTCTTCTAGTTTTGGAGATCTGAGTGTGACAGACGTCAGACGGAAATTTTGCACAAACCTAATATTGGCTTTTCCCCTTACGGGGGCCGCTAAAAAGAACTATAGATTGACAATCCTTGGTGTATAAAATGTACTAGAATGGCGATGTCTCCTTGGGGCGCTCCTGTGTTTAATAAACGTCTGTTAGATGATGTGCTCTTTACCCTCTGAGCCTACTCTGAGGTCTATGTGTCTGAAACTCATTAGCTCATACTATCAAATGCTATCACTTGTATTGCAATATTCTTGTTCTTGCTCTAAATAAGAAACCCTGCGGAGTTATGAACGTTACAAACATCTGAGAAACAGCTCTATCATGTCAACGTTACAAACATCTGAGAAACAGCTCTATCATGTCAACGTTACAAACATCTGAGAAACAGCTCTATCATCATGTCAACGTTACAAACATCTGAGAAACAGCTCTATCATGTCAACGTTACAAACATCTGAGAAACAGCTCTATCATGTCAACGTTACAAACATCTGAGAAACTGTCAACGTTACAAACATCTGCGAAACAGCTCTATCATGTCAACGTTACAAACATCTGAGAAACAGCTCTATCATAATGTCAGCGTTTCACTTGCTCATTCATAAACTGCCTGAAACACTTTTGAGAAATTGAACACAGCCACCATATTAAGTTGCATTAATTAGACAGAGCCAGTGGGCTGTTCCAGGGAGATAAATCACGTCAGGTGAATGAAACGGGATCAAACAGCGACAGACGAGTTTTGTTCAGGCAAATCAAATGTTTTCATTTCACTCGCTGTAAATAATGCATTTCTCTGAGGAATACATCCAATCAACTAGATTACACCAAATACAATGCCATGTTATATTTTCGTTTTACTAAGAAAAAACATCTTCATATCTTCAGAAGTAACTTTATAAATATGTTTGCATTTATCTCACAAGTAGGTCTCTAGGATAAGGTTAGGGGTACGTAGGACATATATCCTCAAAACACCCATTCATAGGTCAAAGACCCATTTGGCACATACGTACAAGAGAAATATACTTACTGTAGTTTAATATGGGGTACACAGGACATAAATCCAGTGGCGTCGCTAGGGTAGGCGTCATCTGGTACAGTATACCCATGGTGTCTCCCTATTACTCCCTCGCTCTAAAAAACAACTTCCCAATTAAAAGATAAATATATTTGGTTTGTTATAATCGCTGGCGGATCCAGGTGGGCGGTAGGGAGGATCTATCTGCCCCCCACCCTCCATAAAAATTGGACGCCCCCCCAACTCAAAGAGGTTGGATGGAGATGGTAGTTAATGTAATCACCCCAACCCCACTCCACTGAATCGACCAACATACCATATGAGGGCGACATAATAAAAGATACGTTAAAGTATCATTAAGTAGTTTTTATCAACTAGATTATGTAACTAATTCTGTAAACAAACTATGACTTCTACACACACTCAAATTGGACCGCCCACCCCCACCCCTCGAAGGGTTAGGGTCGGGGGAGGGAAGGGATTGACGCAATCGCCCTTCCACCCCCCCCCACACACACCAAATCTGCCAACATACTAGAAAGGGTGCGACATGATCAAAAAAAATGGTTAAAATTTAAATAATTAGTATATATCATTAACACAAGTAAAGAATTCGTATACAAATTGTGTGATTTCTCTACTTTTATTCGCTCGCACCCAGCCCCCGTGTCGAGCGAGTGGGTGGGCGATCATCCCTACCGCCCCACTCTCCCGCATCCGCAAGTGCTACTAATATCAATATTGATATTTTTCTTATTTCTTCTACTATTAGTGTTATACTGCTACTAAGTATATACCTTCAGGAAGTCAGTACTACTATTAGTTTTTGCAGTACTTTTATAAATTTTATTTATTACTGCTACTAGAAATACTTCTCTCTCTCTCTCTCTTTCTCTCTCTACTTCCAAGCTCTACTACTTCCTGTACTAGAAACACTTCTCTCTCTCTCTCTCTCTTTCTCTCTCTACTTCCAAGCTCTACTACTTCCTGTACTAGAAATACTTCTCTCTCTCTCTCTCTTTCTCTCTCTACTTCCAAGCTCTACTACTTCCTGTACTAGAAACACTTCTTCAATTCATGACTTATAAACACTTCGCGGCTTTTCTGTGTCTCAGTAATAACTGTTGTTTGCAACTAGTCCGCCCTAGTGACTAACCCATTGATGGAAGTACTTCACGAGTGACTTGTCACTTTGCTCTGAACAATAGAGTACCAGTGCAATGATCATCTGTTGATATTTGTACCTGACTCCTGCACTAATTACCTGCTAACACACATCTTTTTTGTCACGTGAGGTTTGGGAACTAGGGTTCCATGCAGTTAGATCGATGACACATCGACAGACAGACCGGATTAAGACCGGGGGTGATGGCGTGAGAACACGAGCAGGTCTCTATAAATAGAAGCCGCAAGACGACATTTAAAGCTTTTACGCAAGTAGATCAGCTGGAGTTTGGACTCGAGGTTGTACTTGCTGGGATGCAACAAGGTAAATATACATCTACCTGTACACCTTTTTACTATTGGAGACTTACTTTTTATGGGAAAACAAAATGCTACCAAGGTTCATACACTATCATCAGTAGGTATCCATTAAATCTAATTAATTTTAAAAAATAAAATAAATAAATAAATCTATTTAATTTGAAAGAAAAAAGTTTTTTTTAACTTGACAGACTTTGAGAGCCGTGAGTTTGATCATTATCAAATGATACTGTGAAGTGTAAAGAAACTAATAAACGCAAATAGTCCTGTATTTAAAACCTAAAAAAAAAGTTAAAAAACATATACTTTATCATAACATTTGTACGACAGATGTTACGGTATGTAAACATAACCCTTTAATCTGTCCATCACAATTTGTTTTGGCGCTGAAAGTTTCATAGACCATGCCCTTAGAATAGAAATTCAGTATTTTTAGCTGCACCTAAGGGAAAAGAACAAATTGATTTTCTGCTGTCCGTCTGTGCGTTTGTCACGTTTAGATCTCGGCCATGATCACACAATATATATATCTTGACTCGGCTATGATCACACAATAAAGAGATCTGGACTCGGCCATGATCACACAATATATATATATATCTTGACTCGACTATGATCACACAATAGAGAGATCTGGACTCGGCCGTGATCACACAATAGAGAGATCTAGACTTTGAAATACAGCTATTTTAATCTGCTGTAAGTGGATTGGATTGTTTTGAAAATTAAGGATACACATTTGTAAAGTATTTTTTAAAAAAGTTTGCGTTTACCTTAAAACAAAAGTTTTAGATTCAGTTTTTCTGTCAGCTTTACCATAACTTAAGCTGGATACAAGGGCTAGGTCTATGATTAGCATGCTGTTCTTTAAAAATGCTTTAAAAATAAAATATGAATTTGTATGTAAATGCATAGTAACATATACACCATTTGTGAACAACTGTAAAATTAGTCTATTTTATAATAATAATATTGAAAATGCATTCCAGCATGTCTCCTTACAAGTTACCTAATAATAAAAAAAACACTATTTGAATATGGGTTCATGAGGCTGGCCATAATTAGACATTCCAATAACCCAATGTTCAAACAATGCTATAACGAATGCACACATTTGTAGAACACTACAAGCCATACTGCACGTCGTTTGAAAAGAACATTTAAAAGGCACATTTTATATTGCACAGGATCGAAACGATCCACAACTGATTTGAATTTGTAGTAAATGGATATCACCAACCCACAGTGGACGCCTATGAGTTTATGTGTTACACAAACATCTTCCGTTGCCTAGTTTTCTTTCAATGTTTCTTTCTGTTTGACTTTGAAATTATTGATAGGATAGGATTATGTTGATAGGATATGATCATGTTGATAGGATATGATCATGTTGATAGGATATGATTATATTTTGTAGGTTTTACTTCTGATTGTATCAGTCAGTAAAATGCACATTTGTCAAACTAATTGACTTTGGTAAACATGACATTGAAATTATTCTAATGAATAATTTAATAATATTCTCTGGCAATGACACATTCGAGCCATGATCTAGGTCAATAAAATCTTTCGCAGTTCTCAAATAGTGTCCACTGAGAACTTTTCTTATCATGGTGTGTGACGGTGTCTTTTACGTTAAGATTTTAGAAACCAACAGAAATTTAAAATCCCATTTTCTCCTTTTCTGTAGCTTACAGAAAATAGTAGCAAGTGTAACCTTTGACCTTTCGTTGTTTTTTAGATTCAATATGCGAACCTATTTTATCTTTCCAACTTTTCAAAGAAGAGCGTATCATACACTTTGTATGTGCATAGAATCCACAAAGATTGTTAGTATAGCAAAGGGAAGGACAGCATTTTTCTATTATATATAAATACATATTTATGGGAATTAAACTACATTTTAAGAATTATAAAAATGAAACTAAAACTAAGCTTAAACTTTAGAAAAAGAAATGGTTCAACTAATTTCTAACATTTTTATCACAAATTAAAAATTAATCAAACTATAAACATTAAAACAATTTTAAAAAAAAAGAAAAGCATTCAGATAAAATTGAGAGAATTAAATTCTTTTGATTCTAATAAAGCCAAAGATATCCTTGCAGCCCTCTATAATTTATCTGTTTATTATAAGGGTTTAGGATTTATAAAAACTTGAATTACATGAATGTAGTTGCCAACCTTAGCCCATGGGTTGGTGGAGGGCTTGACTCTGCTATTTCCGCGCCCCCCTCGTGTAGCTGGTGGATCCACTAGAGACCACTAACTTTGATTACAACTTAGCAATACTATTGCAGCTAGTGACCAATCGTAAACAAACAACGTTTAGCCACTAAATGTTGTTTGTTTACGATTGGTGAATGAGGTCCGTGATTTTTTTTATTTTTATTTCCTGATTTGTCAGTTTTGTTACGCGATTGATTTCTCTCAGCCAGCTTCGTCTTCAGCGCGACACCCTAACGTACTATCGTCTGCTCTATTCCCGCTAGAACTCTGTCAATGACGTCGTGAGAATGTATTTCAATTAGAACTCTTGTCAATGACGTCGTGAGAATGTATTTCAATTAGAACTCTGTCAATGACGTCGTGAGAATGTATTTCAATTAGAACTCTGTCAATGACGTCGTGAGAATGTATTTCAATTAGAACTCTGTCAATGACGTCGTGAGAATGTATTTCAATTAGAACTCTGTCAATGACGTCGTGAGAATGTATTTCTCATTGCTTAGTTCTTTGAGTAATCTAGCTGGAATACCATCAGGTCCAGATGCTTTATTTGGTTTGGTGTTGGCTAATAGTTTTTGGATTCCATTTTCTTGTACTACTATATCTTCTATGTTGGCTACTTGGTTCAAATTCAGTAATATGTCTGTGTCTCCTGGGGCTGAGAATGCTAATGCAAAGTATTTGTTTAGGATGTTTGCTTTAGTTTTATTATCATTATGTATTATGTTATGTTCATCTTTTAATGGTGCTATGCCTGTTGTTTCAATTTTCTTAGACTTAATGTATGACCATAGGTTTCTGTTGTTATCTTTAGATATTACATTGTTTTTGTATTCACTCTGCAGCTATCTGGTTACTTTTTGTGTTAGGTGTTTAATTTTTTAATACTTTTTGTAAACTCTTTCTGCCTTAGTTTCTTTAAATTTTCTATATAGGGTTTCCTTCTGTTTACAAAGCTTCTTTAGTCTATTATTAAACCAGCATTTATTTATTTTGTCTAGTGTGTATTTAGTTGGTATATGATTTTCTATAATGCTTTTAAGATGGTTTTTAATGAAATTCCAGAGGTCATCGACTGGTTGGTTAATGTCTTTTTCTAATAAGAATGTTTGTTGAAAGTTTAATGCAGCTTGGTGTAGTTGTGTTAGGTTACATTTATTCTAGAGTAAGATTTTTCTTTTGGGTTTTGTATTGGCTACTGCTTTTATCTGGCTGTGTATTTTTATGATCTCATGGTCTGATAGGCCAGGGATAATATCATAATCAACTACTAATCCAGGTCTGTTGGTTAAGAAGAGATCTAATGTGTTGTTTAATCTAGTTGGCTTTTTAATGATTTGATCTAAATTTAGGTTGTGTAAAGTTTCTATGAAAAGCTCATTTATGTCCTTAAGGTTTTGGTGTTTATCTATGGTTAGTGTTTTCCAATTTATATCAGGTAGGTTGAAATCACCCATAATCCAAAAAACTGCATTTTTATTTGTCTCTTTAAGTGTAGTAAACTGATTACATAGTTCCTGTATGTATTCTAAACTAGAATTTGGTGGTCTGTAAATACTGCCTATTATTAGGGATGTTAAGGTGGTATTAATTTTACAAAATGTTGATTCTATATTTTTTGAGTTAGGTAAGGTAATTTCTTCTGCTATAAGAGTGTTTTTTTATTGCTAAAAGAACTCCTCCATGATTATCAGCCCTATCTTTTCTAAAAATTTCATAATTACTATTGAAAATTTCTGCATTATAAATTTCTGGGTGTAGCCAAGTTTCTGTTCCTGCAATTGTGTCTGGTTTCTCACATTCTAATAAAATGTCTAAGTCTGCTGTTTTGTTCCTAATGCTTTGAAAATTTATTACTAAGGTTTTTAGGTATTTTGGTATTGCTTCTTTAGTAGGTTTGTTTAGTGAGGCTGTTGTATTAATTTTAGTAAATTTAGGTTAAACAGGAGTGTATCTGACTAGTGGTTGGTAAGTTTGGTTTGGGATGGTGTTTAGGATGTTGTATGGGTTAGAACTGTCCGCATCAAAGGAATCAAACAGTCCTGATGTAAACTGTGGTAACCCACACGGTACACAGTGCCATGATGCGTCTTTGTTGCCTAAGGCATAATACACAGGTGTATTCATATGGAGACATGATGCATGGTACCCTGGATTTTATTCTACATCTCCTGCTATTAATATTAACAGTAATAGGTATTTATTTCTGCTGTGTCTGATTGAGAACTTCCATTTGTGATGGATTTGTGTACGTATCTTGGAGCAGTAGCGTCAATAAGGGGGTGCGAAGGGTGCGGTCGCACCGGGCGAAATCATTTTGGAGTTGACCACCAAGTTTAAAAAATTATATGTTGGCAAAAGCAGACACATCGGAAAAGATAATCTTATTAAAATCTCTAGATATATGCCCAAACATGCCTTGACATGTCTAGATGCATCATGGTAGTTTAAGTTTAAATGTCAAAGCACAACGTTATACAACTTCAGTCTTAAAGTTTAACAAAAGAAACCTGTTCAGGTGATGTTAGTCTGTTTCTAATTTTTATTAAATATCATTGTAAAATTTGGAATAACATTTGAATAAATGTCATAAACAGTTGGATTTTATAATAGATATGATACTCATTTTACATTTCAATAAAAATCAATAATAGTAAGTAATCAGCTCACTGTATAAGTTCAACAATAAGAACTAACTAGCACTAGTGTTTATTGGAACATATTTGAAGAAAGTTGATGGGAAGGGATGGCACCCAGAGCTACGGCACCGACACTGTCTGGGAGGTTTCCATTCAGTTTTTAGGTGATCAGTTGGATCTCTACTGTACTTTTTAGTTGATCAGTTGGATCTCTAGTCTACTTTTTAGGTGATCAGTTGGATCTCTACTCTACTTTTTAGGTGATCAGTTGGATCTCTACTCTACTTTTTAGTTAATCAGTTGGATCTCTAGTCTACTTTTTAGGTGATCAGTTGGATCTCTACTCTACTTTTTAGGTGATCAGTTGGATCTCTACTCTACTTTTTAGGTGATCAGTTGGATCTCTACTCTACTTTTTAGTTGATCAGTTGGATCTCTACTCTGCTTTTTAGGTGATCAGTTGGATCTCTACTCTACTTTTTAGTTGATCAGTTGGATCTCTACTCTACTTTTTAGGTGATCAGTTGGATCTCTACTCTACTTTTTAGTTGATCAATTGGATCTCTAGTCTACTTTTTAGGTGATCAGTTGGATCTCTACTCTACTTTTTAGTTAATCAGTTGGATCTCTACTCTACTTTTTAGGTGATCAGTTGGATCTCTACTCTACTTTTTAGGTGATCAGTTGGATCTCTACTCTACTTTTTAGTTAATCAGTTGGATCTCTAGTCTACTTTTTAGGTGATCAGTTGGATCTCTACTCTACTTTTTAGGTGATCAGTTGGATCTCTACTCTACTTTTTAGGTGATCAGTTGGATCTCTACTCTACTTTTTAGTTGATCAGTTGGATCTCTACTCTGCTTTTTAGGTGATCAGTTGGATCTCTACTCTACTTTTTAGTTGATCAGTTGGATCTCTACTCTACTTTTTAGGTGATCAGTTGGATCTCTACTCTACTTTTTAGTTGATCAATTGGATCTCTAGTCTACTTTTTAGGTGATCAGTTGGATCTCTACTCTACTTTTTAGTTAATCAGTTGGATCTCTACTCTACTTTTTAGGTGATCAGTTGGATCTCTACTCTACTTTTTAGTTGATCAGTTGGATCTCTACTCTACTTTTAAGGTGATCAGTTGGATCTCTACTCTACTTTTTAGGTGATCAGTTGGATCTCTACTCTACTTTTTAGTTGATCAGTTGGATCTCTACTCTACTTTTTAGGTGATCAGTTGGATCTCTACTCTACTTTTTAGTTAATCAGTTGGATCTCTACTCTACTTTTTAGGTGATCAGTTGGATCTCTACTCTACTTTTTAGTTGATCAGTTGGATCTCTACTCTACTTTTAAGGTGATCAGTTGGATCTCTACTCTACTTTTTAGGTGATCAGTTGGATCTCTACTCTACTTTTTAGTTGATCAGTTGGATCTCTACTCTACTTTTTAGGTGATCAGTTGGATCTCTACTCTACTTTTTAGTTATCAGTTGGATCTCTACTTTACTTATTCCAGAAGAGTTAGAAGAGACTTATCAAAGACGAAGTGTTGTGCTGTTTTCTTTTGTGTGGAAAAAAAAAGCCAAATAATTTTTTACAATTTTATTAATTTAAACGACCAAATCAAGACTATGGCTTAAATATTCCTGGTCCATTGGTGATTTCGATGGGGTGCGCCTATCTTTGTAATCTTGTTTTGTAAAAAAAAAATAGGTGCCGGTACTCAGTGAAGAATTGCCTAACTTTTAACTACTAATATATCAATAATAAAAGGTTAAAATACAAGAAAAGTAATAATTTTTCCCCACATTGAAAAAGGTGCCGGTAAGCCGTCACAAAAAAGCCCTTATATATATATATACAAGTATTGCTTGTTTAAGAGTATAAAGTTGGAATACATGTACATAACTGTGTACAATTTTGTTTTAGACTTTCCTTTGTTCTTGTAGGTTCATTATAGACATATATCAGACTAAGAAAAAATAAATAAATAAATAAAATATAAAAATATGAAAATTTAGCTAGTAGCCTTATGTATTTGTATCTCATAGCAGATAAACAATGAATGCTACTCTAGAAACCAGTTCTAACTCAGGGAAGCACGCAGCTAGCCCTAAACTGAATGACTTGTTTGGACTTCAACGGGAAACTGACAAACGGAAAAAAGCAGAGATTGAACTGGACAATCTTCACTTTAAAATAGTAAGTATCTATGTAGGTATCTTTGTAAGTGTCTTTGTAAGTATCTTTGTAAGTGTCTTTGTAAGTATCTTTGTAAGTATCTTTGTATTTCTTCCATTAACGTAGCGCTTATTCTATCTATTCTCAATCAAAGAACTAAAAATAAAAGGTAAACCTTCATTTTTTTAAAGCGAAAATTTCATTTCAAAACCAAACTTTGATGCTTCTTAATGTCTACTGTTATAAAACCAAACTTTGATGCTTCTTAATGTCTACTGTTATAAAAACAAACTTTGATGCTTCTTAATGTCTACTGTTATAAAAACAAAATTTCATGCTAGCAAATGTCTATCTTTTGTTTTGGTACAATTTAAATGGAAAGCAAGTGAATCTCTAGGCTACATTTCGTAATCCCAAGAGACTTGTATAGTTTCCAAACTTGGTACAGAGCAGGCCCTATATATTTGATCTCTATTCTTCTCAGGATGCAATGTTATCCAGCATGTCTTCAGACTCAGCAAGCAGGAGAGTTCCACAAGACGAAGAGGTATAGGGTTAATGTTCAAAACGCTATACAAAGTAATACGCGAGTACGATTTTAAAAAGTCACCAAAGTAACGTCTGTTTATTTTTTGAAGCTGTTTCTGATTGGTTGGAATAGTTTGATATTTCTGTTTCCTTGTATCCCGTGTTCTAGCTCTGTTACGTAGATCAGACTGACACTAATGACCCTAATTTTTAATTTACAAAATCTTAAACCTACCTATATTTTAATGAATGTTAATTTTTCCTGTTGAGTTTTTATCCATTGTAACGCTGGATTTTAAGTATGGATATATAGTACAGACATAAATATTGTGATACCAGTGATACAAATATTCCAGCGTAATTCGAGGATCTTAATAAGTTACTCAACAGTAGTCCAACGAATCATGATGCTATTTTACTATCTCCAGATGAAGCGCAGAATGACTAAGTGAACAAAATGTTATCCAGCCAGAAAGGCACAATATTAATGAATAAATCCACCTAGTGAAATAAATTGACGAATCATAGATAACAACAGATTTAACATTTGTACTCTAGAAAAACTGGTTATCAAAGTAAAAAAACATGTGTAACTACCATCAGTATGTAAAGAACGACTGGCCTTCAGTATTGGCCACCAATGTAACTGGCTATTCACCAATGAATGTACCACTCTAGGTTTACTGTTAATACGAATGTCGTGGGTTCTAGCTTGTTCTGTGTCTAGACTATGAACAAACTGAAATGAAGAAACAGATAGTGATCACTTTGTGAAGTCCAAGGTAGCAGACATGAAGTTTGGTTAGAATAAAGAATGAACCCTGAACTAGAGTTGTGCTTCTCAGGTCTCATATACTGGGTACATTGAATAGACGTCCAACAAAGTAGAATTGGTGATATGTCTTTGTACTTGGTGATATGTCTTTGTACTTGGTGATATGTCTTTGTACTTGGTGATATGTCATTGTACTTGGTGATATGTCTTTGTACTTGGTGATATGTCTTTGTACTTGGTGATATGTCTTTGTACTTGGTGATATGTCTTTGTACTTGGTGATATGTCTTTGTACTTGGTGATATGTCTTTGTACTTGGTGATATGTCTTTGTACTTGGTGTCTTTGTACGTGGTGATATGCCTTTGTACTTGGTGATATGTCTTTGTACTTGTTGACATATCCTAGCACTTGGTAATAGGTCTTAGCATTTGGTGACTTATCATAGCACTTGGTGTCATGTTTGTGTGGAATAACGACGTGTCTTTAAAGAATAAAATTATTTAAATCTTTCTTTAGGAGCTTATTATATCTCTGAACGAGGCCAATATTGGATGGGGGGGGGGTGGCGGCGTTGGAAGTAATATGAATGTCCTAAACCACCACTTGCCTTTATTAATTTGCATTAGCTGTTTTACAAGATAGCGTAGATATCTAAAATGTCATTTGTTCAGTTGTCTTGATCTACTTTTCAATGTGTCCTCAGTGTGTTATCTGTTTCTCTGCACCTGCCATCATGCAGACGTTTCCATGTGGCCACAAAGTTGTCTGCAGGCGATGTTTCGTCAAAACAATTCAAATGGCAGTCTGTCAACGATGTTTGCCACTGCGCTGTGTTGTCTGTCGAGACAAAATTTTGAGACTCAACAATACATTGCCCCACCATAGCCCCTCCACAGCAAGAGTGGTCACCCCAACGTTCTTCACTCCACCATTATCAAAATCCAGTCGACTGTCCATTGGTCCACTACTGACCATTAATTTACTGCACAAACCATGGAAACCTAACAATTTCTCATTTCGTGCAAGGCATTCACCAAAGTCAAAACCAGAAAGCAAGATTCCTGCAGTGGAATCCACAACCAGAATGTCTGTAGCAGACTCACACAAAGATTCCAGTGATAGAGATTGTGATATAGAAACTATAGTCTCATCACATAGCGATACATTTACTCGGAATCTGAAGACACGAGATTTGAGACAACAGACACGAGATTTGAGACAACAGACACCAGACATCAAACAGAAAACACCAGACATCAAACAGCAGACACCAGACATCAAACAGCAGACACCAGACTTTCGATGTCATATGAAATCAAATGATCCAAACGACAAGACATTGAACCATGACGTGTTGCGAGGCCAGCATTGTAAAATACACCCAGAATCAAGTAAACCTGTGTATTCCTTTTTAGATTCGAACCAAGCAGTTGGCGGACTGACTTCTCTGTCTGGTGCTACACCAAATCTTAACAAGGCCACAACATTTTTTAGCAAATTTTGGCCAAGGTCAAGTCGCCATAAACAAACTTCAGCTCTTAAAAAGGATTGATTCAATTATTTAGTTAAGTCACACATTAATTAGAAATAAGAAAATTTCAATGTAGCCTAGTGTATTTGTTTGAAAACTCTGAATCGCCAAAATCACTTGTGCACATTAACTTTGCATGCACGAGTAGTCAAACATTCTAGACTCACTTTGTTTTCAATGTAAGAAAATAAAATTTATTATTTCAAAGTTTTCAATTTGTGAATCTTTTTAATTTGTGAATCTTTCTGTCGTGAATATAAGACTTTTAGATAAAGATGTTTTATTTGATGGTAAGACAATGATAGCGAATACAAATGTGATGTTTTCTTTGGTTGAAAAATGTGTTGAAACATTTTAATTTGAAAATTGATAGGAAAAAACAACAATACAAAGTGGTATTTGATAAAATAAAAGTTTTGTTTTGTTTTCTGAAGGACTCATCTCAGACATTGAGCACATCTATTACTGAACGTATTTACTTGAAATTCTACAAACATTATCCACATAAAGTTCTACTTACTCTTCAACACGATATTCTAGTGTATCGCGCAATAAAGTTTAACCAACATTGTTCCAATCCAAAGTACAAATACTGGTCTTAATATCCTAGCAAATAAAGATGTCAATACCATAATACAACTGTGATCTAAAACAAATTAGGGGACTTAAAATGTTTGAAGTCTTGAAAGTCTACAAGTACGTAGTCCGGAAGTAGATACATCTCTGTCATGTCAGACCTAGTGAACATTGAGACACAATTGAAGCAAACAATCATACACGTACACCAGACCTAGTGAACACTGAGACACAATAGAAGCAAACAATCATACACGTACACCAGACCTAGACCAGTCTTCTTTATTGCACGCCTAGGCATGGTTCATTGGTTTGTCTGTTTCTTTGCTTTTTTGTGTGTTTGTTATTCTTTGTTTGTTTCACTTTTTTGTCTGTTTCTTTGTTTGTTTCTTTGCTTCATTATTTCTTTGTTTGTTTACTCTTTTGTTAGTAAGCCCCCCCACCCCTTTAGGTACTATAATTCAATAAAATACAAAATCTAACCTCAATTTTATCAGGGCTGTCAACTTAAAATTTTATGAGTAACATTGACAGACAAAAGGGAATCAAACTCATCTCGTCAGGTGACCAGCTGAGAGTTTCTTCCAGAAATGTCAGACCAAACTACAGCTCTTAACAATGTTACAAAGGATGTGAATTGTGGAACTAATTGCTCTATAAATAGAGATGAACTCAACTAAATACAGTCTAGGTAATGTCAAATAGATATTTCTATTTGCAGTTACGTCATATCCCACAGGAGACACATGCTCAAGCAGCACTGACAAACACAATGAGTGGATCTATAATTGTACAGTCTAGATTTGTTCACTCAGTGCCGATGTCTTCCGCTAGCTTAGGAGGAAGGCAAGGGTTGTAACTCTTGATAGCTATTTCGTAATCCCCCTAGCCCCAACAAAATTTTATTGGATAAGTGATATAAAGTTTCGGGGTGTTTGTGCGTGCGTGTGTGTGTGATTTTTTCACTTCCATTATGTAAAACTAGTCTTAGTTCTCTAGATGTTTGTAAAATGTTTTGCAAGTTTTGGATGTTCCATCAAAGTTGACAATCTACATCCTAGTCCAAAACTCCCGCAGCATGACTTGGGATGGCAGCGGGGAAGGTATGAGCCATGTACCCTCGAGACAACAGAACTACAGTCCAGAGCGCATACCACGCCGCCATGCGACTCTTATATTAAATCTTTTTTACATGTTCTGATAGGAAATGTTTGTAGATATGTTGTGATAGGAAATGTTTGTAGATATGTTCTGATAGGAAATGTTTGTAGATTTGTTCTGATGTAAATATTTCTTCTCCCCGCAAGGGTCGCCGATAGTCAGTTGACCTTTGCCCCGAAATCACTAGTAAATGTCCGAACATAAAATTTCAGCTACAGTGTGTACATGGTCACTGTTCCGGAAAGTCTGACCACTGCCGAATGAAATGAATCTCCTGAAAACATTCTTGTACAGCTGCAAGTCTTTAGTCTGTACTCAAGAACTGGACGAATTGGAAATCAGTCTACACGCTTTTGTCCTTATATATTCTTCTGTGCCAAAGCCACCACATATAATCTATTAAATCTTTGTGTCCTGTTAGTAGGAATATTTTTTAAGAAAGATTTACTTAATAAATGTGTTAAGCTTTTAAAATACCTATATTCTGTCCACAACAGCTTCCAGTTTAAGCGAAATAATTACCATTTGACAGACCTATAATTCTGATATCATGTGATTTCTTTCAAAGTAAGAGGTTTTTATCAAATAAATACTCTTGGTTTTAAATGCATTTGTGCCCTCGTGTTCTGAATGAAGTCTTGAAAGTTGAAAGTTGGCTCTTCCAAAAACAATGTAGAGATTGACATCTCTGTGTGTGGGCACGTGCTCTGTCACATAGAGGTTACTGAGGATCCAAACACATAATTAAATATCTAGAACCAAAGAAAATAGAACACGTGACCAGACAAGAGTTACCTCCATTTGTTAACCTCTCCACAGATACGCGGATTCACATTGTTCTACAGCAGTAGAGAGTTGAAGTCAGGAGCGTGATAAGTCAGATTCTTGATTAAAACAAAATAATCCACAAGATACTGCAGTCCACAGAATGATTCGTCAGAAGGAAAGATGAATCGACTCAATGAACTTGTTTGGCATATCTTAACTACGAAAGAAGGCATTTGAACAAAGAAATATCTTGAGTTGTAGTTCATTGTAGTTGGTCGCTATGTCCAAGTGTTTGTCACTGAAAGAATACATGAAGATTTCTAAATACTTGTAATTTTAGAGATATTCACTTGATCACTACAGCTTAGAGATATTCACTTGATCAATAAAGTAAAGACACATTCACTTGATCAATAAAGTAAAGACACATTCACTTGATCAATAAAGTAAAGACACATTCACTTGATCAATAAGGTAAAGACACATTCACTTGATCAATTAAGTAAAGACACATTCACTTGATAAATACAGTTAAGACACATTCACTTGATCAATAAAGTAAAGACACATTCACTTGATCAATAAAGTAAAGACACATTCACTTGATAAATACAGTTAAGACACATTCACTTGATCAATAAAGTAAAGACACATTCACTAGATAAATACAGTAAAGACACATTCACTTGATCAATAAAGTAAAGACACATTCACTTGATAAATACAGTTAAGACACATTCACTTGATCAATAAAGTTAAGACACATTCACTTGATCAATAAAGTTAAGACACATTCACTTGATCAATAAAGTTAAGACACATTCACTTGATCAATAAAGTTAAGACACATTCACCTGATCAATAAAGTAAAGACACATTCACTTGATCAATAAAGTAAAGACACATTCACTTGATAAATACAGTTAAGACACATTCACTTGATCAATAAAGTAAAGACACATTCACTTGATAAATACAGTTAAGACACATTCACTTGATAAATTAAGTTAAGACACATTCACTTGATCAATAAAGTAAAGACACATTCACTTGATAAATACAGTTAAGACACTTTCACTTGATCACTAAAGTAAAGACACATTCACTTGATCAATAAAGTAAAGACACATTCACTTGATCAATAAAGTAAAGACACATTCACTTGATCAATAAAGTAAAGACACATTCACTTGATCAATAAAGTAAAGACACATTCACTTGATA
Organism: Biomphalaria sudanica; assembly: GCA_036873155.1. Classification (NCBI taxonomy): domain Eukaryota; kingdom Metazoa; phylum Mollusca; class Gastropoda; family Planorbidae; genus Biomphalaria; species Biomphalaria sudanica. Next base: position 153,306 of record JAZGLO010005582.1, on the reverse strand, counting down.
AATACAGTTAAGACACATTCACTTGATCAATAAAGTAAAGACACATTCACTTGATCAATAAAGTAAAGACACATTCACTTGATCAATAAAGTAAAGACACATTCACTTGATAAATACAGTTAAGACACATTCACTTGATCAATAAAGTTAAGACACATTCACTTGATCAGTAAAGTTAAGACACATTCACTTGATCAATAAAGTTAAGACACATTCACTTGATCAATAAAGTTAAGACACATTCACCTGATCAATAAAGTAAAGACACATTCACTTGATCAATAAAGTAAAGACACATTCACTTGATCAATAAAGTAAAGACACATTCACTTGATCAATAAAGTAAAGACACATTCACTTGATCAATAAAGTAAAGACACATTCACTTGATAAATACAGTTAAGACACATTCACTTGATCAATAAAGTTAAGACACATTCACTTGATCAATAAAGTAAAGACACATTCACTTGATCAATAAAGTAAAGACACATTCACTTGATAAATACAGTTAAGACACATTCACTTGATCAATAAAGTTAAGACACATTCACTTGATCAATAAAGTTAAGACACATTCACTTGATCAATAAAGTTAAGACACATTCACTTGATCAATAAAGTTAAGACACATTTACTTGATCAATAAAGTTAAGACACATTTACCTGATCAATAAAGTAAAGACACATTCACTTGATCAATAAAGTAAAGACACATTCACTTGATCAATAAAGTAAAGACACATTCACTTGATCAATAAAGTAAAGACACATTCACTTGATAAATACAGTTAAGACACATTCACTTGATCAATAAAGTTAAGACACATTCACTTGATCAATAAAGTTAAGACACATTCACTTGATCAATAAAGTTAAGACACATTCACTTGATCAATAAAGTTAAGACACATTTACCTGATCAATAAAGTAAAGACACATTCACTTGATCAATAAAGTAAAGACACATTCACTTGATCAATAAAGTTAAGACACATTCACTTGATCAATAAAGTTAAGACACATTCACTTGATCAATAAAGTTAAGACACATTTACCTGATCAATAAAGTAAAGACACATTCACTTGATCAATAAAGTAAAGACACATTCACTTGATCAATAAAGTAAAGACACATTCACTTGATCAATAAAGTAAAGACACATTCACTTGATAAATACAGTTAATACACATTCACTTGATCAATAAAGTAAAGAAACATTCACTTGATCAATAAAGTAAAGACACATTCACTTGATCAATAAAGTAAAGACACATTCACTTGATAAATACAGTTAAGACACATTCACTTGATCAATAAAGTAAAGACACATTCACTAGATAAATACAGTAAAGACACATTCATTTGATCAATAAAGTAAAGACACATTCACTTGATAAATACAGTTAAGACACATTCACTTGATCAATAAAGTAAAGACACATTCACTTGATAAATACAGTTAAGACACATTCACTTGATCAATAAAGTAAAGACACATTCACTAGATAAATACAGTAAAGACACATTCACTTGATCACTAAAGTAAAGACACATTCACTTGATCAATAAAGTAAAGACACATTCACTTGATCACTACAGCTTAGAGATATTCACTTGATCAATAAAGTAAAGACACATTCACTTGATCAATAAAGTAAAGACACATTCACTTGATCAATAAAGTAAAGACACATTCACTTGATCAATAAAGTAAAGACACATTCAATTGATCAATAAAGTAAAGACACATTCACTTGATAAATACAGTTAAGACACATTCACTTGATCAATAAAGTAAAGACACATTCACTTGATCAATAAAGTAAAGACACATTCACTTGATCAATAAAGTAAAGACACATTCACTTGATAAATACAGTTAAGACACATTCACTTGATCAATAAAGTAAAGACACATTCACTAGATAAATACAGTAAAGACACATTCACTTGATCAATAAAGTAAAGACACATTCACTTGATAAATACAGTTAAGACACATTCACTTGATCAATAAAGTAAAGACACATTCACTTGATAAATACAGTTAAGACACATTCACTTGATCAATAAAGTAAAGACACATTCACTTGATCACTAAAGTAAAGACACATTCACTTGATCAATAAAGTAAAGACACATTCACTTGATCACTACAGCTTAGAGATATTCACTTGATCAATAAAGTTAAGACACATTCACTTGATCAATAAAGTAAAGACACATTCACTTGATAAATACAGTTAAGACACATTCACTTGATCAATAAAGTTAAGACACATTCACTTGATCAATAAAGTTAAGACACATTCACTTGATCAATAAAGTTAAGACACATTCACTTGATCAATAAAGTTAAGACACATTTACTTGATCAATAAAGTTAAGACACATTTACCTGATCAATAAAGTAAAGACACATTCACTTGATCAATAAAGTAAAGACACATTCACTTGATCAATAAAGTAAAGACACATTCACTTGATCAATAAAGTAAAGACACATTCACTTGATAAATACAGTTAAGACACATTCACTTGATCAATAAAGTTAAGACACATTCACTTGATCAATAAAGTTAAGACACATTCACTTGATCAATAAAGTTAAGACACATTCACTTGATCAATAAAGTTAAGACACATTTACCTGATCAATAAAGTAAAGACACATTCACTTGATCAATAAAGTAAAGACACATTCACTTGATCAATAAAGTTAAGACACATTCACTTGATCAATAAAGTAAAGACACATTCACTTGATCAATAAAGTTAAGACACATTCACTTGATAAATAAAGTAAAGACACATTCACTTGATAAATACAGCTAAGACACATTCACTTGATCAATAAAGTAAAGACACATTCACTTGATCAATAAAGTAAAGACACATTCACTTGATCAATAAAGTAGACACATTCACTTGATAAATACAGTTAAGACACATTCACTTGATCAATAAAGTAAAGACACATTCACTTGATCAATTCAGTTTAGAGATATTCACTTGATCAATTCAGTTTAGAGATATTTACTTGACGAAAACAGTTTAGAGATATTCACTTGACAAATACAGTTAAGACACATTCACTTGAACATGTTGAAGGTCTGGAAAAACGAAACTCAAACTATTCCAGTGAAATGTTTCTTCTCAGCCTAAGAGTTGTCTGCCCATAAGATCAAAGAACCAAAGCTAGTTGTGTGTGTGTTGGTGTGTGTCAGAGAGAGAGAGAATGCATAGAAGGCAACAAATAAATTTAAAGTGGGTAAGTAGCAGCTGAACAAGACACCCACAGACAACAGCTTTGGCTGTTTTATTTGAGAAAAAATATGTAGGTCACTGCTGGGTCAGCGAAGCCTCAAGAAATAATGCATATTTCTTCTTCCGATTCCAACATGAATTTTTGTCATTAAAAAACCCAAACTTGCTAGAAAAGACACTGACAACAGAACCACTTCAGCCACAACTTGGTAACCTTTGCTTCACCAACAGTGAGCTTCTATTTTAGCGTAAGGCCAGATACATCTTCCTTTTCTTTCATTTCTTTTCTTCTAGCACTCCTCGCCACTTGAAATGATTCCTACATTTCCCTTCACCAGCAGCTGGTTCTAAGTAGGTCATCTGCTGTGCTGTGCGCGTGCACGACTGATCGTGTGCTTACGGCTGGGTCGATATTGGCCCAGATTGTCTCCGGATGTTGAGCTATTGAGATATATTCTGTCTCCGGACATAAGTTTACTTCCACTAGACACTGGTCCACCGAGGGAATGCTAAATTACATGTTGTTGCTATTTTTTTCAATGAATACACAGTTTCTTATTAGCGCAGAGATGGACGAAAGAGGTAAATAATCTCTGGCTAGAAATAACATAGAAATCTAGTTTTAGGTAGATAATATTTTTAAACCAACTGGAAACAACGAATTATTGCCCCTGTTTTTTCTGTTTATTCTTGTAACTACTGTAACACGTTGGTCTCCTTACAAACCAGTCCATCATATGAAGGGAGACAAGTTGTCATGAATGAAATATATAGAAATATGCACAACTTCTCTATTCAAATACAACTTCAGCGGAGTTATAAGCCCTGTAAAGTTTACATAAATTTAAGAACGAAATGATAATTATCGCCAGTACTGAATGACTCTGATAAAGTATCGCTTAGGTGATCGCATGGATACAATTCACCAAGGGAAACTGCCTTAGGTCACACGTTTGGAAGGATAGTTAACAATGTAAACAAAAAATAAACATGGGGGATTTTTGACGGAGGTAGGGGGGAGGAGTTCATAGCTCTTGAAACGTATTTCATCTGAAAGTCCCCAACCAAATCTCAAAGACACGAGGGTGTAGGTAACGTAAGTTTCTAGCCGCATATCTTGGAACTATGGATCAGGTGTTTCAATTACGTGAGTATCTATTGTGGGACTACAAATCATTGAACACTGGGACGTTATATATTTCTTTTTTCTATTCTATTTGTGGTGTTAAAATGAACTCCGTACTTTGGAACGAACATTCACTCACATTTTAAAAAGACTTTTAGGAGCTGTAGTGAATCAATGCTAAGCATTCCGTCTAGAGATCTTCACATTCCAAGACACTTTCAAATGTTCTCACCAATAACTTTTTCTTTTCCCAACTATTTCGTTTACTGCATAGAAATAAGAGAGACCGGGGGAGGGGGGAGTTAGGCAGAAATGATCGAAGAGAATAAGGATTGAAACATCGCAGCAGGGAACAAGCAGAGATTGTAGTAATGCATTCATTAAGGATTGAAACATCGTCGCAGGGAACAAGCAGAAATTGTAGTAATGCATTCATTAAGGATTGAAACATCGTCGCAGGGAACAAGCAGAGATTGTAGTAATGCATTCATTAAGGATTGAAACATCGCAGCAGGGAACAAGCAGAGATTGTAGTAATGCATTCATTAAGGATTGAAACATCGTCGCAGGGAACAAGCAGAAATTGTAGTAATGCATTCATTAAGGATTAAAACATCGCCGCATGGAACAAGCAGAAATTGTAGTAATGCATTCATTAAGGACTGAAACATCGCCGCATGGAACAAGCAGAGATTGTAGTAATGCATTCATTAAGGACTGAAACATCGCCGCATGGAACAAGCAGAAATTGTAGTAATGCATTCATTAAGGATTAAAACATCGCCGCATGGAACAAGCAGAAATTGTAGTAATGCACTTTATTCATCGATATAGAAAATCTGATGATTGAGAGGCAGTTTACGTCAAACTTTTCTCACAACGTTGAGACTATTGAGACACTCCAAGACAAGGTGGCAAAGACATTCATAGAGTAAATATCAACGATAGAGACACTTGTAATACGATAAGATACGATAAGAAGATAACATAATTGCATTGGTCCAAACCAATAAAAACTCAATTGGACAACAACAAAGTGTCCACCTCAGCAGTAGTACACATTTAGATACAAACACGAACAACATTCTTATCTTATCTTATCTAATACAGACGTTACTTCAAAAAGGAATATGATTACGTCCTACGGGTCATGCATTTAGTCATGAATATTAACCACTGACCTAAATTCTGCCAAGTCACTGGTTTTCCTGGCTAGCTCAGGCAACCCACTCCATGCTCTAATAGCACTAGGGAAGAAGGAGTATTTGTACACATTTGTCCTAGCATATGGGACGAGGAATGTGCCTTTATCTTTGTGTCTTTCAGAGTATTTTATTAAATTTTGTTTTTGTATTTTAAGATTATGGTTCAGTGTTTTATGTCTACTTGCTACTTTATGAGAAGTGAAAGTAGACAAGATAAAGACACGTAAAGACGCGAGGTGGCAATGAAAGAGTCAACGAGACACAGTGGAGGAAATGATCACACACGCACAGTTTTTACTTTCTAAAAATAGAAATATCTTGCATTAACTTTATTTCCTCAAATTTGAAGAGTTCTAGGAACTGTTACAAGGGTAGCTAGGACGGCAAAATAAAGTCTAGCCCTAGGCCGAAACAAAATAAAGCAAAATCTACGCCTTTGAATCGAAGGATTCGAAGCTATACACAGTACAGTCTCCATTAAGCTATACACAGTACAGTCTCCATTAAGCAATACACAGTACATCCTCCATTAAGCTATAAACAGTACAGCCTCCATTAAGCTATAAAAAGTACAGTCTCCATTAAGCTATAAACAGTATATCCTCCATTAAGCTATACACAGTACAGTCCCCAATAAGCTATAGAGATAGACAGTACATTCTCCATAAAAATGTTCAAACCATCAAGTATTAGCTCTAATACAAAATTAAGGTTTAAAAACGTCAGAGTTTTAGTATTGTTCAGTAGCAAAGTACGTCCTACACTAAGAAAAAGGCCAGGGGGGGGCTACATTGCTGCTTATGAATTGGACTGAATCTCCCCCTCTCAGTCGATATGCTGGACCATTTGAACTCGATGTGTGTTTGCTATTTCAATGCATGCACATTTCACGTGGAGTCCCCGTAGGAATATTCACTGACAGTGTCATAGCCATCGTGTGTATTGAGATGCCAACTATTCATGAGCTCTTATTGAAATGTCCTGGTTAGAAGGTGGACAAGTAAAATATTTCATGTCCTCTAGCACAGAACACTGCAGCAAAGTCTTGTAAGTATTGAATGGAACTAATCGTTTCATTATCAGGATCAGCTGTTAGGCAATGTACGCACTGACACAAACATACATAGAGACACACATGTAAGAAGAAAGAAACACAGACTCTCAGAGACACACTCTCATAGAGACTCTCAGAGACACACTCTCATAGAGACTCTCAGAGACCCACTCTCATAGAGATTCTCAGAGACACTCTCATTAGAGATTCTCAGAGACACACTCTCATAGAGATTCTCAGAGACACACTCTCATAGAGATTCTCAGAGACACTCTCATAGAGACTCTCAGAAACTCGCAAACTTTTTATTTTAGAAAGACAAGAGAGACAGGGAGAGAGAGAATTGATACGCGCCCATCTCCAAGATAGAAAGAAACTAAAGGTCTTGAGAGCTGTCAAGAGGTCGATACTGTCTTATTGAATGGTGTGCCTGGGTTGGAAAGAAAAAAGATTGAATTCGAAAGTCTAGTCACATAATTGGCAGATGACGTCCAACTAGGTTTCGGAGAAAATGTTTATAGCGATAATCTATTATCCTGATTCGACCAAAATAAACGCAAACTTGAGATCGAAATACACATGCATGTAAGCATAGACACTTACATGCATATGTAGATACTTACATATATACATACGTCAGACAATCACATTCATTTGTAGATTATGTTTGATTTGGTAATTGTATATAAATATGACCATCTTTTATCTTTTTCATCTGCGTTGATTATTTCCTTTAAAAGTTAACCCAGATAGATAGATAGATAGATAGATAGATTGATTGATTGATTGATTGATTGATAAATTGATTGATTGATTGATTGATTGATAAATAGATAAATAGATTAGATAGATAGATAGATAGATAGATAGATAGATAGATAGATAGATAGATAGATAGATAGATAGATAGATAGATAGAAATGAACATGTATTTTACTTCCAGATATAAATGAACAAAAACTGCACGAAGATCTATTTCATAAAAACAGTTACAACAGTTTGATTCGACCAGTTGTCAACACCAGCAGTAGCCTAGAGATCAATTTTAGTTTAGTCCTCAGTGCTATCATCAACGTAGATGAGAAGAATCAAGTCATCATTACCAATGTCTGGTTACAAATGGTTAGTTCCATTTCTGTCTGTCTGGTTACAAATGGTTAGTTCCATTTCTGTCTGTCTGGTTACAAATGGTTAGTTCCATTTCTGTCTGTCTGGTTACTAATGGTTAGTTCCATTTCTGTCTGTCTGGTTACAAATGGTTAGTTCCATTTCTGTCTGTCTGGTTACTAATGGTTAGTTCCATTTCTGTCTGTCTGGTTACTAATGGTTAGTTCCATTTCTGTCTGTCTGGTTACTAATGGTTAGTTCCATTTCTGTCTGTCTGGTTACTAATGGTTAGTTCCATTTCTGTCGGTCTGGTTACTAATGGTTAGTTCCATTTCTATCTGTCTGGTTACAAATGGTTAGTTCCATTTCTGTCTGTCTGGTTACAAATGGTTAGTTCCATTTCTGTCTGTCTGGTTACTAATGGTTAGTTCCATTTCTGTCTGTCTGGTTACTAATGGTTAGTTCCATTTCTGTCTGTCTGGTTACAAATGGTTAGTTCCATTTCTGTCTGTCTGGTTACAAATGGTTAGTTCCATTTCTGTCTGTCTGGTTACTAATGGTTTGTTCCATTTCTGTCTGTCTGGTTACAAATGGTTAGTTCCATTTCTGTCTGTCTGGTTACAAATGGTTAGTTCCATTTCTATATGTCTGGTTACAAATGGTTAGTTCCATTTCTGTCTGTCTGGTTACAAATGGTTAGTTCCATTTCTGTCTGTCTGGTTACAAATGGTTAGTTCCATTTCTGTCTGTCTGGTTACAAATGGTTAGTTCCATTTCTGTCTGTCTGGTTACAAATGGTTAGTTCCATTTCTGTCTGTCTGGTTACAAATGGTTAGTTCCATTTCTGTCTGTCTGGTTACTAATGGTTAGTTCCATTTCTGTCTGTCTGGTTACTAATGGTTAGTTCCATTTCTGTCTGTCTGGTTACAAATGGTTAGTTCCATTTCTGTCTGTCTGGTTACAAATGGTTAGTTCCATTTCTGTCTGTCTGGTTACAAATGGTTAGTTCCATTTCTGTCTGTCTGGTTACAAATGGTTAGTTCCATTTCTGTCTGTCTGGTTACTAATGGTTAGTTCCATTTCTGTCTGTCTGGTTACTAATGGTTAGTTCCATTTCTGTCTGTCTGGTTACTAATGGTTAGTTCCATTTCTGTCTGTCTGGTTACTAATGGTTAGTTCCATTTCTGTCGGTCTGGTTACTAATGGTTAGTTCCATTTCTATCTGTCTGGTTACAAATGGTTAGTTCCATTTCTGTCTGTCTGGTTACAAATGGTTAGTTCCATTTCTGTCTGTCTGGTTACTAATGGTTAGTTCCATTTCTGTCTGTCTGGTTACTAATGGTTAGTTCCATTTCTGTCTGTCTGGTTACAAATGGTTAGTTCCATTTCTGTCTGTCTGGTTACAAATGGTTAGTTCCATTTCTGTCTGTCTGGTTACAAATGGTTAGTTCCATTTCTGTCTGTCTGGTTACAAATGGTTAGTTCCATTTCTGTCTGTCTGGTTACTAATGGGTTGTTCCATTTCTGTCTGTCTGGTTACAAATGGTTAGTTCCATTTCTGTCTGTCTGGTTACAAATGGTTAGTTCCATTTCTATATGTCTGGTTACAAATGGTTAGTTCCATTTCTGTCTGTCTGGTTACAAATGGTTAGTTCCATTTCTGTCTGTCTGGTTACAAATGGTTAGTTCCATTTCTGTCTGTCTGGTTACTAATGGTTAGTTCCATTTCTGTCTGTCTGGTTACAAATGGTTAGTTCCATTTCTGTCTGTCTGGTTACAAATGGTTAGTTCCATTTCTGTCTGTCTGGTTACAAATGGTTAGTTCCATTTCTGTCTGTCTGGTTACAAATGGTTAGTTCCATTTCTGTCTGTCTGGTTACAAATGGTTAGTTCCATTTCTGTCTGTCTGGTTACAAATGGTTAGTTCCATTTCTGTCTGTCTGGTTACAAATGGTTAGTTCCATTTCTGTCTGTCTGGTTACAAATGGTTAGTTCCATTTCTGTCTGTCTGGTTACTAATGGTTAGTTCCATTTCTGTCTGTCTGGTTACAAATGGTTAGTTCCATTTCTGTCTGTCTGGTTACAAATGGTTAGTTCCATTTCTGTCTGTCTGGTTACTAATGGTTAGTTCCATTTCTGTCTGTCTGGTTACTAATGGTTAGTTCCATTTCTGTCTGTCTGGTTACTAATGGTTAGTTCCATTTCTGTCTGTCTGGTTACTAATGGTTAGTTCCATTTCTGTCTGTCTGGTTACAAATGGTTAGTTCCATTTCTGTCTGTCTGGTTACAAATGGTTAGTTCCATTTCTGTCTGTCTGGTTACAAATGGTTAGTTCCATTTCTGTCTGTCTGGTTACTAATGGTTAGTTCCATTTCTGTCTGTCTGGTTACTAATGGTTAGTTCCATTTCTGTCTGTCTGGTTACAAATGGTTAGTTCCATTTCTGTCTGTCTGGTTACAAATGGTTAGTTCCATTTCTGTCTGTCTGGTTACAAATGGTTAGTTCCATTTCTGTCTGTCTGGTTACAAATGGTTAGTTCCATTTCTGTCTGTCTGGTTACAAATGGTTAGTTCCATTTCTGTCTGTCTGGTTACAAATGGTTAGTTCCATTTCTGTCTGTCTGGTTACTAATGGTTAGTTCCATTTCTGTCTGTCTGGTTACAAATGGTTAGTTCCATTTCTGTCTGTCTGGTTACTAATGGTTAGTTCCATTTCTGTCTGTCTGGTTACTAATGGTTAGTTCCATTTCTGTCTGTCTGGTTACTAATGGTTAGTTCCATTTCTGTCTGTCTGGTTACAAATGGTTAGTTCCATTTCTGTCTGTCTGGTTACAAATGGTTAGTTCCATTTCTGTCTGTCTGGTTACTAATGGTTAGTTCCATTTCTGTCTGTCTGGTTACAAATGGTTAGTTCCATTTCTGTCTGTCTGGTTACAAATGGTTAGTTCCATTTCTGTCTGTCTGGTTACTAATGGTTAGTTCCATTTCTGTCTGTCTGGTTACAAATGGTTAGTTCCATTTTGTCTGTCTGGTTACAAATGGTTAGTTCCATTTCTGTCTGTCTGGTTACAAATGGTTAGTTCCATTTCTGTCTGTCTGGTTACAAATGGTTAGTTCCATTTCTGTCTGTCTGGTTACAAATGGTTAGTTCCATTTCTGTCTGTCTGGTTACAAATGGTTAGTTCCATTTCTGTCTGTCTGGTTACAAATGGTTAGTTCCATTTCTGTCTGTCTGGTTACAAATGGTTAGTTCCATTTCTGTCTGTCTGGTTACAAATGGTTAGTTCTATTTCTGTCTGGTTACTAATGATTAGTTCCATTTCTGTCTGTCTGGTTACAAATGGTTAGTTCCATTTCTGTCTGTCTGGTTACAAATGGTTAGTTCCATTTCTGTCTGGTTACAAATGGTTAGTTCCATTTCTGTCTGTCTGGTTACAAATGGTTAGTTCCATTTCTGTCTGTCTGGTTACAAATGGTTAGTTCCATTTCTGTCTGTCTGGTTACAAATGGTTAGTTCCATTTCTGTCTGTCTGGTTACTAATGGTTTGTTCCATTTCTGTCTGTCTGGTTACAAATGGTTAGTTCCATTTCTGTCTGTCTGGTTACAAATGGTTAGTTCCATTTCTATATGTCTGGTTACAAATGGTTAGTTCCATTTCTGTCTGTCTGGTTACAAATGGTTAGTTCCATTTCTGTCTGTCTGGTTACTAATGGTTTGTTCCATTTCTGTCTGTCTGGTTACAAATGGTTAGTTCCATTTCTGTCTGTCTGGTTACAAATGGTTAGTTCCATTTCTATATGTCTGGTTACAAATGGTTAGTTCCATTTCTGTCTGTCTGGTTACAAATGGTTAGTTCCATTTCTGTCTGTCTGGTTACAAATTGTTAGTTCCATTTCTGTCTGTCTGGTTACAAATGGTTAGTTCCATTTCTGTCTGTCTGGTTACAAATGGTTAGTTCCATTTCTGTCTGTCTGGTTACAAATGGTTAGTTCCATTTCTGTCTGTCTGGTTACTAATGGTTAGTTCCATTTCTGTCTGTCTGGTTACTAATGGTTAGTTCCATTTCTGTCTGTCTGGTTACAAATGGTTAGTTCCATTTCTGTCTGTCTGGTTACAAATGGTTAGTTCCATTTCTGTCTGTCTGGTTACTAATGGTTAGTTCCATTTCTGTCTGTCTGGTTACTAATGGTTAGTTCCATTTCTGTCTGTCTGGTTACTAATTGTTAGTTCCATTTCTGTCTGTCTGGTTACAAATGGTTAGTTCCATTTCTGTCGGTCTGGTTACAAATGGTTAGTTCCATTTCTATCTGTCTGGTTACAAATGGTTAGTTCCATTTCTGTCTGTCTGGTTACAAATGGTTAGTTCCATTTCTGTCTGTCTGGTTACTAATGGTTAGTTCCATTTCTGTCTGTCTGGTTACTAATGGTTAGTTCCATTTCTGTCTGTCTGGTTACAAATGGTTAGTTCCATTTCTGTCTGTCTGGTTACAAATGGTTAGTTCCATTTCTGTCTGTCTGGTTACAAATGGTTAGTTCCATTTCTGTCTGTCTGGTTACTAATGGTTTGTTCCATTTCTGTCTGTCTGGTTACAAATGGTTAGTTCCATTTCTGTCTGTCTGGTTACAAATGGTTAGTTCCATTTCTGTCTGTCTGGTTACAAATGGTTAGTTCCATTTCTGTCTGTCTGGTTACAAATGGTTAGTTCCATTTCTGTCTGTCTGGTTACAAATGGTTAGTTCCATTTCTGTCTGTCTGGTTACAAATGGTTAGTTCCATTTCTGTCTGTCTGGTTACTAATGGTTAGTTCCATTTCTGTCTGTCTGGTTACAAATGGTTAGTTCCATTTCTGTCTGTCTGGTTACAAATGGTTAGTTCCATTTCTGTCTGTCTGGTTACTAATGGTTAGTTCCATTTCTGTCTGTCTGGTTACAAATGGTTAGTTCCATTTCTGTCTGTCTGGTTACAAATGGTTAGTTCCATTTCTGTCTGTCTGGTTACAAATGGTTAGTTCCATTTCTGTCTGTCTGGTTACTAATGGTTAGTTCCATTTCTGTCTGTCTGGTTACTAATGGTTAGTTCCATTTCTGTCTGTCTGGTTACAAATGGTTAGTTCCATTTCTGTCTGTCTGGTTACAAATGGTTAGTTCCATTTCTGTCTGTCTGGTTACAAATGGTTAGTTCCATTTCTGTCTGTCTGGTTACTAATGGTTAGTTCCATTTCTGTCTGTCTGGTTACAAATGGTTAGTTCCATTTCTGTCTGTCTGGTTACAAATGGTTAGTTCCATTTCTATATGTCTGGTTACAAATGGTTAGTTCCATTTCTGTCTGTCTGGTTACTAATGGTTAGTTCCATTTCTGTCTGTCTGGTTACAAATGGTTAGTTCCATTTCTGTCTGTCTGGTTACTAATGGTTAGTTCCATTTCTGTCTGTCTGGTTACTAATGGTTAGTTCCATTTCTGTCTGTCTGGTTACTAATGGTTAGTTCCATTTCTGTCTGTCTGGTTACAAATGGTTAGTTCCATTTCTGTCTGTCTGGTTACAAATGGTTAGTTCCATTTCTGTCTGTCTGGTTACTAATGGTTAGTTCCATTTCTGTCTGTCTGGTTACAAATGGTTAGTTCCATTTCTGTCTGTCTGGTTACAAATGGTTAGTTCCATTTCTGTCTGTCTGGTTACAAATGGTTAGTTCCATTACTGTCTGTCTGGTTACAAATGGTTAGTTCCATTTCTGTCTGTCTGGTTACTAATGGTTTGTTCCATTTCTGTCTGTCTGGTTACAAATGGTTAGTTCCATTTCTGTCTGTCTGGTTACAAATGGTTAGTTCCATTTCTATATGTCTGGTTACAAATGGTTAGTTCCATTTCTGTCTGTCTGGTTACAAATGGTAAGATTCGTTTCTTTCTGTCTGGTTACAAATGGTTAGTTCCATTTCTGTCTGTCTGGTTACTAATGGTTAGTTCCATTTCTGTCTGTCTGGTTACAAATGGTTAGTTCCATTTCTGTCTGTCTGGTTACAAATGGTTAGTTCCATTTCTGTCTGTCTGGTTACAAATGGTTAGTTCCATTTCTGTCTGTCTGGTTACAAATGGTTAGTTCCATTTCTGTCTGTCTGGTTACAAATGGTTAGTTCCATTTCTGTCTGTCTGGTTACTAATGGTTAGTTCCATTTCTGTCTGTCTGGTTACAAATGGTTAGTTCCATTTCTGTCTGTCTGGTTACAAATGGTTAGTTCCATTTCTGTCTGTCTGGTTACAAATGGTTAGTTCCATTTCTATATGTCTGGTTACAAATGGTTAGTTCCATTTCTGTCTGTCTGGTTACAAATGGTAAGATTCGTTTCTTTCTGTCTGGTTACAAATGGTTAGTTCCATTTCTGTCTGTCTGGTTACTAATGGTTAGTTCCATTTCTGTCTGTCTGGTTACAAATGGTTAGTTCCATTTCTGTCTGTCTGGTTACAAATGGTTAGTTCCATTTCTGTCTGTCTGGTTACAAATGGTTAGTTCCATTTCTGTCTGTCTGGTTACAAATGGTTAGTTCCATTTCTGTCTGTCTGGTTACTAATGGTTAGTTCCATTTCTGTCTGTCTGGTTACTAATGGTTAGTTCCATTTCTGTCTGTCTGGTTACAAATGGTTAGTTCCATTCTGTCTGTCTGGTTACAAATGGTTAGTTCCATTTCTGTCTGTCTGGTTACAAATGGTTAGTTCCATTTCTGTCTGTCTGGTTACAAATGGTTAGTTCCATTTCTGTCTGTCTGGTTACAAATGGTTAGTTCCATTTCTGTCTGTCTGGTTACAAATGGTTAGTTCCATTTCTGTCTGTCTGGTTACAAATGGTTAGTTCCATTTCTGTCTGGTTACTAATGATTAGTTCCATTTCTGTCTGTCTGGTTACAAATGGTTAGTTCCATTTCTGCCTGTCTGGTTACAAATGGTTAGTTCCATTTCTGTCTGGTTACAAATGGTTAGTTCCATTTCTGTCTGTCTGGTTACAAATGGTTAGTTCCATTTCTGTCTGTCTGGTTACTAATGGTTAGTTCCATTTCTGTCTGTCTGGTTACTAATGGTTAGTTCCATTTATGTCTGTCTGGTTACAAATGGTTAGTTCCATTTCTGTCTGTCTGGTTACTAATGGTTAGATCCATTTCTGTCTGTCTGGTTACTAATGGTTAGTTCCATTTCTGTCTGTCTGGTTACTAATGGTTAGTTCCATTTCTGTCTGTCTGGTTACAAATGGTTAGTTCCATTTCTGTCTGTCTGGTTACTAATGGTTAGTTCCATTTCTGTCTGTCTGGTTACTAATGGTTAGTTCCATTTCTGTCTGTCTGGTTACTAATGGTTAGTTCCATTTCTGTCTGTCTGGTTACAAATGGTTAGTTCCATTTCTGTCTGTCTGGTTACAAATGGTTAGTTCCATTTCTGTCTGTCTGGTTACAAATGGTTAGTTCCATTTCTGTCTGTCTGGTTACAAATGGTTAGTTCCATTTTTTTCTGTCTGATTACAAATGGTTAGTTCCATTTCTATCTGTTTGGTTACAAATGGTAAGATTCGTTTCTTTCTGTCTGGTTACAAATGGTTAGTTCCATTTCTGTCTGTCTGGTTACTAATGGTTAGTTCCATTTCTGTCTGTCTGGTTACAAATGGTTAGTTCCATTTCTGTCTGTCTGGTTACAAATGGTTAGTTCCATTTCTGTCTGTCTGGTTACAAATGGTTAGTTCCATTTCTGTCTGTCTGGTTACAAATGGTTAGTTCCATTTCTGTCTGTCTGGTTACAAATGGTTAGTTCCATTTCTGTCTGTCTGGTTACTAATGGTTAGTTCCATTTCTGTCTGTCTGGTTACAAATGGTTAGTTCCATTTCTGTCTGTCTGGTTACAAATGGTTAGTTCCATTTCTGTCTGTCTGGTTACAAATGGTTAGTTCCATTTCTATATGTCTGGTTACAAATGGTTAGTTCCATTTCTGTCTGTCTGGTTACAAATGGTAAGATTCGTTTCTTTCTGTCTGGTTACAAATGGTTAGTTCCATTTCTGTCTGTCTGGTTACTAATGGTTAGTTCCATTTCTGTCTGTCTGGTTACAAATGGTTAGTTCCATTTCTGTCTGTCTGGTTACAAATGGTTAGTTCCATTTCTGTCTGTCTGGTTACAAATGGTTAGTTCCATTTCTGTCTGTCTGGTTACAAATGGTTAGTTCCATTTCTGTCTGTCTGGTTACTAATGGTTAGTTCCATTTCTGTCTGTCTGGTTACTAATGGTTAGTTCCATTTCTGTCTGTCTGGTTACAAATGGTTAGTTCCATTCTGTCTGTCTGGTTACAAATGGTTAGTATCATTTCTGTCTGTCTGGTTACAAATGGTTAGTTCCATTTCTGTCTGTCTGGTTACAAATGGTTAGTTCCATTTCTGTCTGTCTGGTTACAAATGGTTAGTTCCATTTCTGTCTGTCTGGTTACAAATGGTTAGTTCCATTTCTGTCTGTCTGGTTACAAATGGTTAGTTCCATTTCTGTCTGGTTACTAATGATTAGTTCCATTTCTGTCTGTCTGGTTACAAATGGTTAGTTCCATTTCTGCCTGTCTGGTTACAAATGGTTAGTTCCATTTCTGTCTGGTTACAAATGGTTAGTTCCATTTCTGTCTGTCTGGTTACAAATGGTTAGTTCCATTTCTGTCTGTCTGGTTACTAATGGTTAGTTCCATTTCTGTCTGTCTGGTTACTAATGGTTAGTTCCATTTATGTCTGTCTGGTTACAAATGGTTAGTTCCATTTCTGTCTGTCTGGTTACTAATGGTTAGATCCATTTCTGTCTGTCTGGTTACTAATGGTTAGTTCCATTTCTGTCTGTCTGGTTACTAATGGTTAGTTCCATTTCTGTCTGTCTGGTTACAAATGGTTAGTTCCATTTCTGTCTGTCTGGTTACTAATGGTTAGTTCCATTTCTGTCTGTCTGGTTACTAATGGTTAGTTCCATTTCTGTCTGTCTGGTTACTAATGGTTAGTTCCATTTCTGTCTGTCTGGTTACAAATGGTTAGTTCCATTTCTGTCTGTCTGGTTACAAATGGTTAGTTCCATTTCTGTCTGTCTGGTTACAAATGGTTAGTTCCATTTCTGTCTGTCTGGTTACAAATGGTTAGTTCCATTTTTTTCTGTCTGATTACAAATGGTTAGTTCCATTTCTATCTGTTTGGTTACAAATGGTAAGATTCGTTTCTTTCTGTCTGTTTACAAATGGTTAGTTCCATTTCTTTCTTTTTGGTTACAAATAATTTGTTTTATTTCTTTGCTGCATGCCGGAATAATATTTTAGTACATTTCAAACAAAATTTTATAATAAGTTTTAACAACAGACCTATAGATCTATATAGGTCTGTGGTTTCAACAATATTTTCTAAAATCCTTATGAAAATGCGTATCTAAAAATAAAATGTTAGCTTGAATTTAATCCAATGCACGGTTGCAGAACAGTTCTGTTCATATCTATTTGACAACTTGTGTCCAACGTTTTGCTCGAGGAGTGATTAATATTCAAATGACAATCGATTTTTGAAAAAACAAAATTTCGTCCAAATTTTGTGTTTCCATCTGACTTTTGGTCTTTAGAACATTTGACATGGGTCAATGAATTAGAACTTCACACTTTTCTAAATATTTCTGTGTCTAAAACCTAATTCACTACTGGCCAGAACTTCACAGCACAACTTGCAAAGCTCAAAACAATATGGAAAGACAAAGACATAGCCTCGACTCTAAAATCAGACTGAAACGCTCCTGATGTGGTCGTGGCCACATTCTTGTATACTTGCGAAACTTGGACGCTGACTGCAGAACTAGAGAGGAGGATCCTAGCAATGGAATTGAGATGCTTTAGAAGGATCCTAGCAATGGAATTGAGATGCTTTAGAAGGATCATAGTAATGGAATTGAGATGCTTTAGAAGGATCATAGTAATGGAATTGAGATGCTTTAGAAGGATCCTAGTAATGGAATTGAGATGTTTAGAAGGATCCTAGTAATGGAATTGAGATGCTTTAGAAGGATCCTAGTAATGGAATTGAGTTGCTTTAGAAGGATCCTAGTAATGGAATTGAGATGCTTTAGAAGGATCCTAGTAATGGAATTGAGATGCTTTAGAAGGATCCTAGTAATGGAATTGAGATGCTTTAGAAGGATCCTAGTAATGGAATTGAGATGCTTTAGAAGGATGCTAGGTATAAAAGTCTGCATCACTAATGAGGATCACAATGACAAAAAGGGCCCCAAGATGATCATTTGACTTCTGTCAAAAAACGCAAGCTAAAACTTTATGGCCATATCACAAGATTTTCAGGGCTTGAGAAGACCTTCCTTCACGGAAAAGTACCAGGAAAAGAAGAAGCAGACGTAGTTTCGCTATCTATTAAAGAGGGACGAGGTTTAACATCCGCCTTGAGCAGAGTTGTGTTTACGGAGCGCCTTAAGGCAGCACAGAAAATCTTCTCCGAGATACCCCTCTACCCACTGGTCCACAAAAGAGATTGGACCTTAGCGCCTCGAGCATGCTAAGAGTACGCAAGAAAGATATTCTATTCAAGGGAAAAGACATAGGCATGGACAAAGACGGTCGGCAGATCATGTGTGGTGCCCCACCGGTTAAACAGACTAAGGGATGGGTGAAGTTGCCGAAGATCAAACCTCAGTAGCGACAATGATCGCACACCTTTCAAAGTAACACATCTATTTAATAAGTACATCTATCTAAATCAACACATCTAAATTAACATTGAAATAAACACATAATAAAACTAGAAAAAAAACTTTTTTTTTTGCAAAAGCCATTTTTCTCTGAATACAAATAAATGTTCAATTTTAAACAAGGGAACATTTTGGCTAGAGAATTAGGTCTACATTAAGATCCAACATCGGACTGTCATGTTCTTGAAGGGACTGTCATGTTCTTGAAAGGACTGTCATGTTCTTGAAGGGATTGTCATGTTCTTGAAAGGACTATCGTGTTCTTGAAAGGACTATCGTGTTCTTGAAAGGACTATCGTGTTCTTGAAAGGACTATCGTGTTCTTGAAAGGACTATCGTGTTCTTGAAAGGACTGTCGTGTTCTTGAAGGGACTGTCATGTTCTTGAAAGGACTATCGTGTTCTTGAAAGGACTATCGTGTTCTTGAAAAGACTGTCATGTTCTTGAAGGGACTATCATGTTCTTGAAGGGACTGTCATGTTCTTGAAAGGACTATCGTGTTCTTGAAGGGACTGTCATGTTCTTGAAGGGACTATCGTGTTCTTGAAAGGACTATCGTGTTCTTGAAAGGACTATCGTGTTCTTGAAAGGACTATCGTGTTCTTGAAAGGACTATCGTGTTCTTGAAAGGACTATCGTGTTCTTGAAAGGACTATCGTGCTCTTGAAAGGACTATCGTGTTCTTGAAAGGACTATCGTGTTCTTGAAGGGACTATCGTGTTCTTGAAAGGACTATCGTGTTCTTGAAAGGACTATCGTGTTCTTGAAAGGACTATCGTGTTCTTGAAAGGACTATCGTGTTCTTGAAAGGACTATCGTGTTCTTGAAAGGACTATCGTGTTCTTGAAAGGACTATCGTGTTCTTGAAAGGACTATCGTGTTCTTGAAAGGACTATCGTGTTCTTGAAAGGACTATCGTGTTCTTGAAAGGACTATCGTGTTCTTGAAAGGACTATCGTGTTCTTGAAAGGACTATCGTGTTCTTGAAAGGACTATCGTGTTCTTGAAAGGACTATCGTGTTCTTGAAAGGACTATCGTGTTCTTGAAAGGACTATCGTGTTCTTGAAAGGACTATCGTGTTCTTGAAAGGACTATCGTGTTCTTGAAAGGACTATCGTGTTCTTGAAAGGACTATCGTGTTCTTGAAAGGACTATCGTGTTCTTGAAAGGGACTATCGTGTTCTTGAAAGGACTATCGTGTTCTTGAAAGGACTATCGTGTTCTTGAAAGGACTATCGTGTTCTTGAAAGGACTATCGTGTTCTTGAAAGGACTATCGTGTTCTTGAAAGGACTATCGTGTTCTTGAAAGGACTATCGTGTTCTTGAAAGGACTGTCATGTTCTTGAAAGGACTGTCATGTTCTTGAAGGGACTGTCATGTTCTTGAAAGGACTATCGTGTTCTTGAAAGGACTATCGTGTTCTTGAAAGGACTATCGTGTTCTTGAAAGGACTATCGTGTTCTTGAAAGGACTATCGTGTTCTTGAAAGGACTGTCGTGTTCTTGAAAGGACTATCGTGTTCTTGAAAGGACTATCGTGTTCTTGAAGGGACTGTCGTGTTCTTGAAAGGACTATCGTGTTCTTGAAAGGACTATCGTGTTCTTGAAAGGACTATCGTGTTCTTGAAAGGACTATCGTGTTCTTGAAAGGACTATCGTGTTCTTGAAAGGACTGTCGTGTTCTTGAAAGGACTATCGTGTTCTTGAAAGGACTATCGTGTTCTTGAAAGGACTATCGTGTTCTTGAAAGGACTATCGTGTTCTTGAAAGGACTATCGTGTTCTTGAAAGGACTATCGTGTTCTTGAAGGGACTGTCGTGTTCTTGAAAGGACTGTCGTGTTCTTGAAAGGACTGTCGTGTTCTTGAAAGGACTATCGTGTTCTTGAAAGGACTATCGTGTTCTTGAAAGGACTATCGTGTTCTTGAAAGGACTATCGTGTTCTTGAAAGGACTGTCGTGTTCTTGAAAGGACTGTCGTGTTCTTGAAAGGACTGTCGTGTTCTTGAAAGGACTGTCGTGTTCTTGAAGGGACTGTCATTTTTTTGAAGGGACTGTCATGTTCTTGAAAGGACTATCGTGTTCTTGATGGGACTGTCATGTTCTTGAAATGACTATCGTGTTCTTGAAAGGACTATCGTGTTCTTGAAAGGACTATCGTGTTCTTGAAAGGGACTATCGTGTTCTTGAAAGAACTATCGTGTTCTTGAAAGGACTATCGTGTTCTTGAAAGGACTATCGTGTTCTTGAAAGGACTATCGTGTTCTTGAAAGGACTATCGTGTTCTTGAAAGGACTATCGTGTTCTTGAAAGGACTATCGTGTTCTTGAAAGGACTGTCATGTTCTTGAAAGGACTGTCATGTTCTTGAAGGACTGTCATGTTCTTGAAAGGACTATCGTGTTCTTGAAAGGACTATCGTGTTCTTGAAAGGACTCGTGTTCTTGAAAGGACTGTCGTGTTCTTGAAGGACTGTCGTGTTCTTGAAAGGACTATCGTGTTCTTGAAAGGACTATCGTGTTCTTGAAAGGACTATCGTGTTCTTGAAAGGACTATCGTGTTCTTGAAAGGACTTTCGTGTTCTTGAAAGGACTATCGTGTTCTTGAAAGGACTATCGTGTTCTTGAAAGGACTATCGTGTTCTTGAAAGGACTGTCATGTTCTTGAAAGGACTATCGTGTTCTTGAAAGGACTATCGTGTTCTTGAAAGGACTATCGTGTTCTTGAAAGGACTATCGTGTTCTTGAAAGGACTATCGTGTTTTTGAAAGGACTATCGTGTTCTTGAAAGGACTATCGTGTTCTTGAAGGGACTGTCGTGTTCTTGAAAGGACTTCGTGTTCTTGAAGGGACTGTCGTGTTCTTGAAAGGACTATCGTGTTCTTGAAAGGACTATCGTGTTCTTGAAAGGACTATCGTGTTCTTGAAAGGACTATCGTGTTCTTGAAAGGACTATCGTGTTCTTGAAAGGACTTCGTGTTCTTGAAAGGACTGTCGTGTTCTTGAAAGGACTATCGTGTTCTTGAAAGGACTGTCGTGTTCTTGAAGGGACTGTCATGTTCTTGAAGGGACTGTCATGTTCTTGAAAGGACTATCGTGTTCTTGAAGGGACTGTCATGTTCTTGAAAGGACTATCGTGTTCTTGAAAGGACTATCGTGTTCTTGAAAGGACTATCGTGTTCTTGAAAGGACTATCGTGTTCTTGAAAGGACTATCGTGTTCTTGAAAGGACTATCGTGTTCTTGAAAGGACTATCGTGTTCTTGAAAGGACTATCGTGTTCTTGAAAGGACTATCGTGTTCTTGAAAGGACTATCGTGTTCTTGAAAGGACTGTCATGTTCTTGAAAGGACTGTCATGTTCTTGAAGGGACTGTCATGTTCTTGAAAGGACTATCGTGTTCTTGAAAGGACTATCGTGTTCTTGAAAGGACTATCGTGTTCTTGAAAGGACTATCGTGTTCTTGAAAGGTTTGTCGTGTTCTTGAAAGGACTATCGTGTTCTTGAAAGGACTATCGTGTTCTTGAAAGGACTATCGTGTTCTTGAAGGGAATGTCGTGTTCTTGAAAGGACTATCGTGTTCTTGAAAGGACTATCGTGTTCTTGAAAGGACTATCGTGTTCTTGAAGGGACTGTCGTGTTCTTGAAAGGACTATCTTGTTCTTGAAAGGACTATCTTGTTCTTGAAAGGACTATCGTGTTCTTGAAAGGACTATCGTGTTCTTGAAAGGACTATCGTGTTCTTGAAAGGACTATCGTGTTCTTGAAAGGACTATCGTGTTCTTGAAAGGACTATCGTGTTCTTGAAAGGACTATCGTGTTCTTGAAAGGACTATCGTGTTCTTTCAAGGACTGTCATGTTCTTGAAGGGACTGTCATGTTCTTGAAAGGACTATCGTGTTCTTGAAAGGACTGTCATGTTCTTGAAGGACTGTCATATTCTTGAAAGGACTATCGTGTTCTTGAAAGGACTATCGTGTTCTTGAAAGGACTATCGTGTTATTGAAAGGACTATCGAGTTCTTGAAAGGACTATCGTGTTCTTGAAAGGACTATCGTGTTCTTGAAAGGACTGTCGTGTTCTTGAAAGGACTGTCGTGTTCTTGAAAGGACTATCGTGTTCTTGAAAGGACTGTCGTGTTCTTGAAGGGACTGTCATGTTTTTGAAGGGACTGTCATGTTCTTGAAAGGACTATCGTGTTCTTGATGGGACTGTCATGTTCTTGAAAGGACTATCGTGTTCTTGAAAGGACTATCGTGTTCTTGAAAGGACTATCGTGTTCTTGAAAGGACTATCGTGTTCTTGAAAGGACTATCGTGTTCTTGAAAGGACTGTCATGTTCTTGAAGGGACTGTCATGTTCTTGAAAGGACTATCGTGTTCTTGAAAGGACTATCGTGTTCTTGAAAGGACTATCGTGTTCTTGAAAGGACTGTCGTGTTCTTGAAAGGACTGTCGTGTTCTTGAAAGGACTATCGTGTTCTTGAAAGGACTGTCGTGTTCTTGAACGGACTGTCATGTTCTTGAAGGGACTGTCATGTTCTTGAAAGGACTATCGTGTTCTTGAAGGCACTGTCATGTTCTTGAAAGGACTATCGTGTTCTTGAAAGGACTATCGTGTTCTTGAAAGGACTATCGTGTTCTTGAAAGGACTATCGTGTTCTTGAAAGGGACTATCGTGTTCTTGAAAGGACTATCGTGTTCTTGAAAGGACTATCGTGTTCTTGAAAGGACTATCGTGTTCTTGAAGGGACTATCGTGTTCTTGAAGGGAAAGTCGTGTTTATAAAAGGACTATCGTGTTCTTGAAAGGACTATCGTGTTCTTGAAGGGACTGTCGTGTTCTTAAAAGGACTATCGTGTTCTTGAAAGGACTATCGTGTTCTTGAAAGGACTATCGTGTTCTTGAAAGGACTATCGTGTTCTTGAAGGGACTGTCGTGTTTATAAAAGGACTATCGTGTTCTTGAAAGGACTATCGTGTTCTTGAAGGGACTGTCGTTGTCGTGTTCTTGAAAGGACTATCGTGTTCTTGAAAGGACTGTCGTGTTCTTGAAAGGACTGTCGTGTTCTTGAAAGGACTG
Source organism: Biomphalaria sudanica (assembly GCA_036873155.1). Lineage (NCBI taxonomy): Eukaryota > Metazoa > Mollusca > Gastropoda > Planorbidae > Biomphalaria > Biomphalaria sudanica. The sequence continues at coordinate 129,730 of JAZGLO010005582.1, read as the reverse complement.
TCGTGTTCTTGAAGGGACTGTCGTGTTCTTGAAGGATGTCGTGTTCTTGAAAGGACTATCGTGTTATTGAAAGGACTATCGTGTTCTTGAAAGGACTATCGTGTTCTTGAAAGGACTATCGTGTTCTTGAAAGGACTATCGTGTTCTTGAAAGGACTATCGTGTTCTTGAAAGGACTATCGTGTTCTTGAAAGGACTATCGTGTTCTTGAAAGGACTATCGTGTTCTTGAAAGGACTATCGTGTTCTTGAAAGGACTATCGTGTTCTTGAAAGGACTATCGCGTTCTTGAAAGGACTATCGCGTTCTTGAAAGGACTAACGTGTTCTTGAAAGGACTATCGTGTTCTTGAAAGGACTATCGTGTTATTGAAAGGACTGTCGTGTTCTTGAAAGGACTGTCGTGTTATTGAAAGGACTGTCGTGTTCTTGAAAGGACTGTCGTGTTCTTGAAGGGACTGTCGTGTTCTTGAAGGGACTGTCGTGTTCTTGAAAGGACTGTCGTGTTCTTGAAAGGACTGTCGTGTTCTTGAAAGGACTGTCGTGTTCTTGAAAGGACTATTGTGTTCTTGAAAGAACTATCGTGTTCTTGAAAGGACTATCGCGTTCTTGAAAGGACTATCGCGTTCTTGAAAGGACTATCGTGTTCTTGAAAGGACTATCGCGTTCGGGAATAGAAATGTTTCATTGTTTTTTAATCTAACTTATATTCGTTATTAAGAGAAAGACCATTGCTCTGTAAGTTGGTAAGGACATATTGACATTTTAAAACAGTATTTTAACAAATGTTTTTCTTGTTTAATTGATTTAGAATAGTCAGAAGGAAACCTTCTTCCAGATAACCCCCAGTGGTCAACAAAAGTGATTGGACCATAGCCCACTATTATACTATAAATATGTTATAATGTAATACTAGACAAAGATCTCTCACAGTCGCACCCTAGAAGACAATCACAGCAGGCGAACACGACTTGGTTACATTTGGAGTCTATTCATTCCAGGATTGATGTCAAATAACTAAATGCAATTTCACTCAATAGAAGCAACATTTTTTAAAAGTATTTTTTAAATATTATTTTGTGTTTGGTTTAGGATTGGATCGACTACCAGCTCGCATGGGATCCATCCAAATATGGAAATATCTCCAAAATCAAAGTCGATAATAAATTTATTTGGGTACCTGACGTTGTGCTGTTTAATAAGTAAGTGCTCAGCCTCTACTCTTTGGTACACACCTTACATACGTACACGTCTCATTTCTCTTCTGTCTTTCTCTCTCTCTTTCTCTCTCTCTCTCTCTTTCTTTCTCTTATTTTCTTTCTTCTCTCTCCATTTTATGTTCTCAGCTCTATTCCATGTTCTCTGCTCTATTATATCAATGTCTACATTAATGTAGTCTAGCGACTTTTATTGGGTAGAGGTTGAACACTCCCCCCCCCCACCATGACCATGACATTTGGTAAATTGTTGTTTTGCTTCAAATTATTTTAGTGTGAGGCAGTCAACCTTAAATCTCCCCTCTGGCTAAAATTATGGTGACAGTTTTGGTTCTGCTTTAATTGCTTTTTTAGGTGGCGGGGTTTAACATCAACACCCCCTTAGGCATTGCTAATGAGATTTGATGACTATATTTTTTTTAACTCGAGATGGGTTACAAAAAAAAAACCATTATATACGCCCATGAACTTCGGTCACCCTACTTTCAATTAAAAGCGTAAAAGCAACCTTTGCTAAGCAACAGGAATTGGGGGAGGGTTCAACTTATACCCTAGAAAAGCCAAACCAAATCATACCTATATTTTTTTTATTTTGGAGGGGAGTTTTAATTCAAAACCTTTCTTGGCTACGCTACGCTACTATTATTGTTGTGGGTTTCAACCTCAAACCTTCCATTGGATACACAAATTCAATTTGGTCATCGTAGTACAGCTTTAGTTGTTTATTCGAGGGTTCTTGCAAAAAACAAACTCCCTTGCTAGACTGGGTGAGAAACACGATCAAAAACAATAGAGTAGAACTAAAGTACAACATTACGACCTTTGTTTTTTATTGAAAGCAGGAGGGGGAGAGCTAACTTAAACCCCACACACCTTTGGTTGCAATCATGGAATTTGGTGACTGTAGTTTTGATTTGTTATTTCGGGCTGGGTTGAACCCCGAACCCTTCCACCCCCGGCTACGCTCATGATTTGAACATCTCTCTCTCCTCTCATTATTTTCTCTCTCTCTCTCTCTCTCTTATCATATGATTCTCTTCAGTTCCTTGGCAGTGCAATAAAACAAAGTTAGGAAATAGTTCAAGTGAAAGCCAGTGTGATTGCTTGACTGACCAGTGTGATTGCTTGACTGACCAGTGTGATTGTGATTGTTTGACTGACCAGTGTGATTGTTTGATTGACCAGTGTGATTGTGATTGTTTGACTGACCAGTGTGATTGTGATTGTTTGACTGACCAGTATTTTTTATGTGTGGACAGACTGTGTGACTGTTTTTTTTAGACAGAATGACGGAACTTATAAAGTATGTTTATGAATGAAAGTGAGAATACATTAGTAGCTGAATAATGAACGGATAGAATACAATGGAACTAGTTGAAGAATAAAGTTAGAGTGGACACATGCATTGTTTCCATTGTATTAAAAGCCAACTTGAGCACTCACTGCTTCTTCCCAGTGCTGATGGAAAGTTTGAACCTTCCTACACACCAAACTGTGTCATTGACAATAGTGGAAGTGTCCAGTTCATCCCTCCAGCAATCTACACCAGCTCGTGCTCCATTGATGTGGAATATTTTCCTTTCGATCAACAAGTGAGTTGTTTTTACACGTCCATGTCTACTAGATAGAAATACAATTAAGAATTGTTCATTTCGTGTCTAATGGATGTTACTCGAAATAGTTCTTTAAATATGTAGCACATCTTCTTGTCTTACTTACAAACATTCTGTAAGATATACGAACTGTAATGAGACAGACATTCTGTGCTATGAGATATACAAACTGTAATGAGACAGACATTCTGTGCTATGAGATATACAAACTGTAATGAGACAGACATTCTGTGCTATGAGATATACAAACTGTAATGAGACAGACATTCTGTGCTATGAGATATACAAACTGTAATGAGACAGACATTCTGTGTTATGAGATATACAAACTGTAATGAGACAGACATTCTGTGCTATAATTATACAAACTGTCATAAGACAGACATTCTGTGCTGTGTGATTTACCAACCCTTTTTATGTGAACTTCAATATTGGACCTGTCTGTGGTTGAGCTAAATTAACTCTTAAAAAGATAATACAAAATTCTTCTCGAAAAATGAAGATTTTTTCTGTGAGTGTCATAGTTTTGTTTCATGGTTAAAACTTGTGTAATACATAGACTTTAACCAATCCAAACTTGTGTAATACATAGACTTTAACCAATCCAAACTTGTGTAATACATAGACTTTAATCAATCCAAACTTGTGTAATACATAGACTTTAACCAATCCAAACTTGTGTAATACATAGACTTTAATCAATCCAAACTTGTGTAATACATAGACTTTAACCAATCCAAACTTGTGTAATACATAGACTTTAATCAATCCAAACTTGTGTAATACATAGACTTTAACCAATCCAAACTTGTGTAATACATAGACTTTAACCAATCCAAACTTGTGTAATACATAGACTTTAACCAATCCAAACTTGTGTAATACATAGACTTTAACCAATCCAAACGTGTGTAATACATAGACTTTAACCAATCCAAACGTGTGTAATACATAGACTTTAACCAATCCAAACTTGTGTAATACATAGACTTTAACCAATCCAAACTTGTGTAATACATAGACTTTAACCAACCCAAATCCAAGACGGAGCCTCAATGTCTAAGTATCAAATAAAATTATTAAGCACCTTAACAGAAATAGATTAAATTTCAATTTGAATTCCTAGGTCATTATAACCTATCCAATGTCCCTTAGTTCAAACTCTAAAATTTCCGTTTTGTTAGGAATGTGAAATGAAGTTTGGCTCCTGGACTTTTGAAGGCAAGACTTTAAACTATAGTTTCTCAAGAGGCAATGACAGAATGGATCTCTCAGATTATATGAAGAACGGAGCTTGGGATATCATAGATGTTCCGGGTCACAAGTCTACAATAGGGGACTCTATTACAGGGGAGGTAAGTTTACAATAGGGGACTCTAATACAGGGGAGGGTAGTCTGCAATAGGGAACACTATTACAGGGGAGGTAAGTCTACTATAGGGGATTCTATATATAGTTTAGGAAGTAAGTCTAAAATACGGGTAATTTATTTTTTTTACTCATTTTAAATTAGTAGGTAAATATTTCTATTAGACAGTCAGTTATACACACTAGAAAATACAGAATGTTTATTGGGGGGGGGGGTGATTTTTTTTCAACCCCTGGCCTAACCCAAAGTACAACCTAGTTGTATGTATAAACACACACATATGTGTGAATTCAGAACAATGTTTATTGTACTTCAAAGGGAAAAATTTATTTGGTACTCCTCCACTTCTACAGCGAGGGTGGTTTGAAGAAGCCTTTTAAGCTTCCAAAAGGGCTCAAGACGGAGCCCTGACGCCAAGCATTTTATTGCATTCTCCCGACCTCTCCAGGTCACTATCCATACTATTAAAAAAGGTCAAATTAAGTGAAAAAAGATAAGGTAGAGGCACGTCCGGTGTGAGGGACAATCAAGGTAAATGTAGGGTAAGCATATTCATCGTAAGATTGTCTTCATGTTAATCGAGATCTGGGGAAATTCGACCGTTGTAACGCTTGTAAAACGGGTAATATTGTTTTGGTGGATACTTCAAATGCGTACTTTGAAAAGAAGTTATTGAATGTTTTTTACTTGATAAATATTCAAATATCAATTTATAGGCCTTAACTACATAGCAAATACAACCGATTTCCCCCCCCCCTAAAAATGACATCTTCTACCTCTATCGGCAAAAGGCGCCCTATAGTAAGAGAAAAAAAAATTGAAATTCATTGAAAAATTAAATGAAAAAAGAATTTCATTTGGACACTGTTTCAACTCCCCAACCCCAACCTATCCTATCAAGACTCTGTCTGGCACAATGAACACGTAAGTTCTCCCCAACCCCAACCTATCCTATCAAGACTCTGTCTGGCACAATGAACACGTAAGTTCTCCCACAACCCCAACCTATCCTATCAAGACTCTGTCTGGCACAATGAACACGTAAGTTCTCCCACAACCCCAACCTATCCTATCAAGACTCTGCCTGGCACAATGAACACGTAAGGTCTCCCACAACCCCAACCTATCCTATCAAGACTCTGTCTGGCACAATGAACACGAAAATTCTCCCACAACCCCAACCTATCCTATCAAGACTCTGCCTGGCACAATGAACACGTAAGGTCTCCCACAACCCCAACCTATGCTATCAAGACTCTGTCTGGCACAATGAACACGTAAGTTCTCCCACAACCCCAACCTATCCTATCAAGACTCTGTCTGGCACAATGAACAAGTACGTTCTCCCACAACCCCAACCTATCCTATCAAGACTCTGTCTGGCACAATGAACACGTAAGTTCTCCCCAACCCCAACCTATCCTATCAAGACTCTGTCTGGCACAATGAACACGTAAGTTCTCCCACAACCCCAACCTATCCTATCAAGACTCTGCCTGGCACAATGAACACGTAAGGTCTCCCACAACCCCAACCTATCCTATCAAGACTCTGCCTGGCACAATGAACACGTAAGGTCTCCCACAACCCCAACCTATGCTATCAAGACTCTGTCTGGCACAATGAACACGTAAGTTCTCCCACAACCCCAACCTATCCTATCAAGACTCTGTCTGGCACAATGAACAAGTACGTTCTCCCACAACCCCAACCTATCCTATCAAGACTCTGTCTGGCACAATGAACACGTAAGTTCTCCCACAACCCCAACCTATCCTATCAAGACTCTGTCTGGCACAATGAACACGTAAGGTCTCCCACAACCCCAACCTATCCTATCAAGACTCTGTCTGGCACAATGAACACGTAAGGTCTCCCACAACCCCAACCTATCCTATCAAGACTCTGTCTGGCACAATGAACACGTAAGTTCTCCCACAACCATTCTCTGGGGATCAGGTGGAAACTTTAAAATCTTTAAATCTATAATAAAAATTGACAAATCAAATATTGATAATTAATATTGTGTTTGATTTTGAAGAAGGGAAATAGCTTCTCCACAACTGAGATATATAGTTGCAAGTGCAGAGCCCTTCACCTTAGATAATCTTTTTTTTAATTGATTTTTTTGAAGTCTTCTTTTGTGAGTCTATAAATTGAAATTCAAGTTATGTTGTGTGTGTAGAGTGTGACTTTAATCTTCTCATAATTTCAACTTGTAGATTAGAATTAATTTAATTTGTGAAGAGGAATATTCTGTTCTTCCTTCACTTAAACAAGTATTTCTGACAAGGTGTCTATATGCTCCAATCCATTGATCTTGTTGCTAAAGATACACTATATACCACTGAAATCCAATGTAAGTCTAAGTAATGCTAAAAATAAACTGTTTATTTTTATTTCAGCCCAAATCCATCATTGTTTTTAAATTGGTGATTCGAAGAAAGACTTTATTCTACACAGTTAATTTGATCATCCCGTGTTTTCTTCACGCTCTTGTCTGTCTCTGTGTCTTTGTACTTCCCGCACACGGCTCGGAGAAGATAACTCTAGTCATCTCAGTTCTTGTCTCCCTTGTGGTGTTCTTGTTGCTGTTACAAAAGGTAAGCTGTTGGGATGGGGACAGAAAACATAATGCCAGTTATTGACGATGCTATTGTACCAGTCAAGTTTTTCTCCTATCCATATACAGTTAGTTCTCTTCCCATAAACAATTTTTTTTAATATTATTAATTATTTATCATTTCTACGCACTTGATTGTTCTTCAAGGAATCTAGATCCAAAATAAAGAAACGTCTACAATTGTGTTATACTATTTGAAATACAACTAGAGAAATTCAAGTGTTCTATTTGAAATACAACTAGAGAAGTTCAAGTGTTCTATTTGAAATACAACTAGAGAAATTCAAGTGTTCTATTTGAAATACAACTAGAGAAATTCAAGTGTTCTATTTGAAATACAACTAGAGAAATTCAAGTGTTCTATTTGAAATAACACTTCAATGATTGATAGTCAAGGAACTTAGTGAACCCTGACTTGTAAATAAAAGCTATTGTTTCATTATCTTCTAAACTCTGCTGTAATGTTCTATTAGTTAGACCAGGGGTGGGCAAATTACTCCTACAGAAATCAGGTGTGCCCACAGTATATACATCTGCAAATTTATTAAAAATAATTATCTATATAAATTATTGAAACTGTCTCATTATAAAAAGTTTCAAGTAAATGAAGAATATGTTTATTGGCTATACATCAATACACTCAATGGAAGACACAATCTCTGATCAGTATTTATTCGATGCTATGAAGAACTGTGTTGAGTGTTGGGTAGGCTTGGAACAAGATGGCAAGTGTAACGACTGATGGAGCTTGACCTTTGACTGAGTCAAGTAGTTTTGTTGTTGTTGTTGTTGTTTTATATACAAAATATCCCAACCATCAACTCTAAACAGGAATGTTTGAACAAAGCTGCATAAAATTTCAATATATTATAGATCAGAATGACCTACTAATCAAACTGAATAGAGCTAGGGGGTGTTAACCACAGGTAGTTCTGATTTCTGAACAAAATAATCCATTATATCCGTTATCTTAGCATGGGCAAGGCAAATGAGAACATTATAAAATCTCAAGGAAGAAATAGTTATGTAATTTGAAGGACATTGACTGTAACTTTGTTACCAATATTTCTAATGAAGAGTGGAAGACATATTTCATATGTTTCATAATTACTATTGCAATGGGCCTTTTGCATATGAAAGGTAAATGTATGTTAAATCTTTTCAAACAAGACTTTCCCATGTCTACAAGCAAGCAACAGAAAACAGGTTTTGTCGTTGAAAGGCGAAACTATTTCTAGTGAAATAATTAAAAGTACAAGAATTATTTAGATTCCTTAATTGTGCAATTTATAAAAATCAAATTATAAAACGTCAAGAACAAGTTTTCAATACCATCAGCTCACCATTTTGTGCAAACGCTGATTCTACTCCAGAGGCCATAACTCCAATCAAAGAGAAGTTCCAGTCAGTACTTCCACGTGAGTCTTATGGGTGCCAGAAGCTGTATTTCCACACTATTTGGGTACACATACATCAGTTTTTCTTCTTCTTCGTTCTCATTTTACATGTTGGAGGGTTCAGATCAGTAATCCTACCGTATATCTGAGATAAACCGCGCAGTGGTTTCTAGATCAGGCAGTTCTCGGAATAGTTTTGATTCTATAAGAGGGTTTTTGGGGCCAGAGTCTTGTTCGGGTCTCTTGATTTAGTATGCACCATTGAAGGACATGGTCGGCAATCTCTGGTGATGCTCCGCAAGGGCAAATTTCGCTCGTCCCGTCATTTAACTTCCGGAGCATATATTGTCTCATTCAGTGATCAAGCAATTTTTTGTGGAAAATAAACAAGTATAATCACTGGTCGATGTTGACTGACTGTAATTTGACACAAGGGTTACAAACTAGTAAGCTAGTTTCACAGTTCCGGAACATTATGCACGAGTGTAAAAAGTAAAATACTGCACATTAAGTACAACTGTATATTTGTGGGGATATTGTAATATAAAAGACGACAGCAATTTAAAACAAAAATCGTACAATCGGTTTCAAAATTTGCTAACTCTTTTGTAATTTCTTAACATGGAGCGTGGAAAAAAAGAAACATGAATATAATACAGTGTAAATACGAATTAAAAGACATTCTACACAGCTAGCTAGTGTGTCTTTCTAAGTGGTATATACATATGCGGCCCGCCATTCCCAAATTTTTAACAAATGCGGCCCTCGATACAAAAATGTTGCCCACCCCTGAGTTGAAGATTTTTGTCTAACTCATTAAAATAAAGCCAATGAAATGAAGCATCGAAACAATTCGCTAGTGATGAATCATTAAAGGATATATATTTGTAATGACATGAATTGACACACTCCTATTTGAGCAATGTTTACATCAGAGTACGACACATGCGGCAAATAGAGAAACATTTCACCCCACTTTGTTGTTTGACTTCCTCAGATCTTACCTCCCTCAATGACTATTCCTTTGATTGCCAAATATTTTATTTTTACATTCATCATGAATGTTCTGGAAATTATTATGACAGTGATCATAATCTTCGCTAGTCACAGGAGTCCAAGGACCGCCATTATGCCCAAATGGATTTGTTGGATATTTTTATACAAGTAAGAGTCTTATTTTGTTTTTTGTTTAGAGTTAGACAAATTTAGTTTTTATTTTCATAATTTTAATATTGTTATTCAGTTATAGACAGAAAAACGTAGGCGATATGCAATTAAGAATGAGAGTGAAAAAAAATTATCGGAATTTGCGTTTTACCTAAAATAAATTGTGATGTTCTGTTCAATTTAGATCAGGTTAGTCATTTGAAACAAAAGTCTAGATTTAGCTCTGTAACTATCTGCCCAGCTCTCTGCCGTGTTACCGTTACCTCTCTCTTCATAGCACTAAGAACAGCTGTTGACTGTGAGAAGGGATCTGAAGACACCAGAGTCAATGTTTTCCTAGAGTTATGTCTTTACGAACGTTGTTTAAGTTTATTTCTATACCCTCCATCCTCATTGACGATAACAAGCTGGACGCCGTAAACGAATTCTGCTATCTGGGATCCACAATTACAGATGAGCTGTCCCTAGAAGAGGAGATGAAAAAACGCAAAGGGAAGGCTGCCTCGACATTCGCTAGACTCAGACCAAGAGTTTGGGAAAACCATAAGCTAACTACGGTGACCAAAATGGAAGTCTACAAGGCATGCGTTATGAGTACACTGCTGTATGGCAGTGAATCATGGACCACCTACGCAACGCAAGAGAGAAAACTAAACTCATTCCATTTGAGATGTCTCCGTAGGATCTTGAATGTCACATGGAAAGAAAAAGTGTGCAATACTGAGATCCTTGCGCGATCAGGTTCTCCCAGCATCTTTACATCCCTCAGGCAACGCCGTTTGCGCTGGCTTGGACATGTTCGCTGGATGGAGGACAAGCGCATCCCGAAAGTCATCCTCTATGGTCAACTCGCGACTGGCACAAGAAAAACTGGTCGCCCCCACCTTCGTTACATAGATGTAATAAAACGTGACCTCAAATCAGTGAACATCAATACTGACAATTGGGAAGACATAGCTCTAGACCGCAACAGGTGGAGAGAGACAGTGACAAAGAAAGCTATGGACAGTGAAAGTACATGGGTCTCAGCCCAGGAAGAAAAACGCACAAACCGAAAAACGGCCAGCTCCTCTACCACCGAAGCAAAAGCCAAGGGGACCCTAACTTGCGCTATCTGTGGACGGGAGTGTCTCTCCAAAATAGGGCTCCACAGCCACATGAGGAAGTGTGCTCTGAGAAGAACCCTAGTCGTTCTACGACTGAAGGAGGCCAATGATGTGATTACAATAATTAACCTGGACACTTTTCATAAATGTTAATGACAACATTGCTGACCTAACGTTTCAATGCACATTCTTGTGCAGTTATTTTTATTAGAAAGTTATTTATAGGATGTTCTCGTGTTAGGGAATTTGTAAATGACTTTATACTTGTTTTGAATATCATAATAAAATATTCCACATTATTATTTTGTATTAAAAAACTGATAATACTTAGTAAGTTAGCACTCAGCAACTTTGGAGGCGAGGTGGCTGAGCGGTAAAGCGCTTGGCTTCCAAACCGAGGTCCTGGGTTTGAATGCTGGTAAAGACTGGGATTTTAACTTCCGGATGTTTGGGCGCCTCTGAGTCCACTCAATTCTAATGGGTACCTGACATTAGTTGGGAAAAAGTAAAGGCGGTCGGTCGTTATGCTGGCCACATGACACCCTCATTAACCGTGGGCCACAGAAACAGATGACCTTTACATCATCTGCCCTATAGACGCAAGGTCTGAAAGGGGAAATTTTACTTTTACTCAGCAGCTTCAAATAATAAGAAAGGAGAAAATGTTTGAAAATGACAACCAAAGAGAGGGAGGGTGGGTGGTGGATCAGGTGTTAATTCTTATAATTAAAAAAAAGTTTAGCGATAAATTTGATTGGTATATAGGTAAGTGAAAGCCATTATAGCCCTACTAACATCAACACTAACATCAACAAAGTTAGGCCTACGCGTATCACGTGCACAACATAAGTTTATGAATCAAACATATTACATTGTATTCGACTTAAAATATGTTGAATTTCTGAGTTAATGATAAACTGAACAGACTTGTATTTGCTCTGTCCAGACTGCCGAAATATTTGTTTATGGAGCGACCAGAACATGACAACAAATGGCAAAAGAAGAACTGTTCCCCTCCACCGTCTTATCCTAATACTCCTCAGGTGAGAACTGTTCCCCTCCACCGTCTTATCCTAATACTCCTCAGGTGAGAACTGTTCCCCTCCACCGTCTTATCCTAATACTCCTCAGGTGAGAACTGTTCCCCTCCACCGTCTTATCCTAATACTCCTCAGGTGAGAACTGTTCCCCTCCACCGTCTTATCCTAATACTCCTCATGAGAATTGTTCCCCTCCACCGTCTTATCCTAATACTCCTCATGAGAACTGTTCCCCTCCACCGTCTTATCCTAATACTCCTCAGGTGAGAACTGTTCCCCTCCACCGTCTTATCCTAATACTCCTCAGGTGAGAACTGTTCCCCTCCACCGTCTTATCCTAATACTCCTCAGGTGAGAACTGTTCCCCTCCACCGTCTTATCCTAATACTCCTCAGGTGAGAACTGTTCCCCTCCACCGTCTTATCCTAATACTCCTCAGGTGAGAACTGTTCCCCTCCACCGTCTTATCCTAATACTCCTCAGGTGAGAACTGTTCCCCTCCACCGTCTTATCCTAATACTCCTCAGGTGAGAACTGGAGGGATAGCTCTTACTTGTTTTGTAATGTTCTCATGTATTTCATCTCAAGATCAGCAAAAAGAAGTAAACTGTGGGAAGAACTATCTAGAACCAAGAGAAATAGAATGCTCTCTATAGGCCTGGCTTCATATGTCTTGCAGTGTCAATGTATTCATGAATATGACAAATAATACTATTGCAGTACTTTCTCTATGACGTAACCACTCAGGATATTCTGTACTCTTTATTTTGCTAACTTTATTGATGTTGTAAATACAGTTATTTTTCATTTTTATTTTTCTCAAAATAGCTATTGTATACTGCAACTTTCATGCTTATGGCATGCTTAGAGCGCCATGGTGCAATCTCATTTGTGGACCAGTGGGGTGAGGGGGTATCTGGGAGAAGGTCCCCTTGGTAGGTAGCCAAGGCCTCTTGATAAGTAGTCAAACCCCTTTTTGTAGCAAGACAATCCGAGTTCATGCGTACTTAGCATCTCGGCCATACATCCCACACTGACTTCAATAAAAATTTCCTGAACTAAACCAATGTTTATGTTTCTACTTAATGTTGACAAGTAATTATTTATGTTTTCCAAGGTCCCGAGGGCAAATTTATTTGTTCGTCAGCCAGTTTCTGAGAATCAACAGAGAAGACAAAAACCAAAGACTACAGCAACAACAAGCTCAGATCTCAGGTTTGGGTTCACATAACATAGCAACAACTCAGATCTCAGGTTTGGGTTCACATAACATAGCAACAACTCAGATCTCAGGTTTGGGTTCACATAACATAGCAACAACAAACTTAGATCTCTGGTTTAGGCTCACATAACATAGCAACAACAAACTTAGATCTCTGGTTTAGGCTCACATAACATAGCAACAACAAACTTAGATCTCAGGTTTGGGTTCACATAACATAGCAACAACAAGCTCAGATCTCAGGTTTGGGTTTACATAACATAGCAACAAACTTAGATCTCAGGTTTGGATTTACATAACATAGCAACAAACTTAGATCTCAGGTTTGGATTTACATAACATAGCAACAACTAAGATCTCAGGTTTGGGTTCACATAACATAGCAACAAACTTAGATCTCAGGTTTGGGTTCACATAACATAGCAACAAATCAGATCTCAGGTTTGGGTTCACATAACATAGCAACAAACTTAGATCTCAGGTTTGGATTTACATAACATAGCAACAACTAAGATCTCAGGTTTGGGTTCACATAACATAGCAACAAATCAGATCTCAGGTTTGGGTTCACATAACATAGCAACAAGCTCAGATCTCATGTTTGGGTTCACATAACATAGCAACAACAAACTTAGATCTCAGGTTTGGGTTAACATATACTGAATGAATTTTGTTTGATGTACGGAATCATGAATGGAACTATTAAAATGTATGTCAATACGACTTAGCAGCTATAGCAAACGAATGTATGAATAATACTTTAGAAAAACAAATTGGAATGTTAATTTGATTAAAATATTAAATGGATGGACTATAATTAGTATGTTTATGTGTTTAAGTATAAAACTATCTTTGCAAAGAGAAGTTCTAGCATCTTAGAGTTAAATTAGAGTTTTAGACCTAGGAATAGAGAGATGTGTAACATTTTGGTCTTGTCTAATGAAAGAATGTACGTCAGGAATTCTAAATTCACAGATATAAGGAATAAATTTATGTAAAAAATGCTTTTGAAACACAAATTTGAAGGTTAATTTTATTAAATAATGAAATCAACAGACAATATTATGTATTTTCATGTGTCAAAGTAAAAAACTATCTGTGCAAAGTGTAGTTTTAACAATTAGATCTAGATCCTTTTGATCTAAACATGGTAAACATGGCTTTGATTCATCAAATAGAGTTTCATAGAGTTGGGCAACTTTTTTTGAGGGTATTATGTTTGTTTTAGGGCTACTATACATACGTCACGGTTCCAGTTAGCCCCCAAGGAACATTTATGCAAAGTTTCATCAAGATTGGTCAAACGATTTTGATTTCTATTCGGAACATACATACTCCTTACACTCTACTTTATAGTCTAGATATCTTGCATTCTCTGTGGTGACCGTGTACTCTCTACCATTACCCGTTTTAATGTCTTTTTTTCGTATCTAATGTTTTGTGTATATATCTCTTTATTTGTTTAATATTGTCTTGATCTTGCATATCTTGTTTCTATTGTCACAGAGAAAATGAAAGAGTTAATGAAAGAGTCAATGCTTGGAGACAGAAATTCAAAAAGAGTCATTCGCCTGGCGTCACACTCTCATCATCAGCGTCAGGGAGTCATTTTTCTTCTGATGGTAATGTTATTACTAGATCTAAATGTATTTATCATCGTACAGTTACATGTGTGAGGTTATCAGGCAGGGGTGGGCTGGTTACTGGTAGCACATTCTTTGTTTTTGTTTTGAAAGACATTGTTTAGAAGTAAGACAGCACTGACCTATATTATTGCAAAAATCTAAATTGTCACCATATACAATAAATATATCTCTATATCTCTATGGCCTCACTGAAAAGAGAAATTAATTCTAATTTGTTCAATGCTATGAAACAATTTTTTATTTCCAACAGAAAGTCCAACAATCGAAATGCGTGAATTTGCTCCACCTAATCTTCCAACTAATGGGCATCGATGTATTTTGAGAGATCCGGGAACTAGCCAATCAGAAGAGAGTTTGTGTCAGGCAAAACCTTCAGAAATATCCAAATTAATGGCCTTCTCTGATCCAAATTTAAGTCCTGTAGATTTAACTCGAGAACTTTACAGTGCCAGTAACGCCATCAAATTTATTTGTCGGCAGATGAAAAACAACGAGGATTACAACACAGTAAGTGACAGTGGAAGAGTGTTCTATGATTGTATTGAGGTCTATTTACGCAGGAAGATCATAAGAACACCAGGTCTTGTAATCTTACAAGAATAGCGTTAGACATGTATTTTCAGTTTTTGTTCACAAATGTTTGTTTGATGTTCATTGCAGGTTCTAGACGACTGGAAATATCTTGCTGCTGTATTAGATCGACTCATGATGATCATCTTCATTCTGGTGTCACTGGGAGGTACCTTGGGCGTTCTCATTAATGCCCCACATATCTTAGAGACTGTAGATCAGGATAAGATTATTGCCGATATTATCAAAGCACGCAATTAAACAGTTCACCTGTTGACTTTGTTAGATCGTAGATTCAAACACAAGTGTACAAGAGATGTATTGATGGAATATTATTTTGTTGAAGAGCCCACCGTTCGGTGACGAGTCATACAATGCAGAGCAAATGTTTTGCAATGATTGTGTGGACGTACTCGAATGAAAAGTGAAACTGAAGGCTTGTGTTAGACAAAAGGAAAATCTAGACACTGTTGATTTGTACATTTGTATTTCTCTTCTATTGAATTCTTCCTTATTTTCTTTTTGTAATTTATACTGAACGACTACATTCTAAAGTCAACTCTCAATGTCACATAGGAAATGTTCAGGTTTTTTTTGTCTCCTTCTATGTCCGTGTTGTGAACATTGTCTCCACCTGTCAATAGAGTCACAACTTTTACAGAATGACTAGTCTTGAATTTAGACCTACATATTGTTTTTGGCCAAATGTTGCTTCAAAAATAATTTTTTGTTTGTTTAAATGTTTGTTCTTTCTTATGAAATATAAAATGTTTTTTAAGTACTATATTATTTTAATTTTTATCTAGTCAGGGTTTATCTCTATTTTTAAAGTCCTCTCTCTTAAAGTGTTTCAAGTGTGTGTGTGTGTATGATATTATACAATAGTCTCTCTTTGTTACTATTTACTTGTGATAATACATTGAAACTTTGAATGTATTTATTTGCGAGGAAGTAGACCAAACACTGAGGAGATGTATTCTGGTTTGAATCTAAATCATTTGAAATAGTCTTTATTTCTAATTCTTTTGTAAATTCATTATAGGCTTCCGTTATTTTAACTGTGTGAACGTATTTAAAAAGAATACATTTACTTTTGGTTATTCCTAAAATTTGTTTCGTGTCTGAGCCACTCTCTCCTGTAAGAATCTTTGTGTATACATACAGACTCCTTTCAGTTTCTTGTGTATACATACAGACTCCTTTCAGTTTCTTGTGTATACACACAGACTCCTTTCAGTTTCTTGTGTATACATACAGACTCCTTTCAGTTTCTTGTGTATACACACAGACTCCTTTCAGTTTCTTGTGTATACATACAGACTCCTTTCAGTTTCTTGTGTATACACACAGACTCCTTTCAGTTTCTTGTGTATACATACAGACTCCTTTCAGTTTCTTGTGTATACATACAGACTCCTTTCAGTTTCTTGTGTATACATACAGACTCCTTTCAGTTTCTTGTGTATACACACAGACTCCTTTCAGTTTCTTGTGTATACACACAGACTCCTTTCAGTTTCTTGTGTATACACACAGACTCCTTTCAGTTTCTTGTGTATACACACAGACTCCTTTCAGTTTCTTGTGTATACACACAGACTCCTTTCAGTTTCTTGTGTATACACACAGACTCCTTTCAGTTTCTTGTGTATACACACAGACTCCTTTCAGTTTCTTGTGTATACACACAGACTCCTTTCAGTTTCTTGTGTATACACACAGACTCCTTTCAGTTTCTTGTGTATACACACAGACTCCTTTCAGTTTCTTGTGTATACACACAGACTCCTTTCAGTTTTTTTGTGTATACACACAGACTCCTTTCAGTTTCTTGTGTATACACACAGACTCCTTTCAGTTTCTTGTGTATACACACAGACTCCTTTCAGTTTCTTGTGTATACACACAGACTCCTTTCAGTTTCTTGTGTATACACACAGACTCCTTTCAGTTTCTTGTGTATAGACACAGACTCCTTTCAGTTTCTTGTGTATACACACAGACTCCTTTCAGTTTCTTGTGTATACACACAGACTCCTTTCAGTTTCTTGTGTTGTTTGCTCCTTCACATGGAAGTCATTCTGGGATCATGCACTTAACGTATTCAACTTTCTGTGGCTCTTGTTGAATTGAAGGGAATCTGGAGAAATGTACAATGAATATGTTCTCTTAAATTATGGAGATATTTTGAATTCTACGGAACTGAATCCTAGAATCATTCTATAGATGACATTGAGATTGATAATGAAACTGAGATTGAACTCGAGAACGAAATTGAAATTGAGAATGTTATTGAGAAAGAAGTTGAAATTGGGAATGAAATTGAGAATGAAACTGAGAATGTAATTGAGAAAGAAGTTGAAATTGAGAATGAAACTGAGAATGACATTGAGATTGAGTCTGAAAGTGCAGAAAGCAGTATTGTTAAGGGGGGAGGGAGATTTACAAGAGTGTATAAAATTTTGATTTTATTTGATATATTATGTTATCTATTTATTTATCAAATTTAAACTTCGGAGTAAAACTATTTCTGAACTAAAATAGTCACGAAAACGTTGAAGTCAGAAAATTAAGACAGAAAAAAAAACCATCAGAAATAAGAAAAAGGAAATCCTAGAAAGCAAATAAAGACTTGACAAAATAGAACGCCGAACATGAGTCTATGTCAATTTCTATAAACCGTCACAGCCTAATTTATTTTTTTATAACGAGAGTTTTGTGTCCATATATTATTACCAAAGTCACGTGATATACAAATGTGTATAGAACAACGTTCGTTAAAAAAATATCCAAACTTTCAATGGCCTTTGAACACGCAATGACTACACACCATCACGTAATGACTACACACCACCACGTAATGACTACACACCATCACGTAATGACTACACACCACCACGTAATGACTACACACCACCACGTAATGACTACACAACCACCACGTAATGACTACACACCACCACGTAATGACTACACACCACCACGTAATGACTACACACCACCACGTAATGACTACACACCACTACGTAATGACTACACACCACCACGTAATGACTACACACCACTAGGTAATGACTACACACCACCACGTAATGACTGACTACACACCAGACTTAACATGATGTATAAACTGAACAATGTTGTATTTGGTTCTCTTTGTATATCAATCAATTCACGGCATGGACATTTAATTCTATATTTTTAAAAACTATGTTTACTTACATTTGATATGTTGGTATTTGTGTGCAATGTTTTATTAATGGGTGCAATGTTTTATACATTTTTTTTTACATATTTGATACAGTAGTGCAATTTAGGTGAATATGTGTACGAGATTAATTTATTTGTGTAAGAATATAAATATGAAATATATTTGATTTGTGATTGTATATATTTACTCTATTTGTACACTAAGTTAGTGAGCATTACAAAACTGAAATTATATGTCATGAAATTATTCAGCAATGTTGCAGTTTTATATAAAAAACTCTATTGAATAATTGTACACTATTGACTTTGTTGTTTACATTAGGCAAAGATCTAGAGTCTACTTATATTTCTGAGTTAATATGTTTGCATTAAACAAAAGTCTAGAATCTACTTATATTTCTGAGTTAATATGTTAACATTAAACAAAAAGTCTAGAATCTACTTACATTTCTGAGTTAATATGTTTGCATTAAACAAAAAGTCTAGAATCTACTTACATTTCTGAGTTAATATGTTTACAACAGGCACAGCGCCATTGAAAGATGAACATAACATAATACATAATGATAATGAAACTAAAACAAACATCCTAAACAAATACTTTGCATCAGCATTCTCAGCCCCAGGAGACAAAGACATAATTCTTAATTTGAACCAAGTAGACAACATAGAAGATTTAGTAGTACAAGAAAATGGAATTCAAAAACTATTAGCCAACACCAAACCAAATAAAGCGTCTGGACCTGATGGTATTCCAGCTAGATTACTCAAAGAACTAAGCAATGAGCTAGCCCCAGTGTTCAAAATACTCTTTCAGGCATCGCTTAACCAGGGCAGAGTACCAAAGGACTGGAAAAAAGCTAATGTCACCCCCCTATTTAAAAAAAAGAAAAATCTGATCCAGGAAACTACAGACCAGTATCACTTACCAGCATCACATGTAAAATCCTAGAACACATAATATGTAGCAACATCATAAACCACTTAGACAAACATAATGTCCTCACCCCATACCAACATGGCTTTAGGAAATATAGATCATGTGAAACACAACTAATAGGACTAATTGATGATTTTTCAAAAGGTTTAGATAATAGTGAACAAATAGATGCTATCTTACTAGATTTTTCCAAGGCTTTTGACAAAGTTCACCACCATAGTTTGCTTAAAAAATTAAAATATTTCGGCATTAATGGTCCACTGCATCAGTGGATTAAAGATTTTCTGATAGGGAGAGAACAAACTGTAATAATAAATGGCTCTAAATCAACACCAATAACAGTAAACTCAGGTGTACCTCAAGGAACAGTCTTGGGTCCACTACTATTTTTAATTTACATAAATGATTTACCAAATTGCATTAGTTCAGGAACAAAAGTCAGATTATTTGCAGACGATTGCATAAGATATAGAACAATAAAAACAATACAAGACACAGATATTTTACAAAGAGAATTAGATGAATTACAGAAATGGGAATCAAATTGGAGCATGTCTTTCCACCCAGAAAAATGTCAGTTGTTAAGAGTAACAAAAAAACTAAAACAAATTAATTCCACTTATCTTATTCATGGCAAACCAGTAACACAGACTAAAAACGCAAAATACCTAGGTGTTATAATAAATGAAAAACTGTCATGGAATCCACATATTGATGAAACTATAAAAAAAATCAAACAAAGCATTAGGGTTTATTAAAAGAAATTTCTATAAATCAAATAAGAACATAAAACTAAAATGTTATTTAACCTTGGTTAGGCCAATAATAGAATATGCATCCACCGTTTGGGACCCCTCAACTCAAGAAAACATTAAGAAACTGGAACAAACACAAAATAGAGCAGTAAGATTCATAACAAACGAATATTCACATTTGACTAGAGTAACACCATTAGTAAAATCACTAAATTTAGGAAGCCTTCAGGACAGAAGACTCAAAAGTAAAGTAGCAATTATACATAAAACACTGAACCATAATCTTCAAATACAAAAACAAAATTGAATAAAATACTCTGAAAGACACAAAAATAAAGGCACATTCCTCGTCCCATATGCTAGGACAAATTTGTACAAATACTCCTTCTTCCCTAGTGCTATTAGAGCATGGAATGGGTTGCCTGAGCTAGCCAGAAAAACCAGTGACTTGGCAGAATTTAAGTCATTGGTTAATATGCATGACTAAATGCATGACGAGTAGGACGTAATCATCTTCTTTTTTGAAGTAACGTCTGTATTATATAAGATAAGATACATTAAACAAAAGTCTAGAATCTACTTATATTTCTGAGTTAATATGTTTACACTAAGCAAATATCTAGAATCTACTTACATTTCAAAGTTAATTATTATATGGCTCCTTCTGTCTCGTAAGACAATGGATGCGCCCAGATGAGTCACTGGCTTTGGTTACGTCTTGAGACGGGGCAGAATCTGGAGTGACTGATCAAGCCAATTCTGAATCGGCAGAGTTTGCCACAGTTTGAGCATTTATATTTATCTGTCCTAGGGCTCACTGACAGGGCAGCTTTCTTTTTCTTTCTCTTGACCGATTCAGCTTCATTTCTTTTGCATTCAGCAAAGTTCGTACCAGCACGTACACTCTGTCTCCATGCTGTCCGGTCTTGGGCTATATCTTCCCACATACTTTGGTTGATACCCATGGCTCTCATGTCTCGCTTGCAGACATCTCTGTAAGTTAGTCTTGGTCGGCCCTTGGGTCTGGCTCCCTCTGCTAGCTCAGCGTACAGGATGTCTTTAGGGATTCTTCCATCTGGCATGCGAGTGACATGACCGAGCCAGCGTAGTCTTCTCTGTTGAAGGAGAGCATAGATACTGTGTATTTTGGCCCGTGTCAAAACTTCCTGGTTGGTGACACGATCCCTCCAAGAGATGCACAGTATGCGTCGCAGGCAGCGTAAGTGGAAGCTATTTAATATGTGCTCTTGACGCATGTAAGTTGCCCAGCTCTCACTGCCATATAGAAGTGTGCTCAGAATGCAGGCATTGTAGACAAGGATTTTTGTTGCCGTGGTCAATTTGGTATTTTCCCACACACGCTTAAAGAGTTTTGCCATTGCTGCAGAAGCCTTCCCTATTCTTTTGGTCAACTCAGTGTCTAAGTTTAGGTCGCTGGCTATTGTTGCTCCCAAGTATGTGAACTCCTGCACCACCGTAAGTGTGTGATTTCCAATGTGTATCACTGGTATTTCTGCAACATCTTGTGCCATGATTTCAGTCTTGGAGAGGCTAATTGTGAGGTCAAACTCTTGACAAGCAACTGCCAGTGCACTCACAAGCCTCTGTAATCCTTCTTGTGAATGAGATATTAGTGCGGCATCATCTGCGAACAGCAGTTCTCTAATCAAGATACGCCGTCTCTTCGTTTTGGCTTTAAGGCGTGCCAGGTTAAATAGCTTTCCATCGGATCTACTGTGGATATATATTCCATCTTCCAGGGATTTGAATGCGCTGGTGAGTACAACTGAAAAGAAGATGCCGAATAGTGTTGGAGCCAGAACACATCCTTGTTTTACTCCGCTCTTGATGGAGAATGGCCTAGAGGCGGAGCTGTCAAACTGTACGGTGCCCTGCATGTTTTCATGAAAAGCTGACACCAGTTTCTGTAGCTTGTTTGGACAGCCGATTCTCTCTAATACGGCAAACAAGCCGGTTCTGCTGACAAGGTCAAACGCCTTGGTCAAGTCAATAAAAGCTATAAAGAGGGGCTGCCTTTGTTCTCTGCTTTTCTCCTGTAGCTGTCGCAGGGAGAAGATCATATCTGTTGTGGATCTACCGGCCCTAAAGCCACACTGCGATTCTGGGTAAACTCGTTCTGCCAAGATCTGTAGTCGCTTCAGTACTACTCTGGCATAAGCATTCCCAACTATGCTAAGAAGTGAAATGCCTCTATAGCTGTTACAATCCGTGCGGTCACCCTTATTTTTGTAAATCGTAACTATGTTGGCATCCTTCAATTCTTGGGGGACTATTCCTTGCTCCCAGCATAGACTTAGCAGTTCATGGAGTGGCTTGATTAGGCCATGCTTTCCAGCCTGAATGACTTCAGCAGGAATACCATCTCCTCCGGGTGCTTTCCCGTGTGCAAGCATGTCAATGGCTGTGCTCAGTTCCTTTACAGAAGGTGTTTCATCTAATTCGCTCAAAACTGAAAGTGGTGGGAAGTTAGACAAAGCAGTTGTCGAGATGGCATTTTCAATCTGGTAAAGTTCTGCATAGTGTTCTACCCATCGTTCCATTTGCAGTGCACGATCAGTGATGATTGAGCCATCTTTTGACTTAAGTGGGGCACACTTGCTGGTGGAAGGTCCAAAGGCTTTTTTCATGCCCTCGTATAGTCCTCTGATGTTACCACAGTCGGCACAAGATTGGATGTTTTCACATAGGTCCTGCCAGTATTTGTTTGCGCACTGTCTTGCTATTCTTTGGGCATCATTTCGAGTAGATTTGAGAGCTTGTAAGTTGCTAGGGGTGGGCTCCTTCTTGTAGTTTAGCATGGCTACTCTCTTGCTTTTAGTGGCAGTTTCCATTTCTTGCAGACTTGCTTCAAACCAGTCTTCATTTTTCTTTGTTTTGTTACCAAAGACCAGTGATGATGTTTGGTACATAGTATCACGTATGAGCGTCCAGGTTTTTTCTATCTCAGTCACTGAGAAGTTTTTGAAAGCTTCTTCTAATTTCTTTGTGAATTCGATGCTAAGATCAGCATTGTTAGTGTTTGCAGTATTTAGGCGTGCTTTTCTTTTTCCCTGTGATGAGTGGATCTTAGTAGGCAGGAGTCTTGTCCGGCAGGACACTAAAGTGTGATCAGTATCACAGTCTGCACTTTGAAAGCTACGTGTGAGCAGTATGTTTCCAATGTCCCTTTTCCGTGTCAGTATCATATCCAGCTGGTGCCAGTGTCCAGACCTAGGATGTCTCCATGAGACACAATGCTGTGGTTTTGTCTTGAAGTATGTGTTCGTATGCAGAGCTTATGGTATGCGCAGAATTCAAGAAGTCTTTGTCCGTTCTCATGCATCCTGCCGATTCCAAAAAGCCCGAGGCAGTCTGGCCAGGTAGTGTGGTCAGCTCCTACTCTTACATTGAAGTCACCTAGAATAACCATGTGCTCTTTTTGAGGAATAGTCTCAATGGCTTCCCTTAGGTCTTCGTAGAACTTGTCTTTGTCCTCTTGGAGTGAACATAGTGTAGGGGCATAGGCACTAATTAGAGTGACTTTTCCAGATGTAGTCATCATACTTATGCTTAGTAGCCTTTCCGAGCCACCAACTGGAGGGACTATTGTGGGAAGTAGACTGTTCTTGACTGCAAAGCCCACACCATGCATTCTCGTCTGTTCCTGTGCTTTTCCTTTCCAAAAGAAAGTGTAATCAGCCTCGCGGAGCATGCCGTCTTCGGCTAGTCGGGTTTCTTGGAGAGCTGCAATGTCAATGCGTAGTCTTTTCAGTTCGTTGTTTATGACTGCCGTCTTCCTTGCATCGTCAACCTTCTGTAGGTCATCTGTAAGACCAGGACACATTGTCCTGACGTTAAATGTGGCCAGTCGCATAATAGGAATTTTCTTTTTCATTTTTCTTCTTTTGTTGCTTGGTGCAGGTTTACAGCCTACTTGTCGTTTTAAACTAAGCTCTAAGCACCCATTAGAGCAGGCAGGCTGTGGCGGATCAGCACCTAACTGTCTGGGGGCTGCCCAGGTTGAGGCGGGCGGTAGCTGATCAATGAGGCGCGAAGACCTCTCCCACCGACAGAGACAACCCGTGGCGTCCATACATTACGCCAATCAAGTTGGACTTATAACCCGTAACTGTTGTCTCCCGTGTTGTTTTACCCGTTTTGCAGCAGCACCAGAGTTTCCTCTCCGGGGCGCATTCCTGGGCCTTAGATAAAGGGGTCATGGGTGGCCCATGCTTCATGATCCCTCTCTTGACCTTACTGATGTGATCCAAAGGAACGTATCGCGTTACATTTGGCATCAACTCAGTTGCAGAAGCTGCCGGAGGGAATTTCGTAGCTGATACTCCCAACGCCTAAGGGGCTTCACTCCTGATTTATCCTCGAGGTTGTCTCCTGAAGCCTTAAAAACCGCAAGGCAGCGGGGTTTGAAGTCAGAGTACCCCTCTCCTAGATGAATTGCCCTACTAGGCTGACGAGCTCCACCTGCCCGAAGCTCCTGGTTTTGTGGCGCCAGGTATCCGCCTTCACCCCTTCACCTGTTAGTAAGAGCAGTTTCGCCGGGCTTAATATCTAAGCCACACGAGCAGGCCAGGTGCTGGACTTAGTTGTCAGAGGCTATCTGAGACGCATGCCTTTAGGAGTATTTTATAGACAGTGGGAGCTTATCCCCATTGTTACCCCTGGCCATGACAACCTTGAAACCTTGAATCTACTTACATTTCAAAGTTAATATGCTTACACTAAGCAAATATCTAGAATCTACTTACATTTCTGAGTTAATATGTTTACCTTCAAGAACCTATTGTAAGGCACAATAAACGTCTTTCGAAAGAATGAAGGGTCAACATGTAATAAAGATTAATTATGTACACACACATACATATATATATATATATATATATTGCGGGGGAGGGGAGAAAAATCCCCTCAACCCCCCCCCCTCGTCAAAGAGAGATTTTGTGGGTGCTTTCTGAACTTTATCTTTAAGTGTTTGAAAGTTTTTCAAGCCTTTATCTTTGTATCTGGGTGACGTCATCTCAAATGATCCTTCAGCTTAATTCGTTTCATAGCGTCATAAAAAATGACACATAAACTCTCGCTAAGTCTCGCTTGTTCGATAAGGAAGGAATGAAATCCAAGTTTGAAATAGGCCTACTTAACGCTGTACAGTCTACATTTCTTTTTGTTTAAGTTACAACTAGACTAAATTACGCTACTTAAATAGAGTTATTAAATTAAATATATAACAACTTTTCATTCAATGAGCTGGATAACAATTTTAAGGATTTTCAAAGGTACAAATCATAAATGTGTGTATCAAAAAATTCCATTTTCAAAATTAAAGTCACGACCTGGGTGACTCCGTACACATTTCATAGACCCCCCATTTTAATTTGGGGGGGTCTAAATAGACCACTTTAGGAATCACTGCTCTAGACTTACTTAGACTTAGACCTAGATCCTCCCGCGCCGTTCGGCGCTTTGGGTGGCAAGCTGTCTCCACAAAGATCTGTCTGTTATTATTACAAATTAATCGCATGATTGCGTCATATTAATTGATACAATTACACTTGATATAAGCTTTTTTAAAAAAGAATTGTTAATATATTGTTTGACAGTTGGTATGATTTAACTCAGAGTGATTCAAACGATGGGACAATCTGATGACTTAGAATCGTTGACTAGTCTAGGCTGGAAGAATATGACCTATTGACTTTTAAATTGACTTTTAAATCCGTCTGTAGTCCTGAAGTCTGGGTCCACTTTCATGTTACACTAATCCCCCCCGTCAAGTAAAGGAACATTTGAAAATGTCGATTTACCAGGAGCTTCTAGAAATCTCCTGAAATTGCAAAATATACGAAAAAGTCCTGGAAATATCCAGAAAGTTTTAAATGTTTTGAAAACTCATACATATCTCCTGAAATATATAAACAAAAATGGTCATTTTGGGGTGTCATTCAGTATGGAAAACGCCAATCCTACGGGCGATAAAAAAAAAACGGCATTATGCAATACCCGTAATTTTGGAATCTAGTAAAAGAAGCTTTTCGCACCTCAAACTAATGAAGAATTACGTGAGGTCAACAATACTCGTAGATAGATTGAAACATTTGATTATTCTTTCTATTGAGCGTGATCTATGTAGGAAACAGAACTCTTTTGATATACTGTATGACTTCGCCACATGCAAGGTTCGTGTAGTCATTCTGTGCGTGGTAAAGAAGGAATAAAATGCAAAGACAAATATATTTTCTAATACAAACTCTTAATGTTCACTTATTATCCGTATTCCTACCCAAACTTGGCCTTGTGAAATCCGTTTCGCATTGGGGCCCACTATGGTTAAGTCCGCCCTGCGATTTAGTGACGGGTAAATACTAGTCTCCCCCCCCCTCTTTTTTTTTACGTGGGGTAACTCTAGCCCGACTTTCAGAAATAAAAGAGTGATCTTTCCTTTACGTCTTGTCCAAACTGTTGAGCCATGAAGAGAATTATATATATATATACTTACTTATAGGTTTAAGAGGAATAGCGGAAAGGGGAGTGTTAAGTTATTGAGCAACTCAAAATGTGTTTTGTTTTTTTAAGGGCTACTAGAATGTGTGGTTCGAGGGAAGGGACATGGCGTGGCGTTCTATTGGTGAAAATATATACAAATAAAGTTCTGGTCAAAATTGCCAACATATTCCAACGATTTCAAAGTACCGAATCGCTAGTATTGACAACAGTAGACGAGCTAAAAAAAATGCGTGTAAAAAGTAATTGGGAGATCCAGTGGAGTCAAATCTTTCCTATAAAAACTTTTTGATTAGATGGGAGAGCAAAAGTAGAAAACAAGAAAATAACAAGGTTACAAAGACAGTTTGTGTGGAAAAACAAACTCAAAATCGGCCCCCGAAGTGGTCCACCCTGGCAGGAAAAAAGGCTGGTTTCAATATTTTCAGAAGAATATCGGCATTAAATTCTATCAGAAGTGGTCCACCCAGGCAGGTAAAAAGACAGGTTTAAATATAATGAAATTCTATCAAATCAAATGACAGAAGAATGGAGAAAGAAGTTTGACAGATCCTGTGTCCAGCAGACCAATGGATAGGTGAAAGTGAATGTGAAGTTAGATGCGAACTTGTCCTAACTGATGTCCTATAATGGGTATCTAAATGTTTTGTAAAAAAAAAAGTTAATATTTTTTTGTAAATGTAGTATTTAGTATGACAGAACTAACATAACTTAGCAATACATTTGTAAAAAAATAATATTTTTTGATAAAAAATCTAAAACCATTAGCGTGAATGTTTTTAAAAAGCCTCCAGTGTTTGTTACTATTACTAGTGAATAGTTGTAAAAATGGTGTGTTTTTATTTAAAAAAAAAACTCTAAAATATCATGATGTCCGATTTTTATTTTCTCTTCTAGTTTCTGAGATCTAAACGGGACGGACGGACAGACGGACAGACAGGCCACACAAAACTAATAGCGTCTTTTCCCATTTTGGAGACCGCTAAAAAGAAACAAGTCAGTTGTAACCAGTTCACAAATACTTAAAGAAGATCTCTTAACGCCAGCACTAGCGGATAGAGAATTTTTAAGTGTGAGGGGGGGGAGGCATTGTTTTCCAAACACCCAATAAACCCTTACTCTCTGCACGGGTGGATCCAGGGATGCAGAAACGCTCTCTCCTGACATCTACAACTCAGTACTCCTCCTATTAAAAAAAAGCAGGTCAAATTAGTAAAATAAAGTAACGTAGGTGCATTGGTCGATACTGAAGTGTGACTGACAATCGAGGCACAAGTATGTCTTTTATTGTGAGTATTTAGCGTAATATTATCATTAAGTGAAGACCTTTTGTAGTAAACCTATTTTTGGTCAGCATCAGACGTGACTAGAACGTTGTTACAGACGTGACTAGAACGTTGTTACAGACGTGACTAGAACGTTGTTACAGACGTGACTAGAACGTTGTTACAGACGTGACTAGAACGTTGTTACAGACGTGACTAGAACGTTGTTTCAGACCCCTAGAATACAAAGCTCTGAATAAAAACATGCGGAAAATAGAGGAGGACCGACTCGATTCTACTCTCAAGTTGGTGTCATTGTTGGATGATAGTTCCAAACCTATTTCTGCACTAGAAAAATCTCAGATTGAGTAAAGGTTGGGAAAAGGTGACTAGAAACAAACAAACTCTCAGAACTTATCTCAATTGTGACCTTAATACTTCAACGTTTCTAACTTTTCCAAAATAAAGTTTTTCTTTCAATAATTATGACAAGCATTATTGCATAGACTCTCTCGTGAGATTTGACTTTTCTATTTTAATAGTTATTTCTTCGTCAAAAAAGGGGAAGGGGCGGTAGATTGACAACGATGACACATGTAAGAGTAATCTCCCCATTTTATAATGATTGCTAATGATTGCATTTGGCACTAGAGAGTCAAGGGTGGAGTGATAGATTTGTGTGTGTGTGTAAAAATGTGTGCAATTGTTCACTATACGATAGAAAAGGTTTAAGCTAATTGATTTGTATGGAGGAGAGCGATATTGCCTCTACCGCACCTCCACCTGGTACCGACCACCGTTTTTCAATTTTTATTTTCTAATGATTTCATTTGAGATTACAGACATATACAATGAGTTCAAATATCGATAAGTAGCCTATATTATATAGCTATTCAGCTATTTTGTTCCTAAACTATGATTTCTGCATAAACAATTGGACCGCCCTTCCCGGCATCTCTATGATAGCATATTACCATGGAAGTTCTTAACAGAACATTTTTGGTTTCAAATACCTTTCAGTTTCGGTAAAGACAGCATCTTATGACTTATCGATTCTACGAGGATATCATTGTTGAACAGTTCACATTGACATCAATAAAAACAAGTTGCCGGAAGCGACCAATTAAACATCGTTTATTTCGTAAATAAACGACATCCAATCGGATTTGAATTGGAAAATACATACTGATGAAGATTGAACCAGTTGAAAGGCTATAGTTATTTCCACATGAGTCTAAGGTCATTTATATTGTTGTAACATAAATGCAACTTTTGAAAACAAGTATTGTTTTTAATAAAAATGTATAAAGAGATATAGTGTTTTCTTGACTTTCGAGGGGAATAGACAAGCGATCAAGACAAGAGATCAAGACAAGACATCAAGACAAGAGATCAAGACAAGACATCAAGACAAGACATCAAGACAAGACATCCCCTAACACTTAAATGTCCTAAATAACTATTTCCCATTTACTTAGTTACCTTTGAAAGCCACAGTTTTAAAGGTCGCAGGTCAGAGTTGAGACCTATTCTACCGATTGGTCTGGATTGAACCAGTCAATGTGCTAGACTGTTATTTCGGCCAATCAGCATTCAGAAAGTTAGGCGATGACGTATTCATTTTTTTCCCAATAGGCTACTGTGTATATACAACAGAGGTCTGTCAAATGGCTGTGTGAAGCGTCTAGTGTGGTAGCTTGACTTGTTGCCACCGCTGGCTAGCATCTGTGAAAGGGGAGCAGTTTTGTAAGTCTCTCTTGCCAGTACATAGCCTCTCCACAGCAAGTCCTATGCAGTACCTCCTCGTGGTGGCAGATGGAAACTGAGGCTGCGAAGCCTCAGGCTAAACTGCAAGGGTCTCGGAGGAGGTTTGGCCCCAAGATGTGAGGCAGGCATGGCCCGTCGGCGTGCGGACACGCCCTGTTGCCCACAAACCAAACCCCTAGCTATAGGTCAATAGCCTCACTGCCTTGTGTGTGTGTCCCTGTAAGGTCTAAGGCTAAGGGAGTAAACCCTAACAGAAAATCCGGTCCTGGAGCCCCGTAGGCGGGGGGACAGTAGTAAGACTACTGCTCTCTGGCAAACTCCTGCAGCCACCTGTCCCCAAATTGTGATGGCTCGCCATCCCTTTGGACCCGGTCAGTATGGAAGAGAGGCGTGTGCTGACGTGTGGGCAGCCCAGCACTCGCAAATTTACCGCCCAGGCTTTCCCCCAGCAATGGAGAGGTCACTCCATCTCTGACAGTAATGTCTTTGGAAAAACACGGAGAGTGGTAGTTACCGGTTATAAGTTCCTAGCTGATTGGCGTAAGCTGGAACGCCAGGGACCACTCTTGACGGTAGGAGGGGCTTTTTAGCCTCACTGGATAGCTACTGCCTGCCTTAAGCCGAGCAGCCCTCGGACAGTAAAGTGCTATCCCGCCACAGCTTGCCGCACCACTGGGTGCTTGGTGCTAAGACAAAATCAAAAAGCAAGCTGCTCACCCGCACCTGCAAATACAATCAAAAGAAAACCCTCAAAATTAATGCGTTTAGCAAGCTGGAACATACGGACAATGTGTCCTGGCTTCAATACTGACCCTGAACTAGTCACAGACATGCGTCAAACAGCTATCATCGACAGAGAACTCAGCAGACTAAACATTGATGTGGCCTGCCTGCAAGAAACCAGACTGGCAGACAGCGGATCTCTCACAGAAAGCAACTATACATTCTACTGGCAAGGAAAACCAGAACAAAGCCCTAGAATACATGGCGTCGGCTTCGCAATAAGAAACAGTCTCGTCCCCTGCATCGCGATGTTTCCCATTGGCAATGAAAGAGTATCACACATGAAATTTGCATCACCGCAAGGCAAAGTTAATATAATCTGTGCTTACTCACCAACCCTTGCTGCACCGAAAGAGGACAAAGACAGATTCTATCAAGCTCTAGAGGACGTAATTAAAAGTATTCCAAAATCCGAGCACCTCTATATAAATGGAGACTTTAATGCCCGTGTTGGTGGTGGAAATGATGCATGGCCACAATGCTTGGGACCTCATGGTGTTGGCAAAATCAATGACAATGGCCAAAGGCTACTCGAGTTTTGTAGCTCTCATGAACTGTGTGTAACAAATACATTCTTCTCTGGCAAGGAACGCCATAAAGTCTCTTGGCAGCACCCACGCTCAAAAAGGTGGCACCAGCTTGACCTCTGCATCACCCGAAGGATGGATCTGAAAAGTGTCATCCACACCCGTTCATACCATAGTGCGGACTGCAACTCAGACCATTCACTAGTGCTAAGCAAAATCAAACTACTTCTCAAGAAGGCTTATACTTCCACTCAACCCAGAACTAGGCGAATTAACGTCAACCATGTAGGTGACCCAGAGAAGTGTGCACTCTTTGGCAAGCTTTTGAACAGTTCAATCCCCTCGTTAAGTAATGAAGAAGACATCTCTATCAGATGGGAGAAATTAAGAGATGTAATCTACAGTTCGGCAATCACGGCCTTTGGGCCTCAAAAACACAAAAATGTAGACTGGTTTGAGGCAAATCTAGCACAAATGGAACCTTGCATCGAGAAAAAGCGATCTGCACAACTCGCTCTCAAGACAAAGCCAAGTCCAAGATCTTTGGAGGCCTTCAAAAGTGCTAATAAAGAGGCGAAACAAATGGCTAGAAAATGTGCTAACACCTTTTGGAGGGATACCTGCAACAGAATCCAAGACAGTCTCCACGCAGGAAATAGCAAAGCTCTATTTGATGGCATTAAAGCGGCCCTGGGTCCAACAGTGTCTAAGCCTGCCCCCCTTCTATCCAAATCAGGAGAAAAAATTACTGATCAAACCAAGCAGCTAGAACGTTGGACAGAACACTACCTCGAAGTCTATGCCACACAGAACACAGTAGACGATGTCGCCCTGGCTTCTCTACCAGATCTTCCAGTACTGGAATGCCTAGATGATCTTCCGAGCCTCAGTGACCTTAAAAAAGCAATTAACTGCATAAAAAATAGAAAATCTCCTGGGAGTGATGGTATCCCAGTGGAAGTAGTGAAAGTCAACGAATCACTCCTGCTCCCTGAACTCTATATTCTCCTCTGCCGCTGTTGGGAAACAGGTCATGTCCCACAGGACATGCGTGACGCAACTATAGTCACAATATACAAGAACAAAGGGGATCGGAGTGACTGCAACAATTACAGGGGTATCTCTCTCCTCAGTATAGTGGGCAAGATCTTTGCTAGAGTGGCACTATCCAGGCTGCAAGTGATAGCTTCTAGAGTCTACCCAGAGTCTCAGTGTGGATTCAGAAGTGGTAGATCCACTGTAGACATGATATCTTCTCTACGACTACTGCAGGAGAAATTCAGAGAGAGAGACAGACCCCTTTACATCGTTTTTGTTGATCTGACTAAAGCTTTTGACATGGTCAGCAGAAGTGGCCTTTTCAAACTCTTGAGGAAAATAGGTTGCCCTCCCAAACTACTGCAGTTCATTGAGTGTTTTCACGAGGAAACTAAATGCACTGTCAAATTCAATGGAGCCCAATCAGCACCTTTTGAGGTTTGCAGTGGTGTCAAGCAGGGATGTGTGCTCGCACCTACTCTGTTTGGCATATTCTTCTCCTGTCTACTGCATTATGCATACAACGACATAAACGAAGGTGTGTTTCTCCATACAAGATCCTCTGGAAAACTATTTAATGTTTCAAGGCTGCGGGCAAAAACCAAGGTTAGGAAGCTACTCGTCAGGGAACTCCTGTATGCTGATGATGCAGCTATTGTGGCTGATTCTGATATTCAGCTACAGTGCCTGGTTGACAAATTATCTGCTGCTTGCCAGAAGTTCGGCTTAAACATCAGTCAAAGCAAGACTAAGATACTTGTCCAAAACACAAACACTGCACCTCAAGTAAGCATTAATGGCCAACCACTAGAAATTGTTGATCACTTTTGTTACCTTGGCTCCATCATATCCAACAACACTCTACTGGATAAAGACATAAACAACAGGATAGCCAAGGCAATGGCCACCATGTCACGGCTGCAGAAAAGAGTCTGGGACAACATATTGCTGACTAACAGTACTAAAGCCCTGGTCTACCGGACCTGTGTGTTGAGCACTTTGCTGTACGGAAGTGAAACATGGTCAACCTACTCATGGCAGGAAAAAAAGCTGAATGTTTTCCACCTCCGATGCCTAAGGCGGATCTTTAAAATAAGGTGGCAAGATAAGATAACCAATGAGGAAGTGCTACAAAGAGCAGGGTGCCAGGACATCCGCTCTGTTATCAGCAGCAGACGCCTTGGCTGGCTTGGCCACGTTCGTAGAATGCCAGAAGGTCGACTTCCACAGGACATCCTGTATGGCGATCTGATAGAAGGCAGGAGAGCCGCTGGTCGCCCACTTTTACGTTATACGGATGTATGCAAACGCGACATGAAGCTCTTCAAAATCGACACTGGCAACTGGGAAGAGGTGGCACTGGACAGATCCTCATGGAGAGAGAGCATAAAGGAAGGGTCAAAGATTGCAGATGCCATACACAACAGAAGCAGAAAGAAGGGTGAAAATGCAACGGCGTCTGGTGATTATATATGCCCAACCTGCGATCGCAGCTGTGTATCAAGGATTGGCCTCTTTAGTCACACAAGAAGTTGCAAAGGGAAAAGATCGTCTCTCGAGACGTAAAATGCCACAGACAACAGAGGGCCCTGGGAAAACCCGAGTTTAAAAAAATGCGGGAGTATTTTTTTTCATTATCTATTTTGAAAACCTTTGGTATAGCCCCCGCCAAAATCGGATCTGCGAACGTCAAGGGACAAGTGTAGCTCCCATCACACACCTAGTTCTTAAAGAAACTCCATTGGACTTCGGCTTTTGGACCGCGCATCTCGAAAGAAATTATTAGTGCAAAGCGACAAGCCAGGAAAGTTCGTGACTGAATCCGTCTGAGACCGTCTAAGCAACGATTTGGTTATTGCATGTGTTCTAGTTTTCCTCCGTAACAAATAGTTACTTTCCGACTCCAGCTTAGCAGAAATTATATTATCTAGTTTGTTTATTTTTCATGTACAATGTTTCTGAATCATTTATTATCTTCAAAGGCGAAATCTTTCCCGCAGAACAATTGCAATACAGTATGTAATTAGTGAAAGGTCACTAGTACAGTACCTACGTAAGGTACTATGTTTAGTCGCACAAATAAGGCTACAGTGTCAGAGGCGGATAAACCCGTTAGCACTATGTGGTATGGTATTTATAGGCTCAGGGCCCCGCATATAATACTCGCCAAGGGCCCGCGCTCTGCTAAGGCCGCTTCTGTGTTTTAGTAATGTCATTGATTTAAAAGTCTGAGTTCTAAACAAGAATTACAATCTGTAACTCTCCTAGCAATAGAAGTCAACAATAGCTGACCAATTTCGATACAAACTTAGCATGAATAAGATTTTAAAACGCTACAGAGGCTGTAGAGCATTGTTGGAACCCCACCTACACACCTCCCTCCTGGTCATCACTCCGGTCCCAAAGTTTAAAAAACGTTTTTCAAAAGTATTGACGTTGTTCTAAGATTTCCAATAAACCCACCAAGGAACGCCTCTGCCTGACCTACGTGCAACACGTTGTGTAGTGTGTACAAACTGGGAGTTACAAAATTGGAAATGACGAAAAACAAACTTCGACATCGAGTTTGAGCCAGATCGATGATTAAAGACATTACAAATTGTTTACCACACATTAAAATACATTTGGATTCGGATTTTTTAATTTCTTGAGTAAATTCCCTTGTTAAGGTTCAAAGTGGCTCCAAATGTTCAATCCAAAGAAATTTTGCATAAAATAGGACCCCACCTTTTTTTTTTCCTTTTTAAACGCCATATTGCAACAGATGGTCAACTTGTGCATTTGTTTAATCAACTCATTTTACTTTTCCTAGTGTTTCTGATCTAGCCGTGGTGACAAAACTAATTAGAAATTGAAATCATGCCGTGTACAATATCTATAGCTCGTGTATACTCAGTTTGTTTTCTGTGGCTTAGCCTCTCCAATGGAAAGTTTAACTCATGGTCACAATGACTGAAGAGGACAATAGCTATGAAGTAGATTTTAAATTGAACATCACGCATAACTTTACTTTATTCTCCGAGCAAACACAAGTAGCGTCTCTAACTGCAATCGTACTGTTGACAGTATTGTTTTCTGTCATTGTTGTGGTCGGTCTCGTTGGCAACTGTTTGACGATAGCCCTAGTTCTGATGAACAGCAAGATGAGACAATGTGTGACCAATCTTCTCATCGTCAACGTGGCTGTCTCCGATGTCATCATCATGTCATTTGGAGTGCCCGAAATTGTCATGTTCTTTCTCAACAAAGGGTGGTTACTCCAGACAGTAGCCTGCAAAGTCAACAGGTTCTTTTTAGTTGTTGCTTTGTATTCTTCTGTTATTTCCCTTGTTGTAATATGCAGTGAAAGGTAAGAATATAAGTTTCTTTTTAATTGTTATAATAGAATCCTCTTTCTAATTGTTATTAAAATATAACTTTTACAAATGTCACATGACACACATTGGAGACCCTAATGAAAAAGTCTTTGTGGGGTGGGGTATAAATTCAAAACCTTGTTTTAGTTACTGTTTAGTAATTCAGTGACATCAGATTCGCTTTTTTTTTTTTTATCCGAAGGAAATCTGAACCTGAAAAGCCCTTGGGAAACATTTGGACTGTAGTTTGTCCTTTATTTTCTTTTTACTTTTAGTGGCGGTGTTGTTGTATTTTTTTACACTCAACCTCTCCCTCCATGGCTCCGCTTTTGGAGTTGTCGTTTGCTTTACTTTTTTATTGAAATATAAAATTTTACTTCAAAACCATAGACCTAAAGTATATAGACCTATATATATTAAATTTAGACTGGACATGGAGATCGTTTAACATTACAAAACATGTAGTGAAAAACTTTTAAAAAGCTGAAACAAGGCGTTTTTTTGTAGAGTAGTTATAAGAAGTATAAGTAGGTTTATTTTTTTTTGTTCTTACCTTAACCTATGTAAGATATAATTTAATGTTTAGATCTAGATCTAGTAATTGAACATAGAAAATAAGAGCACTTTTGTCTGATAATTATTATTTTGCAATGTTTAGATACATAATCTAGAAAGATCTAAGTAATCAATCTATTAAAATGTACATTTGGTGATTAAAATCAATAGACGTAAATTATTTCGATCTAGGATTTTTGAAACATTATCTCAACGAAAACTAACAGGACATGGCTTTGTTTCATATATTTGCGTGAATATATAAGGCTTCTCTTGAACTCCGAAGATCAATGAAGAATGCAATATTTCACCTGGCTACTCAGCCCCATCTATGACCTACATATTTTGCCACATGCATCACAGGCATAACTATTGTCGATTAAGATTTTCTTTTCGCCGTCTGCGTCTGTCCTCGACAGCGGATTTTCGTTTGGTCTCAAATGCGTATCCCACGGCCTTTGTGAGTGACCTCCAGCTGTCTCGTTCTGAGGCCGCATTCAACCAGGTGCTCTCTTCTATGTCAGCCAAGGCAAGTTGGCGCCTAAACTGGGGCATCTCCGTTACGTCGGGGTCAATAGCGGATAAGAATTTGTTTCCGTTATTTAGATATAATCTATATAGGTCTGTGTATCAAGCGCAAACATGTGACTGACAATTCTGTATATTTTATGAAACAGCAGTTATGAACAGTATAAAAGTAAAAGTATTCATTTATTTCAGCAATAACCTATTATTGTATTAAAAGTATTAAGTATTAAAATCTTTCCGTTATTGTTATTTTATATTTCTAAGCGAGCCTATAATGACATGTGGGCAAAATGTTCATTTTTTGTCCTAGAACTATTTTAATTTTAGCTTATTTATGCATTCTGCTGAACAAATCCCTAAATAGATTCATTCAACTTTGAGTACTGAATGTTTTGATGATATCGCACTTCTGTTTCATAACAAATCTAAAAAGTGGAGGGCTAGTAGGCTACTTAACATTGTGACATAACAAATCTCAACAGTGGAGGGCAGCTAGTAGGCTACTTAACATTGTGACATAACAAATCTCAACAGTGGAGGGCTAGTAGGCTACTTAACATTGTGACAAACACACAATCTATTACTCTGGATGAGTGTTTCTTACAGACAGTAGAATCCGTAACCAACTGGCATCAGAAAAGCACTTTTTTTGTTTACATACTACAATCCTTCCCATCCTATGTGTCCAGACACCATTAACAGCGGGAACATCCTGCAATGAACCAGTCCTATTTAAGAATATATGCCTACATTA
The DNA here is from genome assembly GCA_036873155.1 of Biomphalaria sudanica. Taxonomy (NCBI): domain Eukaryota; kingdom Metazoa; phylum Mollusca; class Gastropoda; family Planorbidae; genus Biomphalaria; species Biomphalaria sudanica. The sequence goes on along the minus strand of JAZGLO010005582.1, from coordinate 92,766 downwards.
AAATATGTCTCGCACAAAATTTTAGATTACTTTGCTTTTTAGAGATTTTAGAATTTCGAGTTTTATATTAACAATTGTTTAGTGCGAAAGAGTTTTGAGTTATAAGCAAATGTAATGCATTTTATAGAATATAGAATAGAATTGTGTTATTCCACAAACCCAGAGGCGGCCGCGTCGGATCCGCCAGCGAGCAGGGTATGAACCCGGGACCGTCGAGATAATCAGTCCAGCACGCTAACCGCACGACCAGGCATTGCTGTTAACTTAATTTAATAGCCTTTTATTGGTAAAGAGATATATTACACATTACGGCACAGCATCTACCGGATATGTACAATATGTCAGACGAGCGATTTTAGATCATCTTTCAGCATTGATATGTAATTGAAAAAAAAAGAAGAAAGAATAGATGTATCGTGCTTGTAGGCTTACTTCGATGTCTCAGCACAGTTAACAACAGAGCTATTGGCATTTTGATTTAAATGAAACTAGAATGAGGATGTAGATCTACCTAAACTAAACTTCTGATTTAGCACTCTTAAGATCTATATCTACTAGATCTAGATCGAAAATCTAAAATATAATTTATGAAAAAAAAAACCTAGATAATCTATCGATAGACTGATTGCAACATTAAATGTAAAAATAAGAGATTAGTTTTAGTATATTATAGAATTGCAGTATTGATCTAGACCAGTGATTCCCAAAGTGGTCTATATAGACCCCCAAGGGTCTATGAGGACTTCCAATGGGTCTACGGAAGTGAAAAAATAAATTGGGGGTCTATGACCTGTAAATGGGGGTCTACGATAGCAGATCTCATTTTAGCATCTCGAGACTTTTAATTTCATAGCCCATTATTGATTTGTGCCTTAGTTAATCCTCCGAATGTTAATCGAATGAATTTTGTGTATTTTAACATTTTAAATTTTAATATCTTATTTTAAAATAGCTTTATTGTTTCTACATGAAAATAATAATATTGTACATGACCGAGTCTAAAAAGAACCGTAGAAAGTAAAGTGTTGGTTATTAGAAATTTTGCTTCATTTCGTCCTTGTCGAAAAAGCAATTGTCTATGTGGCTTTTATGTAACAAAGTTTTCAGTTAAGTCGCTATGAAACCATCTATAGTGTAACATCATTGGAGACGATTCCCTAATGATAAAATAGATTGACATTTGAAATACTTTCCAACACTTTAAGTTCAGAATAGACCCACAGTGGAAAAAAATGTTTGATTAAACATCACAAAAGAAAAAAGGTTTGTGAGCGTCTTACAAATGTATTACTTAGGCTTTTATCAAACTCTAAAATACTGCAGACTTAAGGCAATTAATTGATTTTGCCTATCCATTGAAGAGGTTTTAAAACCTGTTTTTCACATTGCTTTATCTGATGTGAGCAGGTCAGGAGGCGCTGAGTGCTGACCTATTCTCTGCTCAACATTAAATTTTATAACAGTAGGCAGATGTTAGCGCTACTGGGTGGGCTCAATCTGTGACACCTTAGTCTACAACCAAGGGGCTAGAGTCGCCTAAGTAACCAGACATACTAACCTAAATTAAATGAAAGCACAAACGAAACTTTAGTTTAGGATAAATAAACAAAACGAAACTTTATTTACTTAAAAATAAATCAATAATAAAATATAATATATACACTAACTTGACTAACCACTACTACTGAACCCAGCAACTAACTAAAACCCTCAAATTCTACGCCACTTCCAACACCACAAACTGATCAAACCAACTATCTAACTAAATCACTACAACTATTACACTAGACCTAGATCTGCACAAACACACTACAATAAACTAGTCTAGATCTACAATATTCTACTACTACACCCAACCCACTACACTAACACTAAAACAAGAACACCTTAGTTATTTACTATTACTCAGACTAAGGCTGACTAAGCTACTAAGGCAACACAACAGAAACAAAATAACACTAGATCTACAGCTGAGTAATAGCAGCAATATTACATACAGCAGCATGTATTTCAGCAGCTATAATCAGCAGAATTATATTCAGCAGTTAAAACAGCAGTAATAATAGCAGGCCGTCCCAGGTTAGATAGACGACAGACCACAAAGACCTTCAGCTGTCTCACAGACAGGGATACTATACTGACCACTGGTCAAATGTACACTCGACTGTTTTAAGACAGCATGTACATCCTTTTTATAATATCCGGCACCGACCTATATAACAATAGGGGGAAGTACAAATAATAAATTGGGCACTAGCCTATAAAATTAGAATACACAAAAATAGCTAAAATTACATATAAAAATAGCTCTGGGAACGCAAGCTCACATGATATCATGATAAAAATTATTCTAAGCAACAATAGCCTACAGTCCAAAGGTGTAATGGTCAAATGAAATAGGACAATGAAAGGTTCTTATGTAATTACTTGCAAACGACATACTTCTAAAAACAAAGCTGGAATTGTTAAGCTTGCCCGATAATATGTGTTATTATTATCATATTTCCGTTTTGCTTGAAACTTCGACCAATTTCTACTTCACACTGAAGTATGATAGGTGTCGAAAGGCTTGTTGGACAATACTTTTTTCTTAGTTCTTGGGTTCTAAAGATCCAATTTAGAAAAAAAATAAAGCGGGAATCGGATGTTGTCTATTTAACAGATTTGTTTAATAAATTTCATGAGGTTGACTTGCAGCTACAAGGTGATAATCTAAATTTAATCCAAATGAAGTCATAATCTCTTTTTTTTTTGTAAGGCTATTAAATTAATGAACGGGATAAATTTTCTCATTTTTCAAATGTAAACAGTCAGGCATCATCTAATCGAGAAGTTATAATAATAAACCTAACTAAATTGAAGCCTAAATATTGAAATTTTATTATCAAAGTTGTTCGTCCATATGCGTTTTTTTGTTTGTTTGTTTGTTTAGTCAATTCATGTAATACATAACAAATTTTATTTTGCTTCATTTTATTTGAATTTCATCAATGAATATATATGGCACATTTGAGGTTTATGAATCTCACAAAAATTGCAGGGGGTCTAACCGAAAACTGGAAAAACATGGCAAGGGGTCTACGAGACTAAAAAGTTTGGGAACCACTGATCTAGACGTTTCAAAAATCGCATTTTTTGTGCGTTTTGTCTGTCAGTCTGTCTGTCTGTCATGTTAATATAAAAAACAACAACTAAAAGCTATTAAAAATTTGATTGACCTTTAATTTTCCTTTCGAAACCTCGCAATAGTTTTAAGTTTCTGTGCGTTTTGTCTGTCAGTCTGTCTGTCGGGCATGTTAATATAAAAAAGAACAACTAAAAGCTATTGAAAATTTGATTAACCTTTAATTTTCCTTTCGAAACATCGCAATAGTTTTAAGTATGTATAATAGATTGTTCCGTAAGTTTGTATAAATAGTAAGAGAAAAAGAAATTCTGATAAATCTAATACCGTTAACTAAATTTATGAAAATCAGATGTACCATGGCCTTGTGGAGATATTTTTCATACCATACTTTGGTGTTAGGAAGTTGTTTTCCTTAAAAATCGGAACATAATATTAACGATAATTAGATTTTGTAACGTTTTAGCTAGAAAGTTAAATGTAGTTTATGAAAGATCTAGACAAAATACCCACCCTGTTAGACCTCAACAAAACCATAGACAACATGACTGTCCTCAAAGCACCCGGATACGATGGTATCCCCCCAGATCTTCTAAAACAATACAAAACTACTCTAATCCAACCTTTACACGAACTGCTTTGCAGATGTTGGCAAGAAGGTGCTGTGCCACAAGACCTGCGGGATGCTAAAATCGTTACACTGTATACAGTGTAAAAGAACAAAGGTGACAGAAGCGACTTCAACAATTACAGGGGAATCTCCCTCCTACGTATTGTAGGCAAAGTCTTTGCTCGAGTGATACTTCCCAGGCTACAAAAACTCGCTGATTGGGTCTATCCAGAATCATAATGCGGCTTTCGCTCAGGGAGATCCACGATTGACATAATTTTCTCCATCAGTCAACTTCAGGAAAAGTGCAGAGAACAAAGGATGCATTTGTATATTGCGTTCTTCGACCTGACAAAGACCTTCGATCTAATCAGCAGAGATGGCCTCTTTAAAATTGTACAGATAATAGGCTGTCCACCCAAGCTACTAAATGTAATCGTCTCTTTTAACCAAAATATGATGGGTACAGTGCAATTCAACGGTGCCTGCTCCAAGAGTTTCAGTATAAACAGCGGAGTTAAACAAGGATGTGTCCTGGCCCCAACCCTCTTTGGAATACTATTTTCACTGCTAATCCACAACACGTTTGACAAATCCACCGAATCCACCTATCTCTATTCCATTCCGTAAGAGATATGCTATTCGTAGATGATGCAGCGGTAGTGGCACACTCACAAGAGGAGCTGCAGTCACTAATGTCCCACTTCTGTAAAGAATATGGCTTAACTATTAGCACGAAGAAAACAAATGGTATGGGACCACCTGCTACAGCACTACCCTCCATCCTCATAGACGATAACAAGATGGACGCCGTAAATGAATTCTGCTTTCTGGGATACACAATTATCTTATATACTACAGACGTTACTTCAAAAAGAAGATGATTACGTCCTACGCGTCATGCATTTAGTCATGCATATTAACCAATGACTTAAATATTCAAGATGACCTGTCTCTAGAAGAGGAGATTTAAAAACGCATAGGGAAGGCTGCCTCGACATTCGCTAGACTCAGACCAAGAGTTTGGGAAATCCATAAGCTGTGACCAAAATGGAAGTCTACAAGGCATGCGTTATGAGTACACTGCTGTATGGGAGTGAATCATGGACCACCTACGCAAAGCAAGAGAGAAAACTAAACTCATTCCATTTGAGATGTCTCCGTAGGATCTTGAAAATTACATGGAAAGAAAAAGTGAGCAATACTGAGATCATTGCGCGAACAGGTATTCCCAGCATCTTTACATCCCTCAGACAACGCCGCTTGCGCTGGCTTGGACATGTTCGCCGAATGGATGACAATCGCATCCCGAAAGTCATCCTCTATGGACAACTCGCGACTGGCTCAAGAAAAACTGGTCAACCCCACCTCCGTTACATAGATGTAATAAAACGGGCCTCAAATCAGTGAACATCAATACTGACCATTGAGAAGACATAGCTCTAGATCGCACCAGATGGAGAGAGACAGTGACCAAGAAAGCTATGGACAGTGAAAGTACATGAGCCTCAGCTCTGGAAGAAAAACGTACAATGCGAAAGATGGTCAGCTCCTCTACCACCGAAGCGAAAGTTACCTTAACCTGCGATATTTGTGGACGGGAGTGTCTCTCCAAACTAGGGCTCCACAGCCACATGAAAAAGTGTGCGAGATGAACCAGAGTCGTCCTACGACTGAAGGAGGCCAACAAAACCTCGTTAAAACAGAAGTATGTTCCCAAAGCGCTTCATATACTATAATCTATATACTTGTTGTAAAACAATAACATAAAACCTACTCAGTCCAAAGATCACCGCGCATAGAGAACTTCACATATTTGGGAAGCATAGTATCAAATGACGCATTGCTTTAAAGGGAGGTTGATATGTGATAGTCGTGCTTTGGACGCCTCCCAGCGAGAGTGTGGCGAAATAAATCGTTCCGCCTGCCTACAAAAAACTGTTTACCAAGCAGTGGTTCTCTCTTAGTGGATCTGAGACATGAGTACTTAATAGAAAGCACACCATCATGAACACACGTCGGTTAGACTGCACTACAAACAGCGATATTCTTGCGAAATGGTATAAACTTCTTATTAGTCCGACAGTCACGCTGGGCAGGGCGCTAATCCCGTATGGGGGATGAAAATATGCCAAAGGAATTTTTTTTTAGTGAGCTGAAAGGTGGTCGGCGTAACATGGATGTCCCACAATAACGCTTCTTTAGAATACTAACGCGATGTTTTTAATTCTCTTAGGAAAAATGCGTTTTTACTTTTTACAAGGTGCACGTTTTACCCTATAACGTAAAGATTATGCATCACTTGATGCTTCGTACTAAAGCCATACTGAATATACTAGTTGCAATATTAAATGTCCGAACATAGCTATTTGAGAAGTTACACTGCAAAGACTTTCCACCAAGCCAATAATAGGCCAATAATAGGCCAACAGTTTAACGCAAAAGATTCAATGTGAATTTTGTTTTTCTAGACTACTGTGGTCTGTGGGACTTTCTATTCAAATCGCCCTGTATGTCATGTACAATGACATTTAGAACTAAAAGAACACAAAAGCAACAATTCGGATTGGTAGTCTTTAAAAAAAAGTTTCTAAAATAAGTTCCGGTAAATATTTTTCCTTAATTATTCCTGCGAGCGAGGCTTGGTTACCTGGTAGTGGTACTATATGGTTCTGTGATGAATACATAACAGTCTATATATATAGGTCTGTGAGTTGATCAATCGCGGATAAGAATGTGTTTCCGTTTTCCATTCTAGATATAATATATATAGGTCTGTGGTTATAGTATTTGTTATCAAATGTTCGCAGGAGACACATTTGAGACCAAAAGAAAATCCGCTGCCGAGGACAGACGCAGACGGCGAAGAAAAACAAAAAAATCTGAACCGACCACCGGAGGACAATGGATGCCCTGGATGTGGCACAATATGTTGGTTACAGCTGGGGCTGCGAAGCCACGGTAAATAAAGCATTCCTCATTAATCTTCGGACTCGAAGACGAGCCTTATTATTATAATTAAATGTTCATATTTAATTTGTTTTATGCATAAGCTTTTTTTTTCTTTAGATTTTGCGGAATACTCTTTCCATTTGAAGTCTATGGCGTTCTCATCAAAAGAAATCTTCTACCAATTGTGACTTTGATCTGGTTTATCTCTGGCCTATGTGGTTTGCCAGTGCTTTTATTTAACACAGTAATTCCCACACTGAACGGCTATGGCACTTGCCAGATTGTCTTTCCAGGAACACATAGCAACCAAACGTTCTTTATGTATAAATGTTTAGAGTCCATTCTTTTTTATTTCCTCCCTCTGGTGATTCAAATAACAATGTATTCAATGATCAGTCGACGCTTATTTTCCAGCAGCAAGAAATTGTGGGACTCGGAGTCCGCCTCTAAACTCAAGAAGTGGTCTCTAAGAGAGACTATCAAAACACGTCGTAGTGTGGTCAAAATGTTAGTGGCCAGTGTAGGTCTCTACTTTCTTAGTTACTCACCAATTCAATTTCAGTTTTTTTATCAAACATTCACATCGGGAAATTCCAAAGACACAAGAAGCTGGGAATTTTTTGTGTTCGCCATGATTTTAACTCACATTAATTCCGCCGCTAACCCAATTCTCTATGGAATATTTAGCGAGAGATACAAAGTGAAATATCAGCGCTATCTGTGTCGCTGTGGTTGCAATCAACACATGAAACAACTGATTTCAATTTCAACAAAATCTACCAGGAGTGAGGAAACAGAGATCAAGTCTTTGGTGTACATGTAAGAACTATACAGACAATACAAGAACTATACAGACAATACAAGAACCACACAGACAATACAAAAACCATACAAACAATACAAGAACCACACAGAAAATACTAGAACCATACAGACAATACAAGAACCACACAGACAATACAAGAACCACACAGACAATACTAGAACCATACAGACACTACAAGAACCACACAGACAATACTAGAACCACACAGACAATACAAGAACCACACAGAAAATACTAGAACCATACAGACAATACAAGAACTATACAGACAATACAAGAACCACACAGACAATACTAGAACCATACAGACAATACAAGAACCACACACAATACTAGAAACATACAGACCATACTAGAACCATACAAACAATACACGAACCACACAAACACTATAAGAACCACACAGACAATACAAGAACTATACAGACAATGTTGTGACACTCTACTCCTAAATTGCCTCAACAATGTTTCATTGTTCACTCTACTCAATTGAAGTCTAGTGTATGAACATAAAACTAAAATGTTATTTAACCTTGGTAAGCCAATAATAGAATATGCATCCACCGTGTGGGACCCCTCAACTCAAGAAAACATTAAGAAACTGGAACAGACACAAAATAGAGAGCAGTGAGATTCATAACAAACGAATATTCACATTTGACTAGAGTAACACCATTAGTAAAATCACTAAATTTAGAAAGTCTTCAGGACAGAAGACTCAAAAGTAAAGTAGCAATTATACATAAAACACTGAACCATAATCTTCAAATACAAAAACAAAATTTAATAAAATACTCTGAAAGACACAAAGATAAATGCACACACCTCGTCCCATATGCTAGGACAAATTTGTACAAATACTCCTTCCCTGGTGCTATTAGAGCATGGAATGGGTTACCTGAGCTAGCCAGGAAAACCAGTGACTTGGCAGAATTTTAGTCATTGGTTAATACGCATGACTAAATGCATGACGCGTAGGACGTAATCATCTTCTTTTTTGAAGTAAAGTCTGTTACTGTGCCTTTATTCTAAATGTTTATTATCGATAAACAAAATTAACTGTCATTTTTAATAGTCTAAAGGTTTTGCGTTGTCTTAAGAAAAAACTAAAACAACTTATAGATGTTTTTCTTAAATGTTCTAATGTTTGCATCTCTAATGAAGAACCAAATGACCCAGAGTTTGAATTCCAATGCTGAATTGTGTGACTTTGTCCTCGTGTTGAAGTAAATGAGGTCAAACCCACAGCTCTATGTAATAGCCACATGAGCCGCCTGACCTTCGCTCTGTCTTCAGTCTATATATAGGTCAAAGCCACAGCTCTATGTAATAGCCACATGAGCCGCCTGACCTTCGCTCTGTGTTCAGTCTATATATAGGTCAAACCCACAGCTCTATGTAATAGCCACATGAGCCGCCTGACCTTCGCTCTGTGTTCAGTCTATATATAGGTCAAACCCACAGCTTTATGTAATAGCCACGTAAGCCGTCTGACCTTCGATCTGTGTTTAGTCTATATAAGGTATTCTTAATGGGGTAGTTCCGAATCTCTGACCTACTTTCTAAAAAGTCACGTGACTCAGGTCTTATACATTTCAATAATGGCATTATCTTCCTATGATAAGATGTAGATCTAGATTTAGTGCTCGCCTAGATCTAGTAGTCCTACTAAATAACCATAAAAATTAGTGAATTATTGTAACATACTTTTTATTACTTAAAGATGTATAGATCTAGACTATTTTCATGTTTAAATTACAATGAAATAAATGAGGTCATTAATGTAAACAACACACCCACGTGACTGAGAAGAGATCCGAAACTACCTCATTAACCAAGGCAGACGTATGGAGCTGGAACTTGAAATGATCAAAACTACTCAATGGCATTCTTTGTTTTGCTCAATAATTGAATTAATTAGCCAACAGTTTAAAATTGTAAATTCATTTAATTAAAAAACCAAATTAAAAACGCAAGTGTCTTCTCTTCTTCAATGCACTAATTATTAGCTATTCATTTAGCAATTAATTAAAATGTTTCCTCCGACGCAATTCTGCCCTCGTCTAAGTGTTAGCCTCCTCTTCTGCTTCTCTCGTCTCCTCCTCGAGGATTGTTTCATTTTTGTCCACGGGATAGTCTTGCACGTGTATGTACGTCCCCGATGCCATGGCAACAATATCAGCGTACATGTAAGCGCGGATGCTGGGGTCTTCAAACAGACTATCATCCCATAGGTCAGCGTCATATTTGGTATCGTGTGGGTCCCAGGGTAGGTCGAATGTATCCACTGACTCGTCTTTTTTCTTATCTAGGAGTAGAAGAAAACAAACAAAAAACACGTATATTTTACAAACAACCAATTTATCATAATGACTAATTATCCAGTACTAATTGGCATTGATTTATTGTACTGACTAATTAGTAGTCATTTATTGTAAGGTATTACAGTGCTTGGTAGAAGTACTTGTAAAAGTAACACATTTATTTATCATAGAATTGACATACATACCAATAGAATCTCTTTTCTCGAGGAGCTTTCTGTAAAATAAAAGAGAACAAATAATATTGCAGTACACATTGTCTCTACCTACACAGTATGTGGTAGGAGTGGTCGAGAGGCTAAGTACGCTTGAACTTGGCTTGACTTAGCTACCTATGAAGGGGGCTCGAGGTTCGACACTCGACTCGAGCAGAGTTGTGTTTACTGAGTGCTAAAGGCAGCACGGAAAACCTTCCAGATACCCCACTACCCTCCACTGATCCACAAATGAGATCGAACCAAAACGATCTGAGCATGCTATAAACATGAAAGTAGCGATAGTTAAAAGCTATATATGTATTTTTAGTACACCTATATATCAATATATGGTAGTGTACTTTGACTATCTACACAATATACAGTAGCAGTGGCGTCAGTGCTGTTACCGGGTGCGGTACGTTCAGGGTGTCACCCCCACCTCAAATCTTCGCAATAAAAACTAAAGTTCTTTCTGATGCACCTTATTACGTCCAGAGTAGGCCCATTACCTCCCTTTATTGATTGTTGTTACAATGAGTGTCGATTCTATTTGAAAATTTCGTTGTGTCTGACATGTTTTCATTGATTATTGCATACATCTGAACATACATCTAAACATACATCTGAACCATCTAAACATACATCTGAACATACATCTGGATATACATCTCAACATACATCTGAACATACATCTGAACATACATCTAAACATACATCTGAACATATATCTGGAAATACATCTGGACATACATCTAAACATACATCTAAACATACATCTGAACATACATCTGAACATACATCTGAACATACATCTGTAAATGCTTTCCTTAGTAGACTTTCAAGAGCGCCTTACGGAAACAGTTTAATTTTATAGTGCTAGTTTTGTACAAGCTTAATCGGAATGATAAATGTACTTTAGTGTGAAATGTTTGATTTAGGACAAGATTAAATCTCAAATCGACCCCTACCCCATACTACACCCACGGAATTTGGTGATTAAAGTTAGTTGTATTTTTTCTTTAGTTGTGACTTAAATTCTCGTAGATTTCCTTGATGAATGGATCCTAGTGAAAACAGATCTGATAGTTTGAAACGTTTGATGAACCTTTCATTGCTTCTCTCCTGTGTTGACTTTCGTTACTCAAAGAGGGAAAGCTGAACATCCCCCACCCATGGAGTTTGTAGTTGAACCTCTAACACACCACCACCTTTGGCTCATGGAATTTTGTGATAGTAGTTTTGATTGGTTACGCAAGGTTGTTAACGCCGGAAGTGGTAATGGTCTTAAGCCCATCATTACCTACAAAGTGCTTCCAATGGCATGCGTCTCAAATAGCCTATGACAGCCAGTCCAACTCCTGGCCTTCACGTGTGGCTCAGTTACTGAGCCTGGCGGAACCGTTACCACAGACAGGAGAAAGGGCAAAGGCGACAACTGGCGCCTAAACCAGTATGCTTCGGGCAGAAGGGGCTCGTTAGCCTTGGTTGGCTACCCATCTAGGAGAAGGAAAACTCTGAATCCAAACCTCCGCTGCCCTGCGGCTATACCCAAACATGGGAAAGGCTTCGGGAGACAACCCTGAGGAAAAATCAGGAGCTGGTGACCCTTAGGCAGACTGTGGCACACCGTTCTACAGCCTGGCAGATCCTGCGGAGAGGGGGGAACTGCTGTGTGGGCGACATCGTTCCGACCATAAACAATGCACAGGCTTTCATCTCACTTATTCAAAGCCCTAACCCTAAAAAACTGGAGAGGACACTCCAGCTTCGCCTTAGGCGTCGGCCAAACACGGGAAGTGGCAGTCACCGGTTATAAGCTCAAATGCTCAATTGACGTAGAGCAGGGCGCCAGGGGCCACTTTCGTCGGTGGGAGGGATTCCAATGGACAGCTACCGCCCGCCTCAAGCTGGGCAGCCCCCAGCCAATAAGGTGCTGTCCCGTCATGCATGTCTTCCTCGTTTGGGTACACGAGGATAGGACAAAATCTGAAAAGCAGGCACAAATCCAATGTACCAGTCGACATGAAGAAAAAAAAGAGGAGCTCCACTCTTAAACTGGGCACATGGAATGTGCGTACTCTACAAACTGGACTTAATGAAAACCTACCAGACATAGAAGATGTCAGAAAATCTGCAATAATAAACGATGAACTGTCCAGGCTCAAAGTAGACATTGCCGCCCTTCAAGAAACTCGTTTAGCTGACTCTGGATCAATCAAAGAAAAAGACTACTCCTTCTTCTGGCAAGGCAAAGCCGAAAGTGAAGTAAGGGAACATGGCGTTGGTTTTGCAGTTAAGAACACACTGCTGAACACAGTAGAGCTGAAGTGCAACGGTTCAGAAAGACTCCTATCACTACGCCTTAACACATCTATTGGACATGTGACTTTGATATGTGCCTACGCTCCTACTCTGAGTTCCACACCAGAGGCCAAAGATATGTTTTATGACAACCTTTCGTCTGCTCTTAGCGAGATCCCAACCACGGAACAGGTTATCATCCTCAGCGACCTCAATGCACGCGTTGGATCTGACAACTCTGCTTGGGACAGTTGTATTGGGCGTTTTGGTGTCGGAAAAGTAAATGAAAACGGACAACGGCTCCTCGAGGTTTGCTCACTACACTCCCTCTGCGTCACTAATACCTATTTTAAGACTAAAACGCAGCACAGAGTATCTTGGCGGCACCCTCGCTCCAAACACTGGCACCAACTAGACCTAATCATGGTAAGACAAAAGTGCTTAAAATTTGTCAAGCTTACCAGGTCCTACCACAGTGCAGACTGCGACACAGATCACTCCTTGGTATGTTGTAAGATCAATCTCCTCCATAAAAAAAATCCACCATACCAAGCAGATTGGAAGACCCCAATCGGATGTAAGCAGGATGTGTCAACCTGATCTCCAGATACAGTTTGCGGAATCTTTTGAACGCGAGTATAAAAATATCTCTGAGAATACAGCAACTGAAAAATGGGAACACCTCAAGTCCACCATACAAAAAACTTCCCTGGAAATCTTTGGTAGAAAAATTACAAAACAAAATGATTGGTTCGACTCTAAAGCAGTTATTTTAGCACCTGTCATCAGAGCAAAGAGAGATGCACTCGCTACTTACAAGGCAAAACTTACCCAACACAACCTGCTAAACCTGAAAGAAGCTAGAGCCAATGCACAGAGGACAGCAAGGATCTGTGCCAATGAATACTGGGTAGAGCTCAGTGAGAGTATTCAGCTCGCAGCCCAAGTGGGCAACATAAGAGGGATGTACGAAGGAATCAACAAGGCTCTCGGACCCTCCCAAAACAAGACAGCACCTCTGAAATCAACCACTGGGGAAATTATCACAGACAAGTGCCAACAAATGAACAGATGGGTGGAACATTACTCCGAGCTCGACGCCACAACAAGCTCAGTCTCTGACTCAGCTCTTAAAGCCATCATACAACTACCCACAATGAACGAGCTAGATAAAACACCCACCCTTTCAGAGCTTAACAAAGCCATAGACAACATTGCTGCCCGCAAAGCACCCGGATGCGATGGTATCAACCCAGATCTTCTAAAACAATGCAAAACTACTCTAATCCAAACTCTACACGAACTGCTTTGTAAATGTTGGCAAGAAGGTGCTGTGCCACAAGACCTGCGGGATGCTAAATTCATTACACTGTATAAGAACAAAGGTGACAGAAGCGACTGCAACAATTACAGGGGAATCTCCCTCTTAAGTATTGTAGGCAAAGTCTTTGCTCGAGTGATACTTCCCAGGCTACAAAAACTCGCTAATCGGGTCTATCCAGAATCACAATGCGGCTTCCGCTCAGGGAGATCCACGACTGACATGATTTTCTCCATCCGCCAACTCCAGGAAAAGTGCAGAGAACAAAGGATGCCTTTGTACATTGCGTTTATTGACCTGACAAAGGTCTTCGATCTAGTTAGCAGAGATGGCCTCTTTAAAATTTTACAGTTAATAGGCTGCCCACCCAAGCTACTAAATGTAATCATATCTTTCCACCAAAATATGATGGGCACATTGCAATTCAACGGTGCCAGCTCTGAAAGTTTCAGTATAAACAGCGGAGTTAAACAAGGATGTGTCCTGGCCCCAACCCTCTTTGGAATACTATTTTCACTGCTAATCCACAACGCGTTTGACAAATCCACTGAAGTCATCTATCTCCATTCCAGATTTGATGGCGAACTCCTAAATATTGCCAGACTGAGGGCCAAAATTAAAATCAGAGCCACCCTCGTAAGAGATATGCTATTCGCGGATGACGCAGCGGTAGTGGCACACACACAAGAGGAACTTCAGTCACTAATGTCCCGCTTCTCTCAGGCCTGTTAAGAATATGGCTTGACTATCAGCACTAAGAAAACAAATGTTATGGGACCACCTACTACAGCACAAAGCCTCCATCCTCATAGACGATAACAAGCTGGACGCCGTAAACGAATTCTGCTATCTGGGATCCACAATTACAGATGACCTGTCCCTAGAAGAGGAGATGAAAAAACGCATAGGGAAGGCTGCCTCGACATTCACCAGACTCAGACTAAGAGTTTGGGAAAACCATAAGCTAACCACGGTGACCAAAATGGAAGTCTACAAGGCATGCGTTATGAGTACACTGCTATATGGCAGTGAATCATGGACCACCTACGCAAAGCAAGAGAGAAAACTAAACTCATTCTATTTGAGATGTCTCCGTAGGATCTTGAATGTCACATGGAAAGAGAAAGTGTGCAATACTGAGATCCTTGCGCGATCGGATATTCCCAGCATTTTTACAGCCCTCAGACAATGCCGTTTGCGCTGGCTTGGACATGTTCGCCGGATGGAGGACAAGCGCATCCCGAAAGTCATCCTCTATGGTCAACTCGCGACTGGCACAAGAAAAACTGGTCGCCCCCATCTCCGTTACATAGATGTAATAAAACGGGCCTCAAATCAGTGAACATCAATACTGACAATTGGGAAGACATAGCTCTAGACCGCAACAGGTGGAGAGAGACAGTGACAAAGAAAGCTATGGACAGTGTCACGTATTACGAATTGAATTCTACTTTTAAATGGCTTGCCTAGGGGAACGTGACAATAGAAAAGGAGTTGTGTCACTTATCTTAAGTCTGAATTTAATCAAAGACTTACAATGAATAACAAAAAAAAAATGACACAAGAAATCGGAAGGTAAACTATCAACTTAATGTTTAATCAACTATAAAGTTACAAGAAAGAAAAATAAACATTTACTCAATACAGAATTGATGTGTTGACCAAAACCCTTTTACAAAAATGGCGTGTAAAAATATTACAATACAAGAGTTTGAAAATATAATTACAAATACAAGCAAGGCCTTGAATAAAAAAAAAACTTACACGATCAAGTGGTATACCACGCACGGGTAACGCAATGTCTCCGCTATTCTGTCCCACGGCTGTCTCCGTATGTCTGTCTGTCAACGTTACGCGAGCGGTCTTATATAATCTACCGCGCGTCGATATCTCGTAATTTCTAGAATAGAAAGTCATAAACACCCAGATCTAGAACGCTCTTCAAAGAGACAGAAAAAAAACACCCTCCTTTCAACCAGAGGTACACACACAGGTCAAGGACCGGTCACTGTCTGTGTGGCTTGACGAATAAAATAAAAAAAAAACTTATTACACAAGGGGCAGACAACCTACCCGTCTCTTGACCGCAACAGGTCAAAGAAAGAAAAAAACAACGCCTAGATACGTAACACCTCCCCCCCTAAAAATAAAAAGTTTACATTTCCACGAAATGGAAATCTTTTTAGAACTACAAAAAAAATATTTACATTACAGAATGTATTTATCATGATTTATATAAAAAAAATATATACATCAAAATACTTTTTACAATCTAGACAAGGCATCGGCGATAACATTTTCGCTGCCTTTTATGTGTTTAAGATCTAGGTTGTACTCTTGTAAAAATAAACTCCACCTGAGAAGTCGTTGGTTCTTGCCAGACATTTTGTGGATAAATGTAAGGGGATTGTGGTCAGTAAATACAACCAGTGGCCATCTGGACCCACTGATATAAAAATCAAAGTGTTGTATAGAAAGAATCAACCCAAGACATTCTTTTTCCACAGTAGAATAATTTCTTTGATGTCTATTAAATTTCTTGGAAAAGAAAGAAATAGGATGCTCTACTTGGAAATTATCTTCTTGGTAAAGGACTGACCCAACACCTGTGTCACTGGCGTCAATAGCTAACCTAAAAGGTTTTCCGAAGTCAGGAGCCATCAAAATGGGGGAGCTAGATAATATCTGCTTGATTTGGTTAAAGGCTTTCTGACATTCATCCGTCCAAGTAAATCGGACGTTCTTTCTCAGGAGGTTTGTTAAAGGACTGGCAATGACAGAAAAATTTTCGCAAAATTTTCTATAATATCCAGACATTCCCAAAAATCTTCGGAGTTGTTTCCGATCAGCAGGGATAGGGAAAGCTTGGATAGCTTCTACTTTGGCCATTACAGGTTTCACCTGGCCTTGTCCTACAATATGGCCTAAGTATTGGATTGAAGCCTGGCAAAAATCACTCTTACTCAGGTTTACAGTAATTTTTGCATGTAACAGTTTAGTAAAAAGACAATGCAGTTGTTTACAATGGCTAGAAAAATCTTGGCTAAAAATTACTACATCGTCTATGTATGCGTGGCAATTCTCCATGTCAGCAAGCAGGGCATTTATCATTCTCTGGAAAGTGGCAGGAGCATTCTTCATGCCAAATGGCATCACTTTGTATTGGTACAGACCATCAGGGGTGACAAAGGCGGAGATTTCCTTTGCCCTATCAGTCAGGGGAACCTGCCAATAACCTGAAAGTAGGTCTATTTTGGTGATGTACTTAGCGTCACCAATACGATCTATGAGATCGTCTATCCTAGGGATAGGAAACGAATCGGTCTTTGTGACAGCATTTACCTTACGGTAGTCTGTACAAAAACGATAAGTCTTGTCCTGTTTAGGTATCAAGACACATGGGGAGCTCCAGCTACTGGAACTTGGTTCAATGAGGTCATTTTCAAGCATATACTTGATTTCTGACCTAAGTATGGCAAGTTTTTCAGGGTTAACCCTGTAAGGATGCTGCTTGACTGGAGTAGCCTCGCCAACATCTACATCATGCATTATAACATTAGTCTGTTTTGGTACATCAGAAAAAATGTCATTAAATTCATTAATGAGCTTCATGATAACTGGCCTTTCTGTCGAAGACAGATGAGACAGTTTTACATCCAAATTCTGTAATACAAAAGAATTAGGTATTTTGTATTGTCCAAATTTCTCCTTTACAATATCATCATCAATAGGAGAAACATGGCTATTTGAACAACTTTTGACTGTATTTAAAACACAATTACTCTTATCTGAGTGATCTGGCCGAGATACATAAGGCTTCAGCATGTTTATATGACATAGCTGAGTCTTTTTCCTACGGTCAGGAGTTTTGATTGTGTAATTGAGGTCACTAATTTTGGTCTCAATTTCATAGGGACCAAAATATCTGGCTTGCAAGGGTTGACCTGGTATGGGCAAAAATACAAGCACCTTATCCCCGGGAGAAAATTCTCTAACACGGGCCTTTCTATCATACCAGCGTTTCATGCTGGATTGGGTGTTTTGTAAGTTATTTTTGGCCAGAACACAAGCATCATAAAGTCTAGTTTTAAACTTAATTACATAGTCTAAAAGTCCTTCAGTGGCTGTTGGTGACAACAAAGTCTCTTTTATACATTTCAAGGGACCGCGCACCGAATGGCCAAAGACTAAGTCAAAAGGGCTGAATCCCAACGATTCCTGGACGGATTCACGGGTTGCAAACAGCAGCATGTGAATTCCTTCGTCCCAGTCTTTTTCGTGCTCAAAGCAATAGGTTCGGATCATGTTCTTGAGAGTCTGATGGAATCGCTCAAGAGCGCCTTGCGACTCGGCATGATACGCACTCGACATGCAGTGTTTGATGCCCAACTGAGTCATGACTTGCTTGAAAAGATTGGCCGTGAAATTCGTTCCTTGGTCCGATTGGATGGACTTTGGTAGACCAAATAGAGTAAAGAACTTGATTAAGGCCTTCACAATGTTTGATGCTTTTATGTTCCTTAGAGGAATAGCCTCAGGAAAACGAGTTGAAGCACACATAATGGTCAACAGGTATTGGTTGCCAGCTTTTGTCCTTGGGAGAGGACCAACACAGTCAATAAGTACTCTGCTGAAAGGTTCTTCAAAGGCTGGAATCGGCTTCAGAGGAGCAACAGGGATCTTTTGATTTGGCTTGCCAACCATCTGACAGACATGACAGGATCGGCAGTACTGGATGACATCTTTCTTCAAACGTGGCCAGAAGAAGTGTGACATAATCTTGTGGTATGTCTTGTGGATGCCGAGATGACCTGACATTGGTGTGTCATGAGCCAGATTCATGATGTACGCTCGGTATCTTTCTGGTAACACGATTTGATGGCATATTCTCCATTCTTCTTCGTTGGATGCGTCTGGAGGTTTCCATTTCCTGAAGAGCATATCATCTTGGATGTAGTAGCACGTTGATGCTAGCTCTGCCTCTTGTGATGTCATTGCGGTTTCTCGGAGTTTGGCGAGCTCTGGATCCTTCTTTTGGTCCTCAATCAACTGTTTTCGAGTTGATGCCGGCTTTTCAGAATTTGGCGTTGGTTCTTCTTCAAGAGAAGCAAAGAATGTGGTGCTCAAGTCCACATCATCTTGGTAACTGTTGGCTTTGATGACGTTTTCTTCTTGAGATGCTTTCAACCTCATTGCCCTTGTTACTGCACACGCTGAATATAACTCTAGGTCTTCCTCGGGTGTGGCAGATAAGTCGGGTGTTTGAGTGACGATGGGTTCGGCTATCACCTTTCCACCTGCTAAGTCATTGCCTAACAGCAACGAGATGCCTTCCAATGGTAATGTTGGTCGGACACCTACAACAACCGGTCCAGTAATGAGATTTGACTTTATGTCGATTAGATGTAGAGGCACATCTATACATCCAAGCTCTACGCCTCGTAACAGGATGCTCTTCCCAGTCGATGATGATTTAGACAAGGGCAAGATACCCTCTAAAAGTAACGATTGTGAGGCACCTGTGTCTCTCAAAATGGTGATAGGTCGTAGACTTGTAGAATCACCGGGTAGTGATACAAATCCTTCCGAAATGAAAGGCTTAAAATCCTCTAATAAAACATCAATTTTGGTTGATGCAGACTGGACTTGGGTCGAACTCTCGCTGGAGTCATTGACATCTCTAGGAGACGCAGTGGAGAAACTCTTTCTTGAGTCAGTAGAACATCTTGTGGATGTATTTGGAGAACTCTTGATGGAGTCATTGGAACATCGGGGTGATGTCTTATGGGAACTCTTGATAGAGTCATGGGAACATCGGGATGATGTATTATGGGAACTCTGGATAGAGTCATTGAAACATCGGGGTGATGTCTTATGGGAACTCTTGATAGAGTCATGGGAACATCGGGATGATGTATTATGGGAACTCTGGATAGAGTCATTGGAACATCGGGGTGATGTATTATTGGAACTCTGGTTAGAGTCATTGGAACATCGGGGTGATGTATTAGGTAAACTCTTGTTTGAGTCATTGGAACATCGGCTTGATGTATTTGAAAAACTCTTGTTTGAGTCATTGGAACATCGGCTTGATGTATTTGAAAAACTCTTGTTTGAGTCATTGGAACATCGTAAAGATGAATTTGAAGAACTCACTGTTGAGTCATTTGAACACCGTGGAGACATTTTCGGAGAGTCTTGTACAGTCAATACATTTGAAACAGGTGGTGTCGAGGTATTCTTGATATGACTTGAGGATGAGGGAGTAAACCTCGACGACCACTGTACTGTGCAAGCGCTGACTTTTGAAGGAGCTTTTTCGTTTCTCTTCCTCAGTTTCCAACAATCGTCAACTTTATGGCCTTCTCGTTTGCAGTAGGAACAAGTAGCTTTACTTGTAGTAGGTTTTCTGTCATTTGTACTGCTGTTCTTGATGGAGTTGCTAGCAATGGACTCAGGCTGTTTGACTTGTTTTGGCTTGACATCCGTCGTATACTTGGCAAATTGATGTGATATTATATAATCGTCTGCCAACACTGCAGCCTTGTGCACATCTTCCTCGCCACGATCAGCTATATGCGTACGGACGTCCAGCCGCACACAACTCTTGAACTCTTCCATCAGCATTAGGTTCTTGAATTTTGCAAAGTCGGTGCCGATTTCCCTGGAAGTGAGCCATTTCTCAAAGCGTCGCTCCTTTTCCCGCAGAAATTCTACATGGGTTTGGCCATCCGATTTGCGACAATCCCTGAACTGCTTTCGGTAAGCTTCCGGAACAAGTTCATATGCCTTAAGAATTAAGGCCTTAACAACATTATAATCTTTTTGTTGTTCAATGGTCAAAGAACAAAATACCTCTGCAGCTCTACCAGTCAAAACTGTTTGCAGCAAAGTGGGCCACAAAGTTTCAGGTACATTAAAATTTTTCACAGCAAGTTCAAATTGTGGAAAATAATTGTCAATTGTGGCTTCATTAAAGCGTGGAATTATTTTCAAAAATTTTGTTGCTTCAGCAGTATGACTGGCAGGGGAAGAATCTGGTCTTACATTAGCAGCTAACTCTAATTTTTTAAACTCTATTTGTAATTTCATTTCCATTTCTTTCTGCTCTCTAGCCGCTGCAAGCTCTAATTCTTTTTGTTTAATTTCTCTCTGCTCTCTAGCCGCTGCAAGCTCTAATTCTTTTTGTTTAATTTCTCTCTGCTCTCTAGCCGCTGCAAGCTCTAATTCTTTTTGTGCGGCCTGTTGTTTAATTTCCTTCTCTTTTAAAGCTAACTGGGCTTCTATTTCCATTTGTTTTAATTTTATCTGAAGTTCTAAATCTGATTTACCCTCATCGGGTCTAAGGGTTTCTAAAAGGTCTTCAGAAAACACTTCCTCGTCTACATAATGGATTACAATGTTATCTCTGATTTCTTGTTTAAGGGCATTTGATTTTATTTTTAACCCTAAATGTTTAGAAATAAGGACCAGTTCCTTCCTAGTAAAAGCATCAAGCTCTTCCACAGAGGGATTTGCAAGAAAAACCTGAATATCCATGACTAACTAGCAACTATTACAAGCAAAAATATGTATACAATGTAAATATACAGTACAAAATCAGTACAACAAAAAAAAAACTTAAGAGAGTTTGGTCAATACTATTGATACTTTACTTCCGACTCTTTGAACCAAAAAAAATTTTGTTAAAGTCAACTTCGCCTTTACAAAATTACTCAAGTAAGACGAAAATAGGTTTAGAAAAATATCCGGGACGAAAGCCCTCAAACTTCTTTTTTCACGTATTACGAATTGAATTCTACTTTTAAATGGCTTGCCTAGGGGAACGTGACAATAGAAAAGGAGTTGTGTCACTTATCTTAAGTCTGAATTTAATCAAAGACTTACAATGAATAACAAAAAAAAAATGACACAAGAAATCGGAAGGTAAACTATCAACTTAATGTTTAATCAACTATAAAGTTACAAGAAAGAAAAATAAACATTTACTCAATACAGAATTGATGTGTTGACCAAAACCCTTTTACAAAAATGGCGTGTAAAAATATTACAATACAAGAGTTTGAAAATATAATTACAAATACAAGCAAGGCCTTGAATAAAAAAAAAACTTACACGATCAAGTGGTATACCACGCACGGGTAACGCAATGTCTCCGCTATTCTGTCCCACGGCTGTCTCCGTATGTCTGTCTGTCAACGTTACGCGAGCGGTCTTATATAATCTACCGCGCGTCGATATCTCGTAATTTCTAGAATAGAAAGTCATAAACACCCAGATCTAGAACGCTCTTCAAAGAGACAGAAAAAAAAACACCCTCCTTTCAACCAGAGGTACACACACAGGTCAAGGACCGGTCACTGTCTGTGTGGCTTGACGAATAAAATAAAAAAAAAAACTTATTACACAAGGGGCAGACAACCTACCCGTCTCTTGACCGCAACAGGTCAAAGAAAGAAAAAAACAACGCCTAGATACGTAACAACAGTGAAAGTACATGGGTCTCAGCCCAGGAAGAAAAACGCACAAACCGAAAAACGGCCAGCTCCTCTACCACCGAAGCAAAAGCCAAGGGGACCCTAACTTGCGCTATCTGTGGACGAGAGTGTCTCTCCAAAATAGGGCTCCACAGCCACATGAGGAAGTGTGCTCTGAGATGAACCATAGTCGTCCTACGACTGAAGGAGGCCAATGATGATAGTTTTTATTTACCGGTAATTAGTTGTTGTTTTTTTTATAGAGGTGAGGGGTTTTAACCTCTAACCCCCACCCCTTTTTTTTTTGTATTTGCCTATTCTCACGGACTTAGTGAATATAGTTTTGATTTAATTTTTATAGTAAGGGAGGGGGTTGAACCCCAACCCTTGCCCCCCCCCTTTTGGCTACACTTGGACAAGGAGCGGGTTGAGCCTAAAAATATAAACAATGTCATAATTTGTTCGTTCGATTAGACATTAGCCAATGTTGTGGCGCGATAATGGGCTGAACTTTTACCTTTTGGATTTGCTGGAAAAAAATTTGGTGTGCGGCTTGACATTCATTTTTTGTGTGGCTTCAATGGCCTGAGGAAATAATTGAATAAGTTACAGCTTGGACATCAACTAAATAGACCTAATCTTTATTCTCCACCAGGAAATGTGTCTCACAGTTTGTGTATTACAAATATATTTTAACTATAGAAACAAATGATAAGCTCACACCAGACTCACTCTGTTACATGTTTACTTCAGATAGATGTATGCTATTCACCATGTAATCCCAAATCCCTAGCTATCTGACTGATTCATTCATCATTAATTATGCAGATTGGGTTGGACGAAAAAAATCTGAGCCTATTTATCGTTGAAAGACATTTAGAAATGAAGAAAGACGGTTGACAAATCTTGTGTGGTGCCCAAGCAGACTAAAGGTGAAGGTGTAGCAAAATTGAATCTCGTCAGCCATTATACTTTAGTCAATGTTTACTTCTTCTGATACTTTTACGAAACAATTTGTTACTTCTTCTGATACTTTTACGAAACAATTTGTTACTTCTTCTGATACTTTTACGAAACAATTTGTTACTTCTTCTGATACTTTTATGAAACAATTTGTTACTTCTTCTGATACTTTTACGAAACAATTTGTTACTTCTTCTGATACTTTTACGAAACAATTTGTTACTTCTTCTGATTCTTTTACGAATCAATTTGTTACTTCTTCTGATACTTTTACGAAACAATTTGTTACTTCTTCTGATACTTTTACGAAACAATTTGTTACTTCTTCTGATACTTTCACGAAACAATTTGTTACTTCTTCTGATACTTTCACGAAGCAATTGTGTTCTGGCTCGATTCTGTCAAATGAAAAAAAAAAGTGAACATACAAAATGATGTTTTAAACTTGTTTCTCTGAAGACGTCAAATACAATTACCACTAGTTTCCCTTCTAGGAGGTTTATTTCATTCAAAAAGTCCATGTATTTGGTACAACAGTATAAAGTGGTTCTGTCCCAGACTGACTTGAGAGTAAAGGGATCCGGTATTGGAAGAATATGGTTACCTGGACGAAATATGACAGCATTTAGAGCTACACAAAACCTGATAACAGACAGTATTTTGAGCTACACATCAAGTGATATCTGACAGCATTGATAACTCTGTAATATTTTAAGACAATACCTCCTTTATACAAATTACAGAGCGATTCATTTTTTATTAATAAGTAATTAATGTTAAATTTACTAGACTTACTAGACTTTATAATATTTCAATGATTAACCTTTGCATTCAGTGTTAAAAGACGATTCGCAAAATGTTCCTGAACATTAATTTATGAAACTCTTGAATGAATAATGCATACATGCGGAAATAACCTAAGCCCTAAGACGTATAGCCCCAAGGCAGGGCGGCAAAGGAGGGGCAATAGCCCTGAGAACTCCACAAAAAGGGGCTCCACAAACCACACAAAATTTAGACGGTTTATAAACTTTTCCTTTTTTTTTTTCAAACTTTTTTTCACGTATTTTTTTTTACCTTCAATCAATTGAGAAGCGTGGTCGAGAGAATAAGCGCACTGGGCTTGGGTACCTATGATGGGGGCTCGAGGTTCGACACCCAAATCGAGCAGAGCAATGTTTCCTCAGCGCCTAAAGGCAGTACGAAAAACCTTCAGTCAGATACCGGGGTCCTCCTCCCACTGGTCCACAAATGAGATTTCACCATAGAGCCCTGAGCATGCTATAAGCTTGAAAGTAGCGCTATATAAAAGCTATAATCTATAATCTTTATCTTATTATGAACTACCATTGCTTTTCTATTTTTGGTCTTATAGTTGATCCTAGGTAGGTAACTTCCTGCACCACCATAGAGATGTAATTTCCGATACTTACCACGGGTACTTATGTGACATCTTGTGCTAGATTTTTAGTCTTGGTGAATCTTATTGTAGGATTGAACTCTTGATATGCAGCTGCCATAACATTTACCTCCCTTTGTAATCCTTCTTGCGAATGGGAGGTGAATGCCACATTTTCAGTTTCCGTGTTAACTTTAAGTCGAGCCAGATGTACAGAAACCATTAAGGAAGAATACAGCTTTAATTTGACTAGAAAGATGATGTTACTGTTCCAAATTTTCCTCAGCGGATGTCAAGCCTAAACGGGATTTTATCTTTTATTGATCTTCCATCACTTGTTAGGTCATTTAGGTTCTTTTTATAGAAGGTAAGAGCCAATCACGACGTATTTGTGCCTTCTTGTAAAAAGAAATCTTGTACAATCTGTCATCCGAATCAGCCCATTTAGTAGTGGTATCACTGGCCTATTGGGTACCGGCCCAGCAGGAAGTAGCAAGAATGTCCTTACAGCCAGTCCGACCCTTATGACAGGTCGGATATAATCTCTATATATATAATTCTCTTCTTCCCCCAAGAGTTAAAATGAGTAGTAAGGAGTAAAGGAAAGATCACTCTGCGGATAGTCCACGAGAAAACAAGAGAGGGGGGGGGGGAGAACACGTAGTCACAACAGGGCAGGACCGTTGCAATATCACTCTTTTTTTTACTTCACGTTAAAAAGAAAGGGGGGGGGGGAGTAATCTACTCTGTAGTAAGTATCGAGGCGACAGAGCACGCTCCAGAGTTTGGACACAATGGAAAGATCACTCTTTTATTTTTGCAACTCGGATGGAGGGAGTTATTCTAGGTAATTTAAGAGTGAAAAAAAAAGACAATTTTCGTCTGTATATTTTAGTAGATTGGTTTTCAAAAGATTTTAATAATTTCCGGATATTTCCAGGACTTTTTTGTATATTTTGCAATTTCAGGAGATTTACATGACCTCCTGTTAAATCGACAGGAGGCCGCGGGAAATCTGTTATAAGTTATAAAATGGTTTAATTTTATAATTTATACACCTAAAATTAGCGCTGGTCCTATAAAAGTGCTGGGCCCACTGCGGTCGTATAGGTTGCCCTAAAAAATAGCGGTGTATGCTACGCCGCCGGTCCCCATGTATACAACTAGTATGTCAACTTGACGTCCAACAGATTGAACTAAAGTGTTTAAAAAATGTTTTTTTCCAAACTCTAAACATTTCCCTCTAAAATTTCAAACGACCTAGTTCTGGACCTACCACACCATTCACAAAATCCTGTCGTCTGTCCAATGGGATTGCCCATGTCATCAAGTGGAATGTCCAGCAGGTCAAAGACACCTTCAGTGTAGGGCTACAGGAGGAAATGAAAACATCTGTGACGCTGCTGTAATTAAGTTCAATTAATTAGTTTGTTTATAGATGGCGATGTTAGGTCTAGTGGTTCAGCGCACAATCAAGGTTGGGAAACACACAAACAATAGTTTAAATTGATACAAATATTAAATGAATGAAATTGTAAAAATGGGAGAAATAGCGATAGTAAGGAGAAATGCTAAATATAAACTCTATATCTATATATGTATATATATGCTCTTGAGAGAAGTAGTTAGGATTAGTGTGGTGATTATGTTTGTGTACAGGATTGTAAACTGCAGTTGATACAACCTGGGTTATAAGATTCAAGGAATTCTATGATTATTTATTAATTTTACTAATTTTCATTGGTTGGGACAGAGTGACGGCCTTTGAGCTTTGTGATTGTTGACAGGGGGCCGGAGTTTAGTGATAGCCTAGTAACAGCCATTATAAGGCAGTTCTGATAGTTAATGTATATTGAGGAAATCAGCTTTGTTGGCGTTATCTACAGGTATAATTTATTCCTATTGCTTTATTAAATTTTCTTATTTCTAATGCATCCCTGGTGTTGCTTGAAGTATTGCATACGTAATGTATCCATGTCAAAGTCATAGGCTAGGAGTTCACACAATCACAACAAGCTGAGAATCAACTCAAAGTGTAAATACAAACTTCATTTCAACAAATAAGGTGTGATCTCATGTCTGGTGCAATCAATCAGAAAGGCACAGAAAATCATATAGGCACAGAGAGTCAGATCGGCACAAAGAAACATAGACTAAACATACACAATATCTTATCTTATCTTATATAATACAGACGTTACTTCAAAAAAGAAGATGATTACGTCCTACGCGTCATGCATATTAACCAATGACTTAAATTCTGCCAAGTCACTGGTTTTTCTGGCTAGCTCAGGCAACCCATTTCATGCTCTAATAGCACTAGGGAAGAAGGAGTATTTGTACAAATTTGTCCTAGCATATGGGACGAGGAATGTGCCTTTATTTTTGTGTCTTTCAGAGTATTTTATTAGATTTTGTTTTTGTATTTGAAGATTATGGTTCAGTGTTTTATGTATAATTGCTACTTTACTTTTGAGTCTTCTGTCCTGAAGGCTTCCTAAATTTAGTGATTTTACTAATGGTGTTACTCTAGTAAAATGTGAATATTCGTTTGTTATGAATCTCACTGCTCTATTTTGTGTTTGTTCCAGTTTCTTAATGTTTTCTTGAGTTGAGGGGTCCCAAACGGTGGATGCATATTCTATTATTGGCCTAACCAAGGTTAAATAACATTTTTGTTTTATGTTCTTATTTGATTTATAGAAATTTCTTTTAATAAACCCTAATGCTTTGTTTGATTTTTTTTATAGTTTCATCAATATGTGGATTCCATGACAGTTTTTCATTTATTATAACACCTAGGTATTTTGCGTTTTTAGTCTGTGTTACTGGTTTGCCATGAATAAGATAAGTGGAATTAATTTGTTTTAGTTTTTTTGTTACTCTTAATAACTGACATTTTTCTGGGTGGAAAGACATGCTCCAATTTGATTCCCATTTCTGTAATTCATCTAATTCTCTTTGTAAAATATCTGTGTCTTGTATTGTTTTTATTGTTCTATATATTATGCAATCGTCTGCAAATAATCTGACTTTTGTTCCTGAACTAATGCAATTTGGTAAATCATTTATGTAAATTAAAAATAGTGGACTGTTCCTTGAGGACACCTGAGTTTACTGTTATTGGTGTTGATTTAGAGCCATTTATTATTACAGTTTGTTCTCTCCCTATCAGAAAATCTTTAATCCACTGATGCAGTGGACCATTAATGCCGAAATATTTTAATTTTTTAAGCAAACAATGGTGGTGAACTTTGTCAAAAGCCTTGGAAAAATCTAGTAAGATAGCATCTATTTGTTCACTATTATCTAAACCAATAAGAGTCAATGGGATTCAATAAGTTTAATTGGACGGTATATTAGTGTGAACAAATGTCTACAGCAAGGGCGATAACAGCATGATAAAAGATAGTATGAAAGATAGATGGTATGAAAAGGTAGTGCTGACAAAGGGCAATCAGCCGCAATACAGAAATAAAAATGAACAAATTTATATGGTTTTACTAGAACATGTCAGAATGACCCATGATGTTAACGTATGGGACGGTATGGCTGGTGTAGTTTCAAGAAATCAAACAGACCTGTACATAGGAAACTAACATACACGTGGTATAATAATTCAAGTCAAAAAAAAAAAAACTTTCTCACGAGAAATTACGCATATAAACATTAATACTTAACCAAGTCAGGCCTCAATTTGTAAGTATAGAAGTACATAAAACTAACCAATATACTTCATAAGTGACATACAGTTACATACCATAAAACTGAACACTATATGTCATATGTCCCATACATTATAACCCTGTAGGATGCAACGTATTTGGGAGATTATGGCGAGAACCTGTTTGCTTTGCATGGGGCTATAGAACTGACGCCTGAAACATTTGGAACGCGACTCTATCCAGATTTAGGCGGGCAGAAGAACCCTTTCAAATCAAAGGTCAACAATGTTTCCTATGATTGGCTAATCTGCTAAGAGATGTGTTTGGTGGATAAAACAGCCAATGTTAGGATAAAAGTTAGTGTCTTGATGAAAACAGTGACCTGGGACAAAAGACAGACAGGGTTATCAAATGGACTGGGACGGTCAAATGAATCGATCGTGTCATTGGAAGAGACAGCGACCTGAAGACATCAAAAGCTGAGAATGCGCCCAGGTGGTCAAAGGGGAATTAACCAATATGGTGAATGTATTGATCTTTGCAACTCATTTCCCTGTGCACTATTTGAGATTGGAAGAATTCACTTACTGACTCTACAGTTTCTTGATGGTTCTAATAGTTATGCTTCCTTATCGTGTGTGTACTGAAATCAAATGTGTAGAGAGTGAGTTTCTACTGGCTATCACGATAAACGTCGCGTGGAAAAGGTCAAGGAAAGTTTGTTTTGTGTAAGATATATACTGTTATGACACGATTATGAATTAGTTATTTGTTTCGGGAATAGGGGGAAAGTTTTTACTTAGTGACGATTGTCGTGCGCACTTGAAGTTTTCTTTGCATTTAATATTGGTGTTTTAGCGTATAGGAAGTAGTTTCTTTTAAGTGCGTTTTGTTGTCTAGAATATTGTGTGTGTGTGTGTGTGTTTACGTCATCCTTAGTTTCCACAAGAGAGAGAGAGAGCTGCATTTGTGAGCTGGGTAGCTGGTTTTCTGGTTCCCCTTGTAAGGGTACGTAAGTACATAGTTTTATTAAGTAAGCTGATCTTTCGGTACGGGTGTCGCTATTGAAAAGTTCTTTCTTGTAGCGACATCGCTAGATCTAGGTTTTCTTTTCGTTTCAGGGTGTTAGGCGTTGGGCTATGGGAAAGTGTGTCGTCTTTCTGCCCTTGGAGTTGTGTAGTAATTATCGGTGTTGAGGTGTAGGGAGTTGAGGTTCTGTTGGGCGCCGAGATGGAGTGTGAGCGTGAAGGTGTGTTACGGAAACTTGTTGTGATACTAGACTAACAATTAATCAAATGCTAACTTCAATGATATTGATGTACATGTAAATATGTTTGAAAATTACAATTAAGTATAATTAAATATTGTTCCTGTTGACAACTGTTGATATTCACTAAATGTTCAGTTGACTGTTATTCAATGTTTGTATTTTACATACTATTACCTTTAGGTTATTGTGTTACTCTGTTCAGGCTGGGGATACGGGACCGTAATATCATACCCTAGCTAATCTGAAATCCGACCTTGACAACGATGACGTGATATAACTTTAAAAAGTAGAAACACTCTAGGAGACGCTATAAACAAGACGCTTTTCTTATCACAGTAGGAATAAGAAGCATTACATAGACGGCTAGAAGTAGGTGACATTCGACGGTTCCCTTCTTGAGTATTTAACGTGTTTGATGTTTAACACTAGCGTCGACTACCTCTATTGATTGTTTCGGCCTTTCGCCGGTGTGACTGAATTATTTTGAAGGTTATCTCCTGTTTATTTCATTGGTTGTATTCGACATTGCGGAAGAGCCATAACAATACATAAGGTTTTCAGTTAATTGCATATACTGCAGTTTTGCGGGTTTTTTGTTTAAAACTAGACCTGACATTGCAGTCACCATGTTGTGTGAACGTTCCAAGGGAGAGGTTATTCCTTAACACCGTTGTCCTTTACTAAATATCTGACATGTTGACAATTACTTACAAGTTTCAGTTTAGGTGCTGAGAGAAAGAAAACAATTATGCTCAAATTATTTCATCTATCTATCTATCTATCTATCTATATATATATATATATCTATATATCTATATATCTATCTATTATCTATCTATCTATTTATCTATTTATTATCTATCTATTATCTATCTATCTATTTATTTATTTATCTATTTATTATCTATCTATCTATCTATTTATCTGTCTATCTACCTATCTATTTATCTACCTATTTATCTATTTATATATTTATCTATCTATTTATATATTTATTATCTATCTATCTATCTATTTATCTACCTATTTATCTATCTATCTATTTATCTATCTATTTATCTATTTATATAATTTATTATCTATCTATCTATTTATATGTCTATCTATCTATCTATTTATCTACCTATTTATCTATCTATCTATTTATCTATCTATTTATCTATTTATATATTTATTATCTATCTATCTATCTATTTATCTATCTATCTCAACCTTGACAAAAGTAGAAAGTTTCCTTTCATCTATCTATTTATCTGTCTATCGACCTATCTATTTATCTACCTATTTATCTATTTATATATTTATCTATCTATTTATATATTTATTATCTATCTATCTATCTATTTATCTACCTATTTATCTATCTATCTATTTATCTATCTATTTATCTATTTATATATTTATTATCTATCTATCTATTTATCTGTCTAACTATCTATCTATTTATCTACCTATTTATCTATCTATCTATTTATATATCTATTTATATATTTATTATCTATCTATCTATCTATTTATCTATCTATCTCAACCTTGACAAAAGTAGAAAGTTTCCTTTCATTAAGACATTGCTTGCCTTCCACAGTGTCCGTTAAAAGGTCAAAGGTCATATCGGTTGAGAAAATGCTCCCTCTGGACATAGTGTCAGAAAACTTTCTTTCTTTCGCTTCTAATATTTCCAGATGATCTCGAATGGAAACTTGTTTAATTCCTTGCGACGAACTCACCATCTCACTGATGAAATCTTTCGTTGTCGAATCCAGCAGCCAATCTTTCTTTACGTCCAAGATTTCAAGCCTGATTGGTATTGAATCTTTCCTGGTGTCAGTGGGCTTTAAAGAATTCCTCTCGCTTATCATACGATTGGTACTTAGTCTGCTAGAAAGTTGTCTTAGGACTTGAGGAAGCCAGGTACAAGGAGTCTGTGTCCACTGATCTAAATAGTGCTCTTCATCTTGAAAATTGAGATTGGAAATCTGAGTCCATTTTGTTGTTGCCGCAAAGGTCCTGTCAATAAAATTTTATTGTCACGCATGGGATTAATATTGAAAACATCTGAAGAGACCATCAGACTGTTAAGTTATCAGTAGATAATCAAGTGTGAGTGTGTGTGTGTGAAAAGAGAGAGAAAGAGAATGAAAGACTGAGAGAGAGAGAGAGAGATTTAGATTGGTAAGGTGTCCTTGACAAACTCGTTTATCAGCCCCTCCCTTAAAATTCTGAAGATTAAGAAAATGTTGAAATGAGAGCTACTTTCAACAAAACGATGTTTATGGCCAAGTTTCAACAAAACGATGTTTATGGCCAAGTTTCAACAAAACGATGTTTGTCAGGCTGCTACAGCCCTCTACTATATCTCTACTTTAAGCTGACTAGAAACTACCTTGGTTTCTCTTTACGTCTCTAGGTGTCTCTGGGGCTCAGCTGATGTAGTTACGACTACAATCAATTAACAACTCAACAAAAACACAGAAACTTTACTAAACAAATGCTCGTACGAAGCCACGTAGGCCTTGTATCTATGATAAGCGTGACAGAATGTAAGCTACGCGTTTCCTTTACCCGGGATATGCTGCACTTCGAACTGAAAGTCCTAAAGGATCAGGGCCCAGCGAGTTATCCTGAAATTCACCAACTTACGTGTGTTTAAACAGCGTAAGGGTGCGTGATCTGTGTGGAGTACGAATGTTCTGCCCAACAGGTATCAGGCCAACTTGGTTACTGCCCAAACAACTGCCAAGCACTCTCTTTCTACGGTGCTGTATCGTTGTTCTGCTGAAGACAACTTTCTACTGACGTACATAACGGGATGTAGAATGCCCTGTGATTCCTGTGCTAAGCATCCCCCAATAGCAACAGCTATCAACAAAGCGATGTTTTAAGGCCTAGTTTCAACAAAGCTATGTTTTAAGGCCTAGTTTCAACAAAGCGATGTTTTAAGGCCTAGTTTCAACAAAGCGATGTTTTAAGGCCTAGTTTCAACAAAGCGATGTTTTAAGGCCTAGTTTCAACAAAGCGATGTTTTAAGGCCTAGTTTCAACAAAGCTATGTTTTAAGGCCTAGTTTCAACAAAGCGATGTTTTAAGGCTAGGTTTAACACAGAAATGTTTTAAGGCAGGTTAACAATGTTTGTTTGTTATTGCAAATCAATGTTTGTTTTGTGTTCAAGAAAATGAAAACCAAAGTGAGCATTGCTCTATAAACGAGTGACTAACTAGAAGATTCAAATCTGTGGATCACGTCATTGACACGAGACTTCATAGAGCAGTATGCTGAAGACAGAGTGTTTCCATAGAATAAAGAAAAGAGGTTCACTTAGAGATTCATATGATCAAGAAAACCAAACAAATATTTTCTTTGAAACAAAGCTTATACGAATTGTAAATGTATCAATTAGTTTGGATCAGTCATGTAATTAACTGTATAGGAGATCTAGACCAAGAACAATAAATCTGTGTGATTAGAAATTTTTTTACCAATTGTTTTTGTTTGACGCTATTTCAGCTTTTAGATTTCTCAATACGCTAAGATCCTATCTTTTATCTGGACCAGTTGGCGAAATGGCTTGGGGGGGGGGGGGTAAGAAAGGGATATCTGGATGAAGTTTATCGTAATCGCTTTTTAAATGCATTTATAAAAAAAGGAGTTACCTGAATTCAAACACATGGCTGAAGCTTCCTTAAGCCCACATACTAACCACTACTAACTAATTTTGCTTATACCAGCACTTCAGTCAAGTACATTTCTTTTCCTTGTTCGAGATACCAAACAAAATAATTAACTATCAATTGTTAATTAACTAATTGGTATTTTTTTAATTGATTCTTTTGTTGTCAGGTAGAGGAAATAATTGTGCAAAGTTTCAGCTTAATCCGAGATTGGGTGTCGGAGAAATAACGTGTAGAAACTTTTTACCAGACAAACAGACAGAGTGAGTTGATATAAGTTTTGTAAAAAGAGAAGGGGGTGAGTCGTACCGAGGTAGAGAGACAGCCTCGTTGATATCAGGTCTTATGTTAAGTGTGACACGTGGAAGAGTTACTCGCCGTCCTTTTTTGTTCAATTCTTTGGGAGGAGCTGCAAACAAAAAAAGTCTATCTTGTTCAAACAGTCCCCATCAACTATTGTAGACATTCTAGTCTTAAGTGCAAGTATCTTGTTCAAAGAGTCCCCATCAACTATTGTAGACATTCTAGTCTTAAGTGCAACTATCTTGTTCAAAGAGTCCCCATCAACTATTGTAGACATTCTAGTCTTAAGTGAAACTATCTTGTTCAAACAGTCCCCATCAACTATTGTAGACATTCTAGTCTTAAATGCAAGTATCTTGTTCAAAGAGTCCCCATCAACTATTGTAGACATTCTAGTCTTAAGTGCAAGTATCTTGTTCAAAGAGTCCCCATCAACTATTGTAGACATTCAAGTCTTAAGTGAAACTATCTTGTTCAAAGAGTCCCCATCAACTATTGTAGACATTCTAGTCTTAAGTGAAACTATCTTGTTCAAAGAGTCCCCATCAACTATTGTAGACATTCAAGTCTTAAGTGAAACTATCTTGTTCAAAGAGTCCCCATCAACTATTGTAGACATTCTAGTCTTAAGTGAAACTATCTTGTTCAAACAGTCCCCATCAACTATTGTAGACATTCTAGTCTTAAGTGAAACTATCTTGTTCAAAGAGTCCCCATCAACTATTGTAGACATTCTAGTCTTAAGTGAAACTATCTTGTTCAAAGAGTCCCCATCAACTATTGTAGACATTCTAGTCTTAAGTGAAACTATCTTGTTCAAAGAGTCCCCATCAACTATTGTAGACATTCTAGTCTTAAGTGAAACTATCTTGTTCAAAGAGTCCGCATCAACTATTGTAGACATTCTAGTCTTAAGTGAAACTATCTTGTTCAAACAGTCCACATCAACTATTGTAGACAATCTAGTCTTAAGTGCAACTATCTTGTTAAGAATTCATGAAATGTCGACAGTCTTTAAGAAATGTCGGAGTTTGTTATTACACGTTTCACGGTGTAAAAAACAAAACAAAAAAAAACAATAATTTTAAACAACTTTTTAACGGCTTTTTTTTCTATGATACAAAAAACAAAAAAAAAAGACAAGCGAATCAAAAGTTTTAAATTTTTACTTTCAAGATGGCTTACAAAGATGTTTTCAAAACAAACAAAAATAGACCTGGGATTATCTCAAAAGGAAAGTTGCAAAAAAGAATCGCTCAAAAACTAATCAAAGTCTTTATTCCAAGGTACGACTTGTCAAAAAAAATAAAAAAATTTATGATGGTCAGTGTAACGTGATTTGAAAAACATGACCAGGAATTACTAAAGATGCGAGCTAAGTAAGCCTAAGTAAAATAGAAAAATATTTGAGTAAAACTAATTTTAAAAAATTCAAAAATTTGCAAATTGATTGAGACTTATGTCTCAGACCGTCAATATTTAGGAGATACCAAAATACTAAGAGAAGTCTAATCACTTTTGCTTCATATCTAGTCAAGAGACACAACGCATTTACAACGATCATAGTGTGACAATATAAACAAGGTAAGGCTTAATTGGCCTGATATATGGTGGTAATATAAACAAGGAAATACATACTTGGCCTGATGTATGGAGGTAATGCTGCCTCCTGTATCATTGAGAAAGTTTTCAAAAGGGGACTGAACTTTTGTGTCAGAAATCGCCTCCGTTTCTCTACCAGCGGATCATACAAGACTCCCATAGAATGATAATGAGAGAAGTTACTTTCTTTTTTCGATTGTACAGGAACTGAGTTGACTTTCTGTCCAAAGAAAAAAAACAATTAATACATAAAGCGACTAAAGCTGCCTGGTCGTTCGGATTTATCGAGGGTTCAAATCCTCCCCGCTCCCTTCCCCTGTCGTCCTGCGGGAGGTGTGGACTAGGAAGTAAACTATCTTCAACTCTGAAGGAACATGTCAACCATTTTACATTTTACTAAAGTCAAATCAACGCAACTTAGGTTGTGAGACTAGGTGTAAACAAATGGTGGTTTCAGCAACGTCCTAAGCACTTTGGAAGAGGTGCCCGAGTTTGAAACTCGTTGAAGGTTGGAGTTTAGTTTTAGTTTAGGTTAGTCAATGTGAGTGCATTCAAGGCAAATATATATATATATATATATATATATATATATATATATATATATATATATATATATATATATATATATATATATATCAGTGGCGTAGCATCCATGGTGTGAAGGGGTTCAATAAACCTGGGCCCAAGACCATGAGGTGCCCACAGCCTGTGACGTAACAACCATGGCAAGTTTTTCGTTACATTTGGGCCCATGGCTCATGACCAAATGGAGCCCACATTAGCACTTGGTGATGATTCTTTGTATTTGTATAAAGCCGATATAAAACTAGTTACATTGGAATGCCTTTTGTTAAATATACAAACTACTCGATTTTTTCGGCACACACTAAATTTGTCTAATGGGCGGGCACCAACATATTATATTCTTGAACAAGAGACAAAGCCTTACATAGGAAGATAAAAACAAGAGACAAAGCCTTACAAAGGAAGATAAAAACAAGAGACAAAACCTTACAAAGGAGAACAGAAACAAGAGACAAAGCCTTACAAAGGAGGATAAAAACAAGAGACAAAGTCTTACAAAGGAAGATAAAAACAAGAGACAAAGCCTTACACAGGAGAACAAAAACAAGAGACAAAGCCTTACAAAGGAGGATAAAAACAAGAGACAAAGCCTTACAAAGG
This sequence comes from Biomphalaria sudanica, assembly GCA_036873155.1. NCBI lineage: Eukaryota > Metazoa > Mollusca > Gastropoda > Planorbidae > Biomphalaria > Biomphalaria sudanica. Next base: position 56,582 of record JAZGLO010005582.1, on the reverse strand, counting down.
AGGATAAAAACAAGAGACAAAGCCTTACACAGGAGAACAAAAACAAGAGACAAAGCCTTACAAAGGAAGATAAAAACAAGAGACAAAGCCTTACACAGGAGAACAAAAACAAGAGACAAAGCCTTACAAAGGAAGATAAAAACAAGAGACAAAGCCTTACACAGGAGAACAAAAACAAGAGACAAAGCCTTACAAAGGAGGATAAAAACAAGAGACAAAGCCTTACACAGGAGAACAAAAACAAGAGACAAAGCCTTACAAAGGAAGATAAAAACAAGAGACAAAGCCTTACAAAGGAAGATAAAAACAAGAGACAAAGCCTTACAAAGAAAGATAAAAACAAGAGACAAAGCCTTACAAAGGAAGATAAAAACAAGAGACAAAGCCTTACAAAGGAAGATAAAAACAAGAGACAAAGCCTTTCAAAGGAGGATAAAAACAAGAGACAAAGCCTTACAAAGGAAGATAAAAACAAGAGACAAAGCCTTACAAAGGAAGATAAAAACAAGAGACAAAGCCTTACAAAGGAAGATAAAAACAAGAGACAAAGCCTTACAAAGGAAGATAAAAACAAGAGACAAAGCCTTACAAAGGAAGATAAAAACAAATCTAAGAGAAAGTTAACAAGACAAAAAATACTTTTAAAAAATTAATGCTTATATTTCTTGTAGTTGTATCAATTAGTTTGGATCAGTCATATCATTAAATTACAATAGATCTAGAGTAATAATAATAAATCTTTGTGATTACAAATATTTTGCCTATTGTTTTTGTTTATTGCAATCTCATGCTTTTAGCTTTCTCACTACGCTATCACTAGTCTGGACCTGTTGGAAAGTGTGGGGGGGGGGGGGTATTTCGGGGATTGTTTTTTAAATGCATTTATATTAGAAAAAAAAGATGAAGGACCAGAATTCGAGCTTGAGCGCTAAAGCTTCCTCAGCCTCCTCAAGCTAATATGCTAACCACTGTGCCAGGGAAGTGCTTATGAAAATATAAGGTTTTATAGTTATCTATTGTTAGTTTCAAACTTTTCTCTCTACAAAGTATAAAGGGGACTAATTAAACTTATACCACCTTATCAGTCAAGTACAATTTCTTTCCCTTGTTCTAGATACCAAACAAAATAATTAATTACCAATGATTAATTAGCTAATTGGTTAAATTTTTTAAATGGATTTTTGTTTTGTCAGGTAAAAGAAATAATTTAGCAAAATTTCAATTTAATTCGAGATTGGGTGTGGGAGACATAACGTTTAGAAACGTTTTACCAAACAGACAGACACATATGGGCCTTGTAAAAAAAAAACGGCTTACAAAGTATTTAATTTAAAATGTTAGTAAATCATTGGCTGTAAATCATAGGCTGTAAATTATAGGCTTTAAAAGTATTTATTATTATCATCAGCTATCCTACGGGTCTCAGACGAAGTGTTTACCATTGGATCCAAACAAACCAAAAACAAAGTATAGAAACCCACGTACTACATTTTCTTCCAATAGTATATAGTGGGGAAAAAAGCTTTTCTTTGGGGAATGTTATTTTTATTTTTCTTCTTAAGTGAATGGGGCTTGGAGTCAATTAGATCAAAACCTGATAGCAAGAATTCGAGTGAGAAAATAGTTTTTTTTAAACATAACTTTTTGGGGAAATAGCCGCCCCTGAGTTGATTATGAAGCTCAACTTTAATACTTTTAAATAATCGCGTAAGAGCAACTTTTGTTAATGTCCTAATAGATGTATGTGTGAATAGTTGAGACAAAAGATGCACTGAAGCCTGAACTTTGTGTTCTCCAGCAGACGTTGACTTTTAAATCACATCAAACATATTTTGTATGAACGTGTGTACCTAATGAAATGATGAGTTGTACAAAGCAGGAGCCACTTGGAGACCCTCTGGTCATTCAACAAACTCCACCCTTTTAAGAACAAGACTAAAATATTCAAATTAATGGCGAATAGAAATATTATTCCGAGGAATTTAAATTATAAATAAAGTAATTTAAATCAGCATTTCATACATTGCCTACGTTATTCATTTCGTACTTTGTCTGACATTTTTAGGCTTTCTATGGAATACCTAGGCATTCTATCCTTAGCGTAGCCGGAGGATCTTGGGGTTCAAACCACCCTCCCGAAATGAAATCCCCGCCCCTTTCGTGGGATTTTGTGATCGTTTTTTCTTTAGTTTTGTTTACTTAGGTGACATTTTAATTTTAAACTGTCACTTGCCCCAACGCAGCCATAGGAGGTTATCAGTTTAAAATCCCCCTCCAGGGATTTTGAGGTTAAACACCCCCCCCCCCGCTTAAATAAAACAAAACAAAAAAAAGGAAACAAATGTCCCCAATTTTCATGAGCTTAGCCAAGGGACGGGGGGTTGAGTTCGAACACTCCCTACAGAGTTAAAAAAAAACAACTCTTCAATATAAAAATAAAGCAAACTACAGTCACCAAATCCTATAAGTGTTGCCAAGTTTTAAGTTTAATACCTCCTCACGTGGGTTTGATTTTAGAAAACCCCCTCCGGAGAGTCTTGAGGTTCAAAACCCCCTCTTCAATATTAAAAAGCAAATTGAATTTAACCCACGCCATCTTTCCAGAAGGTTTTGAGGTTAAAAACCTCTGTTAGTTATTGAACTAAAGCCAACTACAGTCAACACATTCTATTAGCGAAGGCCCATCAACTTGTCGATACAAAAACCAAATTCCAGGAGCATAACAAAAGAGAATTTTTGAGGTTAGTTCCCCCCCCCCCATTTCCGATAAAAGGGAAAGTGAAGCTACAATTACTAAATGTCATGAGCGTAGTCAAAAGAGGGTGTTGTGGTTACCCTTCCCCCTCCAATACATAACTACAGCAAAACTAGAGTTATCCATTTCAACCAGTCGATAGGCTCCATAATTAAATGCAATGAATAGCAGATTTGTTTTTCGACCTTCAATTTTAATAGAAGAGTAGCAGGATAATGCACCTTAGATGCCTCAAGGTGCATATTTTACAGTTTTGCGTGGCGCCCGCTAATCAGACCCTTTAGCTGGCAGGGGCGTAGTGTTTCTATTGTCTTTCAACGAACTCTCTAGGAAGAACCTAATTCAAGGTTACAACAAAACACGTCCGAAAACAAATGAAGAGTCAGACTGTAATGAAGATCAGTAACAGGCGCGCGCGCACACATACATACACACACACACACATACATATATATATGGGGGGGGCAAGAATAACATTCCCCCCTCACCGAAATAAATCCTGGCTACTCCATGCATTGTATAGAATACCTGATTTTGCACTTTACCAGTAACATATCTATATATAACGCATATGGTCAGCATTATTAAGGATTAAAGGGGGGAGCGGTGGCTTAGTGGTTAAGTCCTTGGCATCCAAACATGGGGTCATGGGTTTAAATCTCGGTGAGGACTTGGATTTTTAATTCGGGATTTTTAGAGCGCTCCTGAGCCCAGGCGAGTAAAGTAAAGGCGATTAGTCGTTGTGCTGGCTACATGACACCCTGCTAGTTAACCATTGACCAAAGAAACAGATGAGCGTAACATCATCTGCCCTATAGATTGCTAGTCCTGAAGTGGGAACTAAAGGGGCTTAAGAACATAGTTTTCTTACCGATTGGTAACTTTTCCAAGATTCTTGAACACAACATTTGGACTTTTCCAGACGCTTTTGTTGCCTCCACTCTCTCTCCTCTGGAGTGAACACTAACATTGATGAGGTGACTATAGGCCCCACTGCTCTCGTCGGCCTGCGCGATTTCATCTTTCTAAATGCTGGGGACATAGCATCCTCCATGGACATGTCGATCTCGGGAGAAAGTAGGTCATCTTCTGGAGCCTCCATGGCTTCAATCAGACGACTCAGCCAAGCTGTGAAATGGATTACACCTATTAAATCACAGTCTGACTATTACATGTAGTATTCTACGTTTTGCTTGTAGTTGCAGTGTACAATAGAGCAGTGTTTCTCAGACTTAAGGCACACTAGTACTGATTAGGGAAGAGGGCGAGGCCGTTCAATTAATTTTTAATTGGAACAAAAAAGTGTTATTCAGGTTTAAAAACGAAGTAAACTGGTAACGTTTCAATAAGTAAACTACTGGAAGTAAGAGACGTTGTTTTATCTTATTAGTAGGAACTTTAAGCTGTCTCCAAGGGCGTCTGCAACATCTCGACTCTAAACTTTTAGAAGAAGACATTTCAAAATTTTTGGAAGAAGACATTTCAAAACTTTTGGAAGAAGACATTTCAAAACTTTTGGAAGAAGACATTTCAAAACTTTTGGAAGAAGACATTTCAAAATGAGAGAAGCATTAAAAACAAACTATGGCTTAGACCCAATGTGGCTCGTTGCCTGCTCCTCCATAGCAACCTTTTTCTTCTCTCCCCTGAAGTTATGCGTTAGTAACACTTTCTTTTTTTTTTTAAATCATAGATATAAGCTTGCATTTATAAGCTAACAACTTTAAAAAATAATATATACATTTTATAATATTTATGAAACGATATTTTTTTCCTTCCAAGGAAATAACAGTGAAGCGAATTGGAGTTTATCTAGATTTGAGAAATAACCTGTTTAACAATGAGACTTTTTCCGTAGTTAATCTAGATTTAGGAAATAACTTTAATAACCTTCTGAACAATTGTTACAATGAGACAAATCGTAGTTTATCTAGAATTAGAAAATAGACTGTTTAACAATAAAAGATCCTAGTTATCTAGATTTAGGAAATAACCTGTTTAACAATAAGACAATATCGTAGTTGATCTTGATTTAGAGCTTGCCGCGTCTGTGAAAAGACTTCAGCATCTCCAATCCTCGCAGATTTCTTCTGCTTGTTTTTGTACCAATGCAGTCAATTCAAGTGATTTCTGGTCTTTTGATAGTTTCTCTGTGCGCATTGTTTCGTTTCTATTTTTAGAATGGGATGGAACGCACCACAACACATCATTACCTATAAGACTGATGCCAATGTTCTATCCACCGTAATTACCTGCATTAGTATGACAACACAATTGTTGTAACTCCGCTCCCGCGCCACACTGATGGTGCGCATCAGAGCACCATTCAAGACAAGTAGTATAAGAGAAGGACAGTTGTAGATCCGGCTGAAGTTATGGGAGTCTGAACAGTCTGGGAAGTGCTCTCCTGTGTGATACTAGTGAACTAATTGGGAGACCTGGGGCGACACTGGGAAGTGTGTCGGTGGTCTGTTCTAGTATTAAGTAGGACTCTTAGAACTTAAGACATTACTCCCTGTGACTTGGTAGCAGAAGTCCAAGTCTAACTATTTGTTGATAGCTTATAATAAATACATCGTTTATTATTACCTCCTACCTTTCGTTGAGTGCTTGCCTTAGATTTACAACAATTGGTGTCTGGAAGTGGGATTTGGGCAGCTAAAAGAAAGGAAAGAATGACAACGCTGAGAAAGCTAGACGAACTGAGCTACAAACAGTTGAAGGAAGAGCTTCGAGCCAGAGAGCTGAAGATCGTTTGGGCCAAAGAAAAGATGAGAGCACGTCTTTGGGAAGACCTTGTTGATGAAGGGAAATATCTCGAGACCTATCTGTTTGAGGTAGAACCAGATATTGGCGAGCTTCTGATCACCATCCACCTGTTACGAGAACAAGAAGAAAAATTATGTACCTTGCAGTATTCGATGAATCATTCGATGGACAAACTGATACACACCGTGCATGGCCAGATCGATCCTTTAAGAGAGAGTATCATTCAAAAACAATGAACCGTTACTCATTCAAGAATGTGGCTGTACTGACAACTACAAAGAATGCGTCGATCTTAGCAAGAAGTACACAAATGAACAGAAATAGACAGTAGAAGAAATAGAAGAAGTCTGCTATGCGACTGAAGCTTTCGCTGCATCTATTATGAGTACCGCTAAGAGCTGGACAGATCAAGACAACTTTGGGCCTGCGTCCAAGCCTGTCGCTTTGGACCTTAAAGACCTCTGTCTATCGTCCAGTGTCTACGAAGAGACTTCGAGGCTTGATAACTGTTACCAGGAGTTAAACAAGAACTGTACATGCGGTGCTTCACGAAGGGAAACGAAAGTCAAGAAACCCACCAACAGAGTCTGAAACCAGTGGACCTCGATACTTTCTGTTTTCACCAGTCAGAGTAACATGAGCGATGGAGAACCAATCTCAACTGGACCTGATGCAGCACTTAATGAACATATCTTAGTGACACGGCTGACAATAACAATGTGTTTGCAACCATGGCTACGTGTGGGTCTACAAGTATGTCATGGGACGTCCATTGAGAACGTCTACTGAAGCAGCGAGCAGGACCAACTGCTCTGATGACAACTACAGGGATCGCCACTGCATCTATACGTGTCAGAAGGCGAGCGTCACTGACAACGGTCATGAAGAAGTCAACGCAACAATCACGACATCGTCTCAAGAACGGACTGACCAACTGGAGAAAAAGAAAGCGGCACCCACAGAGAACAGTGCAGATGGCTTCGTAGGGAACAGCCGTCTGTGTCCACCACAGACCGACATCCACCTGTACTGAACAACGCCAACAAAGTGCATATTCTGAGGTATCTACAGTGCATTATCCTGCTATTAAAAAGTTTCAAAAACCTAATCTGCTTTTCATACTTACTTAAATCCTCAGGCGCTGTTCGGCGTATTGGGCAGCAAGCTGCTTCCACAAAATTCTGTCACTGGCAATGTCTGAAGCCTCTTCCAACTGCTCTGAGGTCCTCCATGAAAGTGTGGCGCCATGTTATACTAGGATTTCCATGTTTGCGTCTTCCTCGTAATGGCCTCTATGTCATAGGCACTCTTATTATGCGTAATTCATTTTGTCGGAGAACATGCGACGCTCTATCACAACCTTACCAAGGGGTCAACTCCCAGTTCGACATAGGATTTCCTTGATTAAAACCCGATCTCTATAACTGACTCCTAAAATCTGTCTTAGCCATCTTTGTTGAGCCACATTTAGTCTTTTTTAATTTCAGCAGATGACTAGTCACTGCACTTTATTAATGGAGCCCAGCTACTGTTAGAAATTTGTAACCTCTCTTGGCATTTTGGTAACTTTAGTTTGCTTTAGGTTTTAAATGAAAAAGCGAAGTTTTATCGTCAAAAACATCTATTGGGTGGTTTGAAACTAAAATTTTGATTGCGTATTTTGCTTTTTTATATTGAAAAGGTATTTTTTTTAGCTTCAAACCCCGCTGAAAGGGGGTTTAAACTCAAAACCCCTTTGGCTACGCTCATAGAATTTGAGTGTATACTTTGCTTTTTATATACTGAAGAGGAACCCCTTTGGCTACGCTCATAGAATTTTGAGTGTATACTTTGCTTTTTATATACTGAAGAGGAACCCCTTTGGCTACGCTCATAGAATTTTGAGTGTATACTTTGCTTTTTATATATTGAAGAGGAACCCCTTTGGCTACGCTCATAGAATTTTGAGTGTATACTTTGCTTTATATATGAAGAGGTATTTTTTAGCTTTAAATCCCGTCTTAACCGCTGTAGAACTTGGCATGGTCTGTCTATCAAAGAACATTCAATGGCGATAATCAGACAAGCAATTTTGTTAATTGCAAGACGAATTTGGGATGATCCACACATACATTTTTAATTTTATAAGTAGTGATGAGAGTAGGTTTAGATTTTGATAGTTCTCCTGGCCGTTTGACTTTTGTTTCGGAATGACCAGCAAGGACGGCGTTTAAAAAGTGTACACGATCACTGTTTCTGTCCGGCCTCTCTCGCCACTGCATGTCGCTACATTAGATTGTTATTACCGAATCAGAAACCCCATTGGTAGCGAACCATGCTGAGAATTACTCCATGAGAGCACGTGAAAGGAAGCGAGCAGTGAATTTTAAGGTCGCCTTGTCCCTGTACAAGGACAGTCCTAATGTCGGACATGCACCAGTTCTTTCTCCATCAAATCCTTGTCCCTGTACAAGAACAGCCCTAATGTCGGACATGCACCAGTTCTCTCTCTATCCAATCCTTGTCCCTGTACAAGGACAGCCCTAATGCCGGACATGCACCAGTTCTCTCTCTCTATCAAATTCTTGTCCCTGTACAAGGACAGCCCTAATGCCGGATATGCACCAGTTCTCTCTCTCTATCAAATCCTTGTCCCTGTACAAGGACAGCCCTAATGCCGGATATGCACCAGTTCTCTCTCTCTATCAAATCCTTGTCCCTGTACAAGGACAGCCCTAATGCCGGACATGCACCAGTTCTCTCTCTATCAAATCCTTGTCCCTGTACAAGGACAGCCCTTATGCCGGACATGCACCAGTTCTCTCTCTCTATCAAATTCTTGTCCCTGTACAAGGACAGCCCTAATGCCGGATATGCACCAGTTCTCTCTCTATCACATCCTTGTCCCCGTCGTCTTTCATGCAGAACTCGAAATTCCTAAAGAATGTGTTCTAATGTATCGACGTCGTCGATGCAGGGCAACAACGTGTGTCGTAATTTTTTCGAAACAGTCCGAAGTAAGGACAGTTTCTGTTCCGCACGATTGAGTTGCCACCACGCATCCTTTTTGTCAGGTCTATTCATTGTCCTGTAGAGCTCACGGCCCTTATCCGAAAAATCCCAGCCATCGTACGAGTGCCGTCTGGACCGCGGTTTTGCGAGGTGATCGGTCAAGTCGTGGCCAACCACGCCACAATGGGCATTGCAAGGTAACGTTCACACCAAATCGTAGGAGACGCTCCCCGACATTGAAGAGTTCCCTTACCCTTCTGACACCTTCTTCTAGCCCTTCGAGGGCCTCTAGAGCGGACATTAAGTCGAAAACATAACCACGTCGTTGGCTGGCGCAGTCCCACTACTTACTTTTCCTTCCACCCAATCCAGTGCCTGGAACATTGCCTCCAGTTCAGCCTCGATGCTGCTTTTTCCTTGGCAGGGTCCCATGAGCTCGTCTCTTTCGTGGGTGCCAGAGAGTCGAACTACGGCCCCATACCCAGCTTTCACAGTGCTCTCGAGCGTCTGCACAGAGCCGTCTGTGTAGATGGTGGTCACTCCAGCTGGATACGATACAATACTCTCTCTGGCTGCATGTAGTAGCCATGTAGCCTTGTTACCACTGGGTCAAGTAAGCACTTCCTTATCGACGGCATGCCGAGAGCCTCCATCGGGAGGAAAGAACTTGACGGTGAAAGAGCAGCCCGCTCCACCGGCAGATTTATCTCTCTAACCAGCCTACGCGCCACATGCATGAAGCAGGGCCGGTTTTTTTAGACGTCTCCCAGCTGTCGACCAGACTTTTGAGTTGCCATCCTTCCTCCAGCCGCATATATCTGTCGTGAGCTAGTGTGACGGTATCTAGACTTGCTAAGTCGTTTGCGAAGTCCAGACCTGAACAGGTAGCCTGCAGTCTAAGTGAGAGCGTACTGCACCCATGTACAGTCCTCTCAACACACCTGCTCTCGCTCCCCACTTCGTTCCAGCTAGTTGTTTCACAATGTTTAACTTCTCGGAAGCCTTCTCTCGCACCTGCTGGATAAGTTCGCACATAGTTAGTTTCTGATTGAGGATGACCCAGGAGTACTTGGGCATTTTATTCCCATGCCAGAATCTTTCCACCCATCCGTAGCTCAACTGGTTCCTTCAATATATCACGTCCGAGCGTAAACCAAGAGTAAACCGACTTCGAGTGGTTTACCTCGAGGTTCCACATTCTGGCGTAGCAGGATAATGTTGTTAATGCCTGCTGGAGAATGCCAATGAGATGCTGGCGATCTCTTCCCGGGTCCCACAACACAACATCATCCGCAAACATAATCTTCTGGCATTTTAAGAGAGCTGGCAAGTCGTTATTATAGACGAGGAAAAGTGTGCAGCTGAGTGCCGAACCCTGTGGCACGCCCTGCTCCAGTGGATGTTTTCTTGAGACGTGCTTACCAACACGTCTCTGTACCGTCCGTTCCGTAAGGAAATTTTATATCCACCTAAGCATGTGTGAACCGACACCTAAGTTCATCAGCTTTAACAACAAACCGGGCCTCCATACTCTGTCGTAGGCTTGTTTGAGATCGATAAACACACTAGCGTCGACTGACCAGGTCGAATTGTGTTGCACCATTGGAAGTCATCCGCCACCTTCTGCATGAATAACATCACCTGATCGACCGCATTTTAATAATAAGACCAGCAGCAATGTTTGCAAGTGAGACCTGGACACTCGTTAAGACATCTGAACATTTAATTAATACTTGGGAACGAAAAATTCTTAGGAAAGTCTATGCGATGAATTTATGATGTGGAAGCAGATCTGAAACAGCTTGGGGTTAGGGCGTGGAAACGAAAGGCCAAGGAGAGATCTGAATGGAAGGATGTATTGAAGCAGGCCAGAGCCCTTCATGGGCTGTAGATAGATGGATGGATGTTTGATCGCATTTCGGTGCTGCCTTAACAAGTCTGTTCAGGAGCAATGAAACCTTTCTTTTCTAGGAACCATATGAGCCTTTTGTTGATCATACGTTCAGCCGTCTTCCCAAAATTGGACGTCAACGAGATTGGTCGATAGCTTTCCGCACGATCCGGGTTAGCCCATGTACGATTGACCAATTCCAACAGTTTCTTTCTGCCGATGGGGCCGAGATTTTTCAACATTTCGTTGCTGAGTTCATTTGGCCCCAGTGCCATTCGCAATGTGCACTTTCCAAGCGCAGTATCAAGCTCTCCGTGGGTGAAAGAGTTAGTGAATGTGCTCGTCTCGTCCTCACCATAGACAAAACTGCGTTTCGCTTTGGCCTTCCTGGTGCCGTCTGGAGCTTTCGACACTTAGCTCCTTTTAACTGCTTAGAGATAGCCGCAAAGGCAAGGTTTAGAGCGTCCGACTTTTTACAATCTGTGACCATCATGCCTTGAGCTGTTTGCAGGGGCGCTGCTGCTTTTGGTTCTTTCGCCCTGGTCAAGTTGTTGAGGAGTTTCCATGCCTGGCGCCCATCCGCGAGATCCAGGTTAGCGCATGTCTTAGCCCATTTTAGTCTCGTACCCTCCGCAATAGCTTCTTTCATCTCCGCCGATAGCTTATTGTGGGCACGTCTGGTTTCATCGGTTTTTCGACGACTGTGCTGCCTTTGTGCAGCCCTCCTCAGTCGGATTAGGCGTGCCATGGCCCAAAAGGGCCGAAACTTACGCCCACATTGGGACCGCGTGATGGCTCTTCGAGCGGCACTCAAGACGGCCTCGACAAAGAGTCCAGTATCTTATTGGTTAATCCATTGTTAATATAAATGTATTGCAAGTGTGATAGAGGAATGTTGGATTGTTGTTATCGATTTAAACTTTTGTTTTAATAATGTGTTACAGCTTAGTTCGTGGACCTTTATTTCAATCAACAAATGACATGCATACCACATCCAAGTTTCAAACTAACTTTTACATATATGTGCAAGACTATGATTTCTTTTCATATCAATAGTTATATAGTATATTTTACAGTATATAAAGAGCGGAGGTGTCACATTTAAGACGGTTCTCTACAGTGGTATTATTAGTATCGTATATGGTATTATTAGTATCGTTGCTGTTGTCGTGACAATTTTCTGTAGAAATGAAACCAAAACTGAGAATGTTCCTCAAGGTAAAAAATGCCAATATTTGTATATGCAAAGATAAGAAGTTTCAAGAAATACAATTTCTAATTTCTACAACATAATTTGAATTGGTTTTAATATCTTCATGCACATTAAGTAAATAGTTAAACTGACATAGGCTATAAATTGTAAAAAGAAAAATTGTTTAAGGGGTGGGGGTGGGGTGAATTAAGATGTCTGCCTTTACAAGACTGGGATGGAGCTGAAATAAAACAACAATGCATACTATACATCCATACTCTTTAAAACCAATATGTATAGGTCCTATACATTTACGTTAGGCTTTCAGCATCTTCCACTAATCTATCAAAAATATTGATTTAATAAAGAAATAGGGATATTCAACGTAACGTGAAGGTTTTTATAGGGATTCATCTTTCAAATGTTATACTCTCTACAGAAAAAAAGTTTTTATTATATGCTTTTCATGTTCAAAGAATAAGTGGTAAAATAAAAACATAAATTTATTCACAAAAATAAAGTACAAATTGCCATCCAAACTTAGAAAATACGAGAATAAGGTTATAACAAGTATTTAAAATCACTTATCTGTTGAGAATATAATGGCATCACGCCTAGATTATAGATTTTAATTTCATTACACCTGATATACAGATTATAATTTCCTTACATCTAGGTTATAGATTACAATGTCATTACACTTAGATTATAATTTCATTACACCTAAATTATATATTACAATGTCATTACACCTAGAGTAAATATCATTACACCAAGATTATAATGTCGTAACATCTTGATTATATATAATGCTGCCATTGCACCAAGATTATAATTTCATTACATCTCAAGGATAGATTATAATGCCACTACACCTAGATTAAGTCAATTAACTTAGAACATTTTAAAAGTAAGGTTAAAGAGATGGTTCAAATGAATCACAATTATTCTGGTTCGTTTTGTTCTAGGATGCTGGAGGAACTAGCAAGCCTTGCTAAATGTCTAAGGTGCATTCTGCCCTCTGGTGGCGGCGTGGGGAGGGGAGTAAGCCGATTGGCTGTAGCACTTCTTGTGCTATACATAGGAGATAGCTGACGGGTTGTTGCACAGCGGACAAGTCTAGGGCTGTCGCCTTTTACGGTAGCAGAAGTGGACAGCCTGGCACCTAGAGCATGTTTGGTGTTGCCAGGAATGTCCACATGAGAGTAAGTGGGTCGGTGATTGTCTTTGTTCACTCTGTCTTGGTTGAAGTATAAATCTAAACCTTTCGTGTTTTCACTGTGAAGGCATTTTGGAGGGGAAACTTTTTTGTAATTTTTTCTTACTGAAGAGGTTTTGCTCTTATTCTGAAATCTTTTCGAACTGTGACCTTTGGGTAGCATTTTGTCCTCATTGTGCGTGGAGTCAGTGTCTACTGCATGGAAGACAGGCATGTCTCGAGAGGCTGTTTCGCTACTCTCCTCCTCGGACATTGTGCTCTCTGTTAGAGACTCTAATGTGTCACTTTGAACTTCTCGAGCCAGCAGTTTCAATGCAGAAACCTGAAATCTTCTTGGACATTTGCCCAGTGGACCACTTTTCTCGGACAATACAGGCGATGGATTCTCGAGGGACAACGCATTGACATCGTTTGTTAAACCTTTGCCATTCACAGATGGCCGAATATCGAGATAGTTCGAATCATTCATTTCTTTTGATGTGTCCAGGAGAAATTCCGAATTTTGTCTTCTAATTTTGTGTTGATCAAAGATCCAAGTGGATGTACTTAATAGTTTTGACGTCTGCTTCTCTGCAATCGAATGTTCGTTTGAAATGCTTTGTTCTGACCTGACTTTCTTCACAAAATTACTATACATGTTTTCCATTGGAATAATGTCCCGGTGCACTGGGTGTTCGGTTTTTGCAGATTTAGAACCTTCAGAAACAAATTCTTGGGAGGTTATTCCATAAAGTGAATCGGCACTGGCATCGTTTCGGCCCAACATAAAGGACTTTTTGTTTGCTATTTGGATCGATTCAGAAAGTTTACTTCGTGTATCAGACATGTACGTCATGTTGGTCGCGTGCTGTTTAGTGGCTGAAGTAATAAGAAACAGTTGTGAGGATTGTAGAATAAACTTGTCATTATTCACCTCATTATTTGCCGCCAATTCCGAGAGATTGAAACTTTGTTCGCCGCTTGACCTCATTTTGTTCAGTGTATTATCTGACGTTATCTCGTCTTTAAGTTTCAGTGGAAAACTATAGGAGGCACTAACAGACGTGGCACCATCATGTGCTTGAAGCTGTCTCAGGTGAGATTGATGTATCGGTCTATTTATAGCAGCATGCCCCGTTTTACTTCCCATGACAGTCGAGTGCGAGATAGATACATGAACCTGAGGAGACGCCATTTTTACATGTGCACATTGCGAAGACATTTCAGGGACGTCGTCTGATGATAAGTGTTGATAAGTTTTATTTTGTTTCAGATACTGTATTCTAAGTTCTGTTTTATCATATTCCAGCGGTGTATACGTTTTGCCATGATTTCTGAGGTAATTAACAAGCTTTCTTTGTCTTTCAAGTTCTTCATTTTCTTTCATGGCAGTATAGATATTTAATTTTTCTTTTGTAAGCTTGTCCGAATCGTGTTCAATACTTCCCTGTCCTCTATTCATGTCAATAGTTTCTCTTGAGTTCAAATGCACCATTCGACTTGCTTGACTCCAAAATGAATGCAAATGTTGTTGATATATCCACATAATGAAGGCCAAGAAAAGCACCAGTCCCAGCATACTTCCTATTACATATAAAGAAAGTTCTAAAATGTTTCTTGTGCTGTTGTTATTGGGTGAAACTGTTTCACAGCCAGGAAGCGAAGGATCGCTCAGGCAATTGTTGCATTTACCAGTGATGTGATTACAAACGCATTCAGGGGGACACATCTCACTGCAACCATCTCCAAAGGTTCCTTCTTCACACGTTACGTTACAGTGAGGTTCCCTGTACCCAGTTAAACATCGCCAACATACTCCAGTTGCCGGATCACACGTTTTCAGGCAGTTCTTGGGACAATCCAAGTAACAGTTCTGTCCGTATTTACCAATCTTACACAACTCGTTGCACTGCGAGCCTTGGTAACCGTCTTGGCAATGAAAGCAACTGCCGTTAACAAAATCACAGGAGCCGTCTAGGCACGTTTCTGGACATGCCAGATCACAGTTCTGTCCATAGAAACCTTTGATACACTGACCGTTGCACTTGGTACCTACGTAACCATCAGTGCAGCTGAAGCATGCACCGCTGACTGGATCACATCGTTCATCTTTACAACGTCCGGAACAACGTTTGTCGCAGTTGTTGCCGTAGCGACCGGGCTGGCACGTAGTGTTACAAAACGGTGGGGTATACCCCGGAGAACACAAAGCACAATGCGATGTACTGGTGTTGCACCAAGTCAGACATTGGGATGGACAGTAAAGCCTGCACATTTCTTGGTCACTCTCTGCTGCGCAATTGACTATGCAGTGCTCACCGCTACCAACAACGCACTGGCTGCATGTACCATTAACTGGATCACATAAATCCTTGCAGCTGAGTGGACACCGACTTGCACAATTCAGACCGTATGAGCCAGGCTCACATTTCTTGGTACAATTGGGTAGCCCGACACCAATTTCTTTGCACTTAAGACAATTTCCGGTGACTGCATTACATTGTTCTTTCAAGCAATTTTCACTGCATTTCTTTAAACAATCCCAACCATAAGTTCCATGCAAACAACTCTGGTTACAATAAGGAAGCATATGGCCTATCTGGGAGCAGTGAAAACATCCTCCATTCAAGTCACAAGTACCATTGCATGACGTTGGACATTTCTTCATGCACTCTAAACCAAAATACCCCGGTGGACAGTTAGACGCTTTAGTCTTAGATTTAATGACAAGAATATTGTAGGCAAATAGGACGAATACATATCTGACTAAAATAACGTTGAGCATTGGAGCAGCTGACACTGTCTTTGGTTCCACATTGATCTGTTTGTTGTGCCTAGGAGTTGACTAGATGAAAACAAAATGGAATAGATAAAGAAACCTTATAATAATAATAATAATAATAATAATAACAATAATAGTATGAGAGATAAATTTAAGAAATAATTAGCAGATCAATCTCAATGCTGAAATGCGTCCCGAGACATGACGTTAAACTGCGCTCCTCTTTCCTTAGCACTTTTGGAGCTCAAAAGTGCCCTACTTCTTTGCTATCATTGTGTCTGCCCCCTCCTTTCCTCAGTCTACCTTCATTGATCATCACTCTGTCTCCTTATCTCTAAAATCTCACTACGTCCTAGACCAGTCCGTTTGCCGTGTACTGCGACGGGTAAGGGGGGATAAAGAGATCCTGGTGTTTGAGTGGTTGCTATCTGAGGATAAACCACCACAACACAATACTTTGGCTCAAAGTTCCCCTAGACCTGAGGCCCAGATGGCCCGCTCTGGGTCAACCGGCTGGTCATGCCAAGCTACCAGCATAGGTCTTCGACCTATACTGGAGGGCGGTGTCTGGAGGGCCAATCAGGGAGCTGCTGTATCGGACACATGTCCGATGCAGCAGTTGACTGAGTATAGCACCTGTGTAGCCCTGGCGGGCTCATTCTGGACTTCCGAATGGCCCGTCCCTTTGTTGGACTCGGTGGCGGGTGGGGAGCACATGTGCCGAACTAACAAGAATATATATGGACAAAAAAACAACCCAATAAACTACTTGCCCCAGATTTAAGTCTGGGCAAGAGACGCCGTATTGAGGCAAAAAAGGAGGAGGCCACAAAAAGCTGCACTACCTGGCCATCATTTTTGGTGGTCAGGTGCACAGAGGAGGGGAAAAGCTGAGCCCTTACCTTATCTATAGGGACTCAAGTCAGTAGTGGGAGAGCCCAAGGGTGTGTCTAAGCTACACAAATCAATGAAACTTCTTGTAGAAGTAGATAGCAAGATACACTCTGATGGGTTTTTAAGATGCAGAAGACTCTGTGATCGCCAAGTGGAAGTCATTCCACACAAGAGCCTGAACGCCAGCAGAGGTGTAATCAGCTCTAGGGACCTACTGGAATGTTCCGAGAAGGAAATAGTGGAGGGCATTGAAGGAGTCACCCATGCCCGGCGCATTACCAGGCGCAGGGATGGCGAGGAGGTCAAAACCGCCACTATTATCCTCACATTCGGAACTAGGACACAGCCAGAGTATGTGAAAGCAGGATACCTACGAGTTCCAGTGAGGCCCAAATACCTAACCCCATGAGGTGCTTCAAGTGCCAGGGTTATGGACACGGCGAGGCAGTCTGCAAGAGGAACACTGTGTGTGCCAGATGTGCTGGAGAGAATCATGAGGACAAGGGCTGCACAGCCCAGTTCAAATGTCCAAACTGTCACACTGGCCACTCAGCCTACTCCAAGGACTGCCCTGTGTGGAAACAGGAGGTTGCCGTGCAGGAGTACAAGGCAAGAAATGGAAGTACCTTCAGCCAGGCGAAATCGGCTGTATTGGCCCTACCCAAGGGCCAATTCGGCTTGACAAAGACCTACGCCCAGGCTGTTGCTAAGATAGGAAGATCCATGGCCACACAGACGGACACATTGACCCCACCACCCCCTCCTCCTCCACCAACTCAGAAGAAAACACCACCAAAGAACACACCTCCGAAGAAACAAGAAAGCCCTGTTGTCATGCTAAAGAACAGGTTCTCTGTGCTCGCTGATGAGATCATGGAGATTGAGCAGCATGTCAAAATCAATACTCCGGGAGAATCCGGAGACATCATGTCTGACACAGGTTCTCCTCAGAGAACCCAGCCAGATAGCCCAACCTCTACCGAATTAGAGGTTGACCAACTCCCTAAGGGGAGAAATCAAAGCGGAGAGGATGCCCGAGGTGAGCGAGGAGGAAATAACCTCCGCTCTAACCAGAGGGATCTCCCCTCTCCAGAGAGAAAGACTTCCCCCAAAAGGGGGTTGTCCTCCTCTCCATCCAAACCCAAGAATAAAAATACCAAGGTCACTGGAATTAAGGGAAACCCCTCCGGGGGCCTCGCAAAGCCAAATAGCTCCAAGTAGGTCATCTAGAATAAGCCATGGATTCCAGAATTGTACAGTGGAATTGTAGAGGCCTCAATGCCAATTATGAGGAAATGCAGCTACTGATGGACTCTGAGACTCCTGTAGCTGTCTGCTTACAGGAAACATTTCTGAAAGATAGCATCAGCTTCCGAAGCTACAGTGCTTACAGCAAGAATGTTGAGGGTACAGGGAGAGCATCAGGTGGAGTCTGTATCCTTGTGAAGGATAGCATCCCTCATGAGAGGGTTGAACTACAGACCACACTACAGGCCGTAGCAGCTAGGATAATCCTTCACAAGGTTATCACTTGCTGCAACCTGTATCTACCACCAGGCGCTCCATTAAACCAAACAGACATGGAGGACCTATTGAAACAACTCCCCCGGCCTTATATAATCCTTGGGAATTTCAATGCCCATAACACCATGTGGGGATCCAACAATCCCGACACAAGAGGTCGTATGCTGGAGGATATCTTCCTCCAACATGATTTATGATGCATCACCGACCTACTTGCACCCTGGAACTGGATCTCTCACATGCATTGACCTCACCGTATGCGTCCCTGGACTTCTGGACGACTTTAAATAGTCAAATAGCAATGATCTACGGGGAAGTGATCACTTCCCAATCATCATTACTAACAATCTCCCCTCATTGGGATGACCTCAGAGGTGGAAACTGAATAAGGCCGATTGGGAACAATTCCAAAAAAGATGCTCCGAGGATATCACAGAAAATATCCTCGATGAACAGAACCCAGCTGATACCTTTGCTAGCAAGCTACTTAGTATAGCCAGGAAAATTGTCTCCCTAACCTCCGCAAATCCAAAACGGCCTAGCAAACCATGGTTTGATACAGCTTGCAAAAGTGCTATTGGCGATAGGAAAAAACGACTGGCTGCATTTATAAAGAATCCTTCCCAGGAAAACCTAAAGCTATTCAGGATAGCTAGAGCAAAGGCTAGACAAACCATACGGTCAGCCAAAAGGAATTCCTGGAGAAGTTTTGTCGGCAGTCTGGGTGCCAAAACTTCTGCTAGAGCGGTTTGGAAGGCAGTAAGGCGAATCAAAGGGAAAGAATCAAATGCAATAGGGCATTTGAAAAACCAAGGACGAACTGTCACGTCCCCCAGAGAAATAGCTGACTGCCTTGCATCCACAATAGCAAAAAAGTCATCCACTGCACACTACACGCCAGAGTTCCAAAAAGTCAAAACCAGAGAGGAAAGACACCCCATTGATTTTAGGTCAGAGAACAATGAAGACTACAACAAACCGTTCTCGCTTGAGGAACTGAGGGAATCGCTGGACAAGTCACATGACACAGCGCCTGGAGAAGATGAAACCCATTACCAGTTCCTCAAGCACCTTCCCGAACCCTCATTGGCAGTCCTGCTAGGGGTCTATAACTGTGTGTGGCAAACAGGCGCTTTCCCAAACAGCTGGAGGAAAGCCACAGTTATACCGATACCTAAACCGGGAAGAGACGGCTCTGACCGAGCTAACTATCGACCAATAGCACTAACAAGCTGCATCTGCAAAACCATGGAAAGAATGATTAACAGTAAGCTGGTCTGGTACCTGGAGAGGAATAAAGTGATCTCCAACTACTAGTGCGGATTCCGGCAGGAGCGGACACTAACTGACCACCTGGTAAGGCTGGAAGCTTATATTAGAAATGCATTACTCAGAAGAGAACATTTAGTAGCTGTATTCTTCGATATAGAAAAGGCCTATGACACAACCTGGAAACATGGCATTCTACGTGACCTGGAGCTTATGGGGCTTAAGAGACACCTTCTCCGTTTTGTGGGGAAATTCCTGAAAGACCGAAAATTTAAGGTTCGAGTGGGCAAATCCGCTTCCAGGGCAACCAGGAAATGGGTGTACCCCAGGGCATTATTCTGTCAGTCACCCTGTTCAACATTAAAATAAATAGCATCATAAATGCTCTGTCACCTGGCATAGTATGCTTTTTGTATGTTGATGACTTTGTCATTTTTACTTATGGGGAAAACATGAACACCTTAGAAAGAAAATTACAGATATGTTTAAACAAAATTCAAAATTGGGCAAACGATAATGGTTTTAAATTTTCGGACTCCAAAACAGTTAATATGTATTTTTGTAATTTAAGGGGACTTCACCCAGACCCTGAACTATTTATACACAAAAAGAAGATCCCTGTCGTGAAAACTACAAAATTTTTAGGCCTCACCCTAGATTCCAAATGTAATTTTCTCCCCCACATTAAGTAACTTAAGAAGAAATGCCAAAAGTCATTAAACATACTTAGAGTACTCAGCCATACGGACTGGGGAGCTGACAGAGATACCTTGCTGCTGCTATATCGGAGTCTAATTCGATCCAAGCTGGACTACGGATCCATAATATATGGAGCAGCAAGGAAGTCGTATCTAAAAATACTGGAACCAATACAAAATGCTGCCCTGCGTCTCTGTCTCGGCGCGTTTCGTACATCACCTATCCCAAGCCTCCATGTGGAGGCTGAAGAACTCCCCATGGATATAAGAATGAAAAAGCTTGCAATGCAGTATATAGTCAAGCTAAAATCCAACCCCACGAACCCTGCTTTCGACTCCATATTTAACCCCACAGAAGTAGAATTATACAATTGTAGGCCTAACGTCATACAGGCGTTGGGCCTTCGAATGAGAGATCCCATCCAAAATTTAACCCCACCCATTGACCAAATCTCTAAAATAGAAACCCCTCAGAATCCCCCTTGGCTAATGAATAAACCCAAATTAAATTTATCCCTCCTTAACTTCAAAAAAGATGATACAGACCCAAGCATACTACAAGTCCACTGCAGGAGAGCTAAGGAGATTGTGGCACCATCTACAAAGACGATCCAAAATGGATGGAAAGGTCGCGTGTGCCTGCTCTTTTCGGAACAAAACAATCTCCCGTAGACTCCCCGATGGCTGCTCCATCTTTACGGCCGAATTGCATGCAATATCGCTTGCACTTATGGCCGTTAAAGCATCAGAAAGGAGGAAATTTATAATCTGCTCCGACTCCAAATCTGCATTGCAAGCTTTGGGGCGGATGAAGACTGACATCCCATTGGTACATAAGAGCCTGAAGCTGTTCGACCAAATAACAGCCGACCGTAGGGATGTCACCTTCATCTGGGTCCCCTCCCATGTTGGCATTGAGGGAAACGAAGCCGCAGACAGAGAAGCAAAGAGAGCCCTAAATCATGCGGTGTCAGGAACCCAAATTCCCTGCTCGAACATGAGACAAAGTATTGCCTCTACCACCTATCGAGAGTGGCAGAACCGATGGAAGGCTGAGGCTCACAATAAACTCAGGCAGATTGTGGCGGATGTCAGGTGGCGGCCCACATCTAAGGGTCTGACAAGGCGTGGTAGCACGACCATGTCCAGACTTAGGATTGGCTACACCTACATCACGCAGTCTTTTGTGCTGAAGAGAGACGATCCCCCACTTTGTGAGTACTGTGACTCTCGCCTCACCGTGGAACATATCCTCGTTGATTGCCCCAGATACCAGGATGTCAGTGAGAAATATTTTATAGCCACTAACTTAAAAACACTATTTGATAATGTCGACCCTGGGAAGGTACTGGGCTTTATCCGGGAAGTGGGGTTATCTACGAAGATCTGATTTATGAATGTGTGAACATGTACTGATTACATTACATTTTTACCAAATAATTAAATTTTTACTACCTTTACTATTTTAACTGTGAATAGACCTTGATTTTAATGATATGACTGTATAGAATTTGGCCCTTGTTGTTTAGAGAGAGAGTAGTCCTTTAGGGACTGCAGGCACGACATGGCCTAAATTGTGCCGATGTGCCTAAAATCAAAATCAAATCAATGCTGAAATGTACAATAAATTTCAGGCCCTCCTATAACAAAATCAAATCTAGAAGTTTAATGGCTTCCTTGAGATATGTAGCACATACAAGTAGGTTTCAGGTTCAAGGCAAGAAAAGATTCAGATCTAGATATATATATATATGTCTTCCTTCAGTCGCGACTATGGGTTATCTCATGGAAATGAGATGAATGTCTGGGCATTAAGTGTGGTCGGAACTACCTTTAAACTCAAAATAAAAGGCCAATCTGTTTTAAACGTCATGGAAACTAGAGTAATAGTTAATGTTATTTTATAACAATTGGACCAGCTTATTGAATTAAAGTCTACATATCAAATATTTAAAATACAGATTGGAGTAATTTATAGCCTAAAATATTATAAGTGTATAGCATTTTTTTTTATTTACGAAAAATAATTAAATTTGAACAATGTGTTTTTGAAACTCCTGAACACTTTGAGGTTTACAATCGTTATTCTGATAAATAAAGAATTGCTATTGTTTAGTTGGCCGCCGGAAGCTTTAGACTTCTTTATTGGAATAGAACTGTAGATCTATTTACATTTCTTTGAGACTCCATCCTAGTGCAGTGCAAAATTCTACTTTTACTATTGGTTAACTTATCTACTTATAATTTAATCTTAAATCATCTCTAGCTTTTCACTTGGTGCCATATTTAGGGCTTACGTCATGCATGTATGAATAGTTCTTTGAATAGTTCTCATCTTGTCTAGATCTACAATATCACTGATTCTACGCGAAAACGCTGTCGGCAGCCAGTCTAGGAGATGAAAACCTACAGCTATATGCAATCTACAGACGTTTAAGACTGAGCCACTATGGTCCACATTTGGCATAAAGAGTGGTTTTGGTCTGCGCAATCGACATTCCACTATAAAACTACATAGCTCAAGGCTGGGTGCCTTGCAGTGTATCACGTAATGGCGAATCACCCCCGATTTAAAAAGCGGCTACCTATCAAAATTGCATGTTGAAATATTCGCACAATGCAGGACAATGACGTGAATGACTGTCCGCAGCGGAACTCTGCCCCGGTGGCATTAAAACGTCACAGCTTGGCTTGGACACTTCTCCCCTTAGTAAGAGGTCAACAGAGAGGGGAGCTGGTTACACTCTCTACTGGTCTGGGAGAGGCTCCAAGAAAAACAAGCAATGTGTAACACTCTCTACTGGTATGGGAGAGGCTCCAAGGAAAACAAGCAAACTGGAGTAGGCTTAATGATAAAGCAAAATATCGCCAACAATCTGCAGGATTTACCTGTTGGTCACTCTGATCGATTGCTGTCACTTAGACTCCCACTAAATGGATCTATTTCCTTACAATAATTAGCGTCTATGCCCCTACGCTATTGACAGAACCGGATGCGAAGGACAAACTCTATGGTGACTTGAGGCGAGTCCTGAGAAAGGTAAACACAAAGGACAAACTTGTAGTTTAGGTGACTTCAACGCTCGAGTGTGGAGTGACTATAGCACATGGCCGGGTGTCCTGGTATTGGGAATTGCAAAGACAACGGCAAACTATTGATGAATTTTAAACTTATGATTACATAGATCGTTTTCAAACAACAACAACAACAAAAGTCTCAAGACAACATGGAGACAGCCCCGTTCTAAACATTGGCACCTAATTGACTGTATACAAGTGAAGCAATGCGATGTTGAGGAAGTAATACACACCTGAGTTATGCCAACTGCTATACAGACCACCACCTTGTTTGTAACAAGTTCAACATTTTAATCAAAGCTCCATAGAAAAAAGGCTACCTTCGAACAAGGAAGCTAAATGTCGAGAAGCTGGTAGATGTACAGGACAGGTGTCGCACCATACTTAAGTCTGAGCTCAGAAATCAACAGGAAATTGTCCCAGAGGCAAACTGGAACCAACTAAAACAGACTCTCCAGGACAGCGGGCTATTGCAGCAAGCCATACAGAGACGGATTCGACTAGAACAACCCAACAATGCAGGAGTTATTTTGAAAAAAAAAGCTCACAAACCCCAACAAAAAAAGTTCCTCTACAGAACCTCGTGTAATATTTTGCAGGCAAAGGTTCGCGAATTAAAAAACAACTGGTGGCTGGAGCTTTCAGAAAACATACAAAGATACGTGGAGGCAGCAGTCACGCGCTCACTCTTTGAATCAACCCGCTCTGATTATGGCCCAACATACCAGACTTTGGCGCCACTAAGAACTGCCGACGGCCTTGTTTTGCTAACCAAAGTGTGCGACTTTATTTAATCGGTGGACAGAGCACTATAGCTTGCTTTTTAGTAACAAAAGGGTTGTGTCTGAGGAGTCTTACTGAAATCCCACAAGAAACAGTGAAAACGGAACTCTACGAATAGGTCTTCCAGCTGATGTTTTTAAAATGGGTGGTTCTGCTTTCAAAGAAAGTTTAACATATCTCTTCACCTTGTGCTGGGACACATGTACTATCCTGACAGAACTCCGAGTTGCTACAATCATATCCCTGTAACAAAAAAGGCGACAAATCAGACTACTCCAATTACCGTGGCACTGTCAGTGGTGGGGAAGATCCTTGCCAGGATAATGTGCTCTCTGAAAGTCGATGTGGTTTTAGAGCTGGCACAACAGGCATGATTTGTGTCTTGCGTCAAATGCAGGGAGCAGAACATGGACTTGTACGCTGCATTCATCGTTCTCACAAAAACTTTTGATACAGTGAGTCGCGATGGCTTGTGGAGAATTCTGTCTCAACTCGGATGCCCTGCAAGATTCATCGCCATTCTGAAGCAACAGTAGGGTCCGCACCGACAGCAACATATTTTACATAAGGCGCCTGCTTTCCCGTACAAATATTTTTAAAAATTATTGCTACTGAGCTGCTCTATGCGGACGATTACGCCCTTCTTGAACAAACAGGAGTTTCAACTTGCCATCCATAAATTTGCTGAGGTTGCTGCCTCGTTTGGTCTGTCCATCAACCTAAGACAAAAAAGGGCGGCCATGCTTCAGAAGTCCCTAATGGGAACTAATCCAGATCTACAAGTCACTGTGAATGGCCATCTCCTTATTGTTGACCACTTTACCTACCTAGGCAACAGTGTCGAGCGATGCGTCATTGTCTAGAGAAATTGACAATCGTCTTGCAAAAGCCAGCAGCGCTTTTGGTCGCCTCAGACTAAGAGTATGGCGGAATATGTCTCTTCACCTGACAACAAAATCAATGTTTATAAAGCAGTGTTTCTCACAACACTTTTGTATGGCTGATCGAGAACTTTTGAGGGGGGGGGGGCGATTTTTTTCCAAACCCTAACCCTAATGCCCAGTAAACCCTAACCCTATGCATAAACGTGTGTACAGCATACATACATATATATAGGGCTTTGAAAAAGTGAGAGGAAAGCCTGGGCATTGTTTATGGTCGGAACGATGTCGCCCACACAGCAGTTCCCCCCTCTCCGCGCAGCTGATGTGACCAAAGGAACGGAGTATCCAGTACAGTTTGGGATCAGTAGCGCCGCAGGATCTGACAGGCTGTTGAACGGTGTGCCACAGTCTGCCTAAGGGTCACCAGCTCCTGATTTTTACTCAGGGTTGTCTCCCGAAGCCTTTCCCGTGTTTGGGTATAGCTGCAGGGCAGCGGAGGTTTGGATTCAGAGTTTTCCTTCTCCTAGATGGGTAGCCAACGAAGGCTAACGAGCCCCTTCTGCCCGAAGCTTACTCGCCTTTGCCCCTTCTCCTGTCTGTGGTAACGGTTCCGCCAGGCTCAGTAACTGAGCCACACGTGAAGGCCAGGGGTTGGACTGGTTGTCAGAGGCTATTTGAGACGCATGCCATTGGATACACTGATTTTGTTGTCAGGTGAAGAGACATATTCCGCCATACTCTTAGTCTGAGGCGACCAAAAGCGCTGCCCTAACCCTAAAAAACTGGAGAGGACACTCCAGCTTCGCCTTTGGCGTCGGCCAAACACGGGAAGTGGCAGTCACCGGTTATAAGCTCAAATGCTCAATTGACGTAGAGCAGGGCGCCAGGGGCCACTTTCGTCGGTGGGAGGGATCCTAGGATTCCAATGGACAGCTACCGCCCGCCTAAAGCTGGGCAGCCCCCAGCCAATAAGGTGCTGTCCCGTCATGCCTGTCTTCCCCGTTTGGGTACACGAGGATAGGACAAAATGTGAAAAGCAGGCACAAAGCCAGGCGACATAAAGAAAAAAAAAAGAGGAGCTCCACTCTTAAACTGGGCACGTGGAATGTGCGTACTCTACAAACTGGACTTAATGAAAACCTACCAGACATAGAAGATGTCAGAAAATCTGCAATAATAAACGATGTACTGTCCAGGCTCAAAGTAGACATTGCCGCCCTTCAGGAAACTCGTTTAGCTGACTCTGGATCAATCAAAGAAAAAGACTACTCCTTCTTCTGGCAAGGCAAAGCCGAAAGTGAAGTAAGGTAACATGGCGTTGGTTTTGCAGTTAATAACACACTGCTGAACACAGTAGAGCTGAAGTGCAACGGTTCAGAAAGACTCCTATCACTACGCCTTAACACATCTATTGGACATGTGACTTTGATATGTGCCTACGCTCCTACTCTGAGTTCCACACTAGAGGCCATGATTATGTTTTATGACAACCTTTCGTCTGCTCTTAGCGAGATCCCAACTACGGAACAGGTTATCATCCTCAGCGACCTTAATGCACGCGTTGGATCTGAAAACTCTGCATTGGACAGCTGTATTGGGCGTTTTGGTGTCGGAAAAGTAAATGAAAATGGACAAAGGCTCCTCGAGGTTTGCTCACTACCCTCTGCGTCACTAATACCTATTTTAAGACTAAACCGCAGCACAGAGTATCTTGGCGGCACCCTCGCTCCAAACACTGGCACCAACTAGACCTAATCATGGTAAGACAAAAGTGCTTAAAATTTGTCAAGCTTACCAGGTCCTACCACAGTGCAGACTGCGACACATATCACTCCTTGGTATGTTGTAAGATCAATCTCCTCCCCAAAAAAATCCACCATACCAAGCAGATTGGAATACCCCAATCGGATGTAAGCAAGATGTGTCAACCTGATCTCCAGATACAGTTTGCGGAATCTTTTGAACGCGAGTATAAAAATATCTCTGAGAATACAGCAACTGAAAAATGGGAACACCTCAAGTCCACCATACAAAAGACTTCCCTGGAAATCTTTGGAAGAAAAATTACAAAACAAAATGATTGTTTCGACTCTAAAGCAGTTATTTTAGCACCTGTCATCAGAGCAAAGAGAGATGCACTCGCTACTTACAAGGCAAAACCTACCCATCGCAACCTGCTCATTCTGAAAGAAGCTAGAGCCAATGCACAGAGGACAGCAAGGATCTGTGCCAATGAATACTGGGTAGAGCTCAGTGAGAGTATTCAGCTCGCAGCCCAAGTGGGCAACATAATAGGGATGTACGAAGGAATCAACAAGGCTCTCGGACCCTCCCAAAACAAGACAGCACCTCTGAAATCAACCACTGGGGAAATTATCACAGACAAGTGCCAACAGATGCACAGATGGGTGGAACATTACTCTGAGCTCTACGCCACAACAAGCTCAGTCTCTGACTCAGCCCTTAAAGCCATCATACAATTACCCACAATGAACGAGCTAGATGAAACACCCACCCTTTCAGAGCTCAACAAAGCCATAGACAACATTGCTGCCCGCAAAGCACCCGGATGCGATGGTATCCCCCCAGATCTTCTAAAAAAATGCAAAACTACTCTAATCCAACCTCTACACGAACTGCTTTGTAAACGTTGGCAAGAAGGTGCTGTGCCACAAGACCTGCGGGATGCTAAAATCATTACACTGTATAAGAACAAAGGTGACAGAAGCGACTGCAACATATACAGGGGAATCTCCCTCTTAAGTATTGTAGGCAAAGTCTTTGCTCGAGTGATACTTCCCAGGCTACAAAAACTCGCTGATCGGGTCTATCCAGAATCACAATGCGGCTTCCGCTCAGGGAGATCCACGATTGACATGATTTTCTCCATCCGCCAACTCCAGGAAAAGTGCAGAGAACAAAGGATGCCTTTGTACATTGCGTTTATTGACCTGACAAAGGCCTTCGATCTAGTTAGCAGAGATGGCCTCTGTAAAATTTTACAGTTAATAGGCTATCCACCAAGCTACTAAATGTAATCATATCTTTCCATCAAAATATGATGGGCACAGTGCAATTCAACGGTGCCAGCTCTGAAAGTTTCAGTATAAACAGCGGAGTTAAACAAGGATGTGGCCTGGCCCCAACCCTCTTTGGAATACTATTTTCACTGCTAATCCACAACGCGTTTGACAAATCCACTGAAGGCATCTAACTCCATTCCAGATTTGATGGCAAACTCCTAAATATTGCCAGACTGAGGGCCAAAACTAAAATCAGAGCCACCCTCGTAAGAGATATGCTATTCGCGAATGACGCAGCGGTAGTGGTACACACACAAGAGGAACTTCAGTCACTAATGTCCCGCTTCTCTCAGGCCTGTAAAGAATATGGCTTGACTATTAGCACGAAGAAAACAAATGTTATGGGACCACCTACTACAGCACCAGCCTCCATCCTCATTGACGATAACAAGCTGGACGCCGTAAACGAATTCTGCTATCTGGGATCAACAATTACAGATGACCTGTCCCTAGAAGAGGAGATGAAAAAACGCATA
Organism: Biomphalaria sudanica; assembly: GCA_036873155.1. Classification (NCBI taxonomy): domain Eukaryota; kingdom Metazoa; phylum Mollusca; class Gastropoda; family Planorbidae; genus Biomphalaria; species Biomphalaria sudanica. Next base: position 28,315 of record JAZGLO010005582.1, on the reverse strand, counting down.
GGGAAGGCTGCCTCGACATTTGCTAGACTCAGACTAAGAGTTTGGGAAAACCATAAGCTAGCTACGGTGACCAAAATGGAAGTCTACAAGGCATGCGTTATGAGTACACTGCTGTATGGCAGTGAATCATGGACCACCTACGCAAAGCAAGAGAGAAAACTAAACTCATTCCATTTGAGATGTCTCCGTTGGATCTTAAATGTCACATGGAAAGAAAAAGTGTGCAATACTGAGATCCTTGCGCGATCAGGTATTCCCAGCATCTTTACAGCCCTCAGACAACGCCGTTTGCGCTGGCTTGGACATGTTCGCTGGATGGAGGACAAGCGCATCCCGAAAGTCATCCTCTATGGTCAACTCGCGACTGGCACAAGAAAAACTGGTCGCCCCCACCTCCGTTACATAGATGTAATAAAACGTGACCTCAAATCAGTGAACATCAATACTGACAATTGGTAAGACATAGCTCTAGACCGCAACAGGTGGAGAGAGACAGTGACAAAGAAAGCTATGGACAGTGAAAGTACATGGGTCTCAGCCCAGGAAGAAAAACGCACAAACCGAAAAACGGCCAGCTCCTCTACCACCGAAGCAAAAGCCAAGGGGACCCTAACCTGCGCTATCTGTGGACGGGAGTGTCTCTCCAAAATAGGGCTCCACAGCCACATGAGGAAGTGTGCTCTGAGAAGAACCATAGTCGTCCTACGACTGAAGGAGGCCAATGATGATATATATATATAGATATATATTTATATATGAGAATTTTAAAAAAGCAGCATTTCTCAAACTTTGGCGAAAAAAACAACAACTGAGGCAGTGCTATAAGGTTTCCAGGTGGGGTTCGGGGCGAAGCCCCGACGACAAAAGCGTTTTCTTGCTTTTTTCACTGCAAAAAAGTATTCTCTTGACATTTACAGCTCATTATTCATCAATAGAGTTCGGGGCGAAGCCCCGCCGCCAAAAGCGTTTTCTTGCATTCTTCACTGTAGAAACGCATTATCCTGACATCTATAACTCATTATTATCAATGGAGTTCGGGGCGAAGCGCCGACGCCAAAAGTGTTTTCTTGCATACTTCACTGCAGAAACGTATTCTCCTGACCTAAAGCTCATTATTCATACTATTAAAAAAGGACCTTTTGAATAATGTTGTACTTGAAAAATATTTATAGGCCCTTAATACATTGCAAAAAAATCCGATTAGTTCCTTGAAAAGATAAGATACCCAACATTTTTAGATTTTGGCTTTGAGGATCTCCGCCGAAAAAAAATTATTCGATAAATAATATTCAATAAAATCAAAGTATAAATTGTGAGTTATAGTCCCAAATTTATTTAACTAGAAAAATATCAGATTGAATAAAGGTTAGAAAAAGGCGACTATGAAAAAACGATTTGGGTTTAGAACTCATCTCAATCGTGACTCTTATACTGAAAAATTTCGTTTGAATTCTAACTTTTCCAATGCAAAGTCTTTCTTAAAATAATTATGAGAAATTCATGTGAAATTACATAAACTCTGTCTGGAAATGGGAGGGGCGGTAGAGTGAAAACGATTAATCCTCGCTCCTTTAATAGTTTCTACTAATGATTGCATTTGACATTAAAGAATAGGGGTGGGGCGACTCGATATAAGAATTTAATTTTTAGTATATATAAATTTTATTAGTGACAGATGTTTTTATTTTGTAATTTCTTATCTGCAATACAAAAAGAAAAAGTATTGGTTTGTCCGATAGGGGAATGGCGATTGCATGAATCGCCCCTCCCACCTGGTACAACCCTTTTTCATTTAAATTTTACTTATGATAAAATTTGAGATTAGAGTGTGGTACGACATAATATACAATGGGTTGACATATCAATACGTAGTTTATATTATATAGATATTCAACTAATTTTGTTCACAAACTATGATTCTCCATAAAAATAGGACCGCCAGAGGGCTAGAGTGGGGAGGGCAGTTCATGCAATCGCCCCCCCCCCCCCAACCTCACCGAAACGGCCAAGATACCAGAAGGCGAGCGACATAATATAAATCTATATATTAATTCAACTAATTTTGTTCACAAACTATGATTTCTCCATTAAAGTAGGACCGCCGTCCACTCAAAAGGTTTAGGTGGGAAGGGCAGTAGAGATAAATCGGCAAACAGGAAACGACATGATACAAAGATCGGTTAAAATATCAATAACAAGTTTTAATCACATAGATATTTAATTGATTCTGTTAGCAAGCTGTGATTTCTACTAGGAAATTGGACCGCCCCCCCCACTCGAAAGTTGTTTTGGGGGGGGGGGGCGGGATTGATACCATCGCCCCCTCCCGACCCCACCAAATCGGCCAACATACTAGAAGGGGGATGAAAAAATCTAAAAATAGGTTGAAATAAAAATAATTAGTATATATTATTAACATAAGTAATGAATTCGTATACAAATTGTGTGAATTCTATACTAAAATTCGTCCGCGATCGCCCCTACCGCCCCCCCTGGATCCGCCAGTGCTCTGAGACCTGGGTGCTCCAACGGAAGCATTTAAGACTCCTCGAACGCTTCTATCAAACGTGCCTTTGTTTCATGATGGCCATACGCTGGCCGGTTTAGACAGTATAGAAGCACTAATTACCATTCGTCAGCTACGCTGGGTCGAACACTTATACACCTATACCGGATGCCAAAGGCGATCTTCTTTGGCGAGCTTAAAGAAGGACGGCGTAAGTGGGTGCCCCAAGTAAGCGCTATAAAGATCAATTCAGGCACCAGTGGAAAGTAGCTGGCAGCAGATGGCCTCTTAAAGAGACAGTTGGAGAGCGCTCATTAAGGCTGCGGGACAAACATTTTAGACTCAAAGAAAAGCCATTATTGAAGACAGGCGCAGAAGACGGAAAGAAAACTTACATAGACTGCCAGCGGACAACGGTTTTGTTTGTACGAGATGCGGGGAAATATACAGGTCGTAACTAGGTCTGCATAGTCATATGTGAAACACTGCACTCGTTCTTAATCTTCTGAATCGAAGACAATGCCATTATTATATAGGCCTAATGTTTAGTTAAACAATTCTGATTTTATAAAGCAATATTCAATACAATTAATTAATCCGAGGTAGTTTAATTACGAGACAGATCCAGACCTTTTTGACTCATTTTGAGATGGAAGTGAGAACGAGAGATCTATGGATGAATGAAAAGATTGATACCAGGCAAACAGCACAGGCTCACTCATCACCATTTCTTCCAGTCGCTTCATTGCGATATTTAAAAAAAGAACTCTTCTTGAACTAAGAACTTGTTAGCTAAACCAAGGCGTGTTCAAGGAAACTTACAGTTTACGATGTACGATTGTATCGTGTCAGAAAAAAAAAATTGGCTAGACTAGACTTCGATTTGAAAGACTCTAAATCTAGAATTTAGACTGGTGTCTATGGGTCTAGACTCTAATAGTAATTGAGGTTATATTGTATAAAGTTAGGCCTTCATACAGTTAACGGCCAAACCTTTAGAATAATTAAGTTTACATTGTGCTGATCTATAAACGTTAAATTAATAAATTTATAAACTAGACTCTACATTTTTATCTCTCGGGGCGATGTTTTTCTTGGTGCAATCCTGCAGAGAGGTTTCAAGTTTTTAACTTTATTTGATGCGTAAAAATGCCCAAACTCCAATCGTAATTAACAATATTCACACCAGAAGTAATCACAGTAATCTCCTCTTTGTTGACATTGATTTGTAAGATGCCAATTACATTATTTAAAATAGCAATAATAAAAAGGCTTGTCTTCAAGTCCGAAGATAAATGACGAATGCAGTATTTCCCGTGACAACGCAGCCACAGCTGCGACCTACATATTTTGCTACACCAATGCAGACATAAGATATTGATATGACATGTGGCGTGGCTTCTATAATCGAAACTAAAAGAGAAAAACATAAAATGGGGAAAACTGGGAGAGTTTTTGATTTTAAATAGAATTAATACACAACATAAACCATGTAGAATGGTGACAAGTTGGCAACTAAATAATACATTTTTCTTTGTGCTAGAAATGAAAAACCTTTGATTCTACTGTGTTGATTCTACTGTGTTGATTCTACTGTGTTGATTCTACTGTGTTGATTCTACTGTGCTAAAAAAAAAAAGGGGCACAGAAATTATTATATTTACTAGCATTGCACACCGGCTACGCCCATTGATTTGGCTCTATATTGTTTATTATGCACTTTTCTTGTTTTGAAATTTCAATAAACGGGCCACATTTACACAACATTTTAGCCCGTGAATTAGTTTGTATCTGTTATAACAGTGAAATTAAACGGCGCGCTGTCTTTTCTTCTCTCTCTCTCTGGAACCCCCGGCTTTGTTTGTTTGTTTGTTTGTTGTTGTTTTTTTAACCTGCGCATCGTACTTTCTCCGACATAGATATGATTTAAAGATGAAAAGTTCAAGCTTTATATCGAGACCCCGACACGCACAAATGCTTTAGGAATTCTTGTATCAGTTTTATTTATCCCCTCCGTGTCCACAAAAATTATTTTTTTTTAAAGTTAGTTTTACCTACAATCTGACTTTTCTTTGGCTTCTTAATTCAATCTGGGCCTATATTGTATTTCGACCGTGACGTCATCCCCCCCCCCTACACACATATATCTACACACAACCGCTTTTAAACTTTTCGTCACATTTTCATTACAATAACCTTTACTTTTTAGGCATCTCCAACTGATCGACCCATCAGCACAAACTCTTCAGTTTTGTAATTCTTTATCACCTTTGGTTTTATTTTTGTTTTATCTTAAAGCAAGCAATGTACGGTACCGGTATAAGACATCGCAAACATTTCTTTAAACAATCAGGCCTAGAGATTAAAATCCTGCACCATAGACTTATATAATATATTGTATCTAGACTGGACATGGAGATCTATTAAAACTACAAAAATGTCGTGATTTTTTTTTTAAAGTTGAAACAATGCGTTGTTTTGTAAAGCAGCTATAAGAGGTACAGTCTTTTTTCAAAGCTAACCTATGTAACATATGATTTAATTTTTAGATCTAGATCTAGTAATTGAACATCAAAAATAAGAGTACTCTCGTCTCATAATTATTATTTTGCAATTTTTTAGATACATAATCTGAAATATCTAGGTAATCAATCTATTTAAATGTACATAAGATGATTAAAATCAAAAGACATGAATTATTTCGATCTAGGATTTTTGAAAGATTATCTCAATGGAAACCAACAGGAAATGGCTTTGTTTTATATATTAGCGTGATTAATAGCCCATTCTAAAGAAAATCCGAGAAATGATTATGCATTATTTCGAAACTTTGAAAACTAAAGATCATTATCTTTCTAAGACTTCCATTAGAGCTTGCAAAAGAGTTACGTACATAGAAATCAGTATATATAGGTCTGTGAATCGATCAATCGCGGATAATAATTTGTTTCCGGTTTCCAGTCTAGATATAATATATATATCTAAGTCTGTGTCCTGCACTCATCAATACGTATGCATTCTGTTCACCGGATACACCAAATACCTTGCCATTTGTGGATTCGCCGCTAAAAGACGTTATTAAAAATGTATATTGAAACAAAGGACTATTTTGAACCAAATAATCTTTGCAATCAGTTCTAGGGAGTCATTGAACACGTAAAGGAATAGGTAGACTAAGTTGTTGCAGGGACATCTGTATTGGAGTTAAAAAACTAAAGGGTATTCAAATCCTCTTTAAAAGGTAGACATAGACATATATAATATAACTCAACCCCCTCCTCCCCCCCCCAAAAAAAAAAAAAATTTCGTTAGTAAATAGGATGAACATGAAATCTTAATCTCAAGAATTGAAAACAACCTTAAATATGTTGGGCTCCTTCTTTCTCAAAAGACAATGCATGCGCCCAGATAAAATTACTCGTTTCGTTTTTTCTCTCTCGAGTCCGGGCAGATTCTTGAGCGGTAAAGTTTGCAACAGTTCGTGTTTGTGGATGTACCTGTCTTAGGGCTATCTGCCTCCATGCTGTCCCATCTTGCGCGATTTCCTCACACATACTTTCATTGATGACTGTAGTTCTCAGATCTCTGTAGGTTAGTCTTGGCGTCCGAGCCAACGTAGTCTTGTGTGTGTGTCAGAAGAGCATGGATACTGTGTTGATTTGCCCATTTTAAAACTTCCTGATTGGAGACACGATTCTTCTAGAAGATGCACATTATACTTCGCAGGCAGCACAAGTGACAACTCTTTAATCCTTGCTCTGGATGCATGCATGTTGACTAGCTCTCACTACCATAAAGAAGAGAGCGTTGTACACTAGCATTTTGGTTACCGTAGTCAGTTTGTCAGTCCGGTTAGACACGATTCATTAGACATGTATTAAATCTCTTCCTTGAAATCTTTCTTCGAAATACGTTCAATAAATCTCCCTAATAAATGGAAATAGATAAGAAAACACTGTGCTACAAGTAAGTCACATGACCAGATACTTCACAGAGTAGGATTTTAGTTGACAGCTATTCTGTTGCATTGACTACAGACCTACTATTAATGTTACAATTCTAAAGAATGTTGTATCAGCTTTAGATCACTTGTACTTCCAATGAAAAATGATTTAGTATCACAAAAGATGAGATAAAGGATACTTTCAGTCGAACTCAATTCTCTGTTAAACTTTTCAATGAAATGTTGATGAGAACTAAACCTGACTGACAGAAATCACAGCCTTCTCTAATATTTGAATGAAAATATGCATTTCTTAAACTAAAACAAAATCAAAATGAAAACAATTTCTTAATTTCTCAGACAATAAGTTTGTTCATCTTTATTTAATTTACACATCTGTGTTGAAAAAAAACACTACTGGCTATAGTGTAAAAGATATCACATTAAAAAAAAAAGGTAATGTTAAAAAAATAAAATAAAATTATGAAAACAAAAATGTGGAGCAATGTCATGGCTTGTAAACAAATTGGAATCTTTTGAAACTCAACTTTATAGTCACGTACAAAATTGTACTTCTATGTCAGGGACTATACTTTCCAGTGACTGACTTTCAGAGCAAGAAGTCAGAGGCAAAGGGCAAGGGAGATCACAGGTACTGGACTTAAAGGCAAATAAGATTACAGACATTGACTTAAGGACAAAGGAAATTAGAGGTACCAGTACTGGATTAAAGGGCAAGGGAGATCACCTTTAGGCCAACTGGATTGAGAAACAAGGGAGATCACCTGTAGGCCAACTGGATTGAGGAACAAAGGAGATCTGAAGTACTGGAGAGAGGGAACTGGTCTTTTTACAGTGATATTAACAAAGAGCAAGAAGAAAGTGTTTTCTCTGTGTCCTGGGTGACAGAGCATTGTCAGGTGAGATACCTGATGGGAACCATTTTCTTCCAGGAAGAACAGACTGTCATTGGGCTGGAGTCTCAACTCTCATGACATTTGGCAGAGAGGCTGAATGAGGTAGGACAAAGAATGGTGGAGGTGCACATCAAGTAATCATTTAATAAATGCTAGCATTTATTATTCTAGCATACAAAATCACAGTGGATGTCTGAAATATACAGCTTCTAATAGTTGGTACTTTAACCCAATCCAGACTACTCAATGTTAGATCATTACAATTTGTGATACACTTTTACTTAGAAATAAATCTCATAGAAATACTTACAATTGTTTGATTAACAATTAATAGCACAACTTTTCAACTCAATCAAATTATTTGCTGCTTCTCTCCTTCAAACACTTTTTAGTTTTTACATTTTTCAAACAAATACAAAATATGAATAATTATAAAAAAGTAATTTTCAAATCTCATTATCTCTGTTGCATCTTAAATAATAATTTTGTGTACATCTAATACAATATTAACAGAGGTTCATTTAATACATGAATGAAACTATGGGAATGAATTTCATATTCATCATTTCTATTTGTCAATCATTCTACAACTGCCTGTTTTTGTCATAAACATAACTTACACATTATTTACACATTAAATATATCTGATAGTAAAGCTTTGACCCAACTCCCAATCGAACACCATAAAAAACTCAAGGATATATACACATCCTAAGCATTTAAAACTACACAAGACTACACACACAGAATCTAAAAGTAATTAGGACTAGAAAAAGAAGTAGCAGGTGGCACACGACTCAAGAAATATTTGCTTTTATAACAAATGCACTGAAACTAAATGCAGATGTAATAGTTGTCATATAATTTTAAGAATCATTTTTAATAAACAACAGACATCAACTTTTGTTATCAAGTTGGATTATAATTGTAGATGAGTGCTGCAATTAAAATGAAGAATGCTGAGATAACAAACTCGCTGTGTATGTGTAAGTCAAACAGGTAATAGGACAGAGCTGTTGTCACAAATGGAGCTGCAGCAATAATAAACAGCCGAACAATGTTACTGTTGTATTTCATGATAAGGGAAAATAAAATGCCAGTCATAGCCTGAAATAAAGAGGATAATTGTAAAATAATATTGACAAACTGTTGTGTCTAAGCATAAAAAAATAAAAACTGTAAAAAATGCCATAGTAATAACTGAAGCAAAAACATAAACAGGAAAAGAAAAGTGAAATAAATGGTTAAATGTTAAGCATGTATTTCCAATGTACAGGTTAGTGATGCTAATGTCTGACAAAGCTAAGATGGAGAAACTATTTTTACTCATTCATTTGCCAAGCACCAAACTAATAAGAATAATAACTAACAATAAAATTAATAATATCATGAGTTAGCTCCCTCTGTTTATTGTAAAACAAAATATATTGCATTATAATTGCTAACTATATATTATATATAAATAGATTAAGCTCAGATATATTAGAATGTGTTTATGACTTAAGATAAGAGATCAGGAGAAAAAATAAATATGTGTTTGGACCTTGTGGTATGTGCTATCTTAATGTTAGGGTTTGTTATATCTTATTGATTGCATCTTGAGGGTCTCTTTTTCTAGAATTGAGCACTAAAGATTCCACTTATTCTCCTGAACAAATGTATCAAGTAGCAGCACACACACACACACACACACACAGACACACAGTGTGGCTACTTTTGTTTCTATGTGAGAGTGAGATGAAGGAAGCAACTAGTGACCAGAGACTGATTTGGTCATAGAACCTCATCTCAGCTGTTTGTGGAGATCAGAGGTAGTACAAGGTTAACAGGTCTATTTATAGAAATCGAGATTACAGAGATAAAAGATAAATAAGGAGAGATTGAGGAATCTAAACTAACTACAAAAATAATTATATTCTTTTTTTATACATGCCATTGGTACACTTTAAACAAGAGCAAATCTCTCAATTATTTTCGAGTTGGTAGCCATTTGTTTACTTCTCCACAAAAACTATTCATGTATCCAGTATTTCCCTTTTATGTGATATAAAACCAATACCTGTGTTATAATAACAGTCCATGTGTAGAGTGAGTAGCCATGAAAGATGTCAAAGTAATCTGTAAATAGTTTAGAACATATATAACTAGTAAATAAAATAAATGTTTATAAAACCAAAAATTAATTTAATTTTGGATTATGAAAATTAAAAAGAAAATGTACCGAATTAGGAAAAGTCTCCTGGATCTAGATCCAGACAAGATAATATTTTATGATCCAAACGGGAAAATGTACTATTTTGACTAAACTTTATTTGTAACAAATATAATGGCTGTCTTGAGCTCTTTATTCCCTGTCCCTATCGTATGGAACATCAATCTAAATTTAAGCACCTTGTTTCAAAAACACAAACTAAAACTCAGCCCCCAAAGTGGTCCAACCAGGCAGGTAAAAAGGCAGGTTTCAATATTTTCAGAAAATACGAAAAACATGCATATATGTAACCCTGCCAGACCAAGTTACATATATGCTTGTTTTTCTTATTTTCTATACAGTCTTTTACCCCTGCAGCAGTAAATCTTTGTTTTTTGAGTCTTTGAACCTTCAATATTTTCAGAAAGAATTTTAGAATGAAATTCTATCAAAGCCAAATGACAGAGAAGAATGGAGAAAGAAGGTTGACCGATCTTGTGTGGTACCCCAACGGTTCAGCAGATAAAGGGATAGGTAAAAGTGAAGCCAAAGTTAGATGTGAACTTGGCCTAACTGATGTCATATAATGATTTAACTAATTGTTTTGTAAAGAGCATATCTTTTATTCAAAGCCTCAAGGAAAAAAAAACATTACAGTAAAAAGAATAAATTTTTATAATCTTTTAGCTGATTCTGCTGTGCTGCAGTTCACGGGATAATATGAAAAAGTACTTGTTAATTGTTGTTGTAAACTATGTTCCACTTATATGCATATTATATATTATATTATATTATATGCATATTAAATTTTTTCTCTTTTAAAAAAAAAGGTAAACATTTTTTTTTTGTAAATGTAGTAATTAGTATGACAGAACTTATTTAACTGAGCAATACATCTGTAAAAAAAAAATTTTTTGACAAAAAATCTAAAACAGTTTGCATAAATGTGCTTACAATATTATAAAGTTCTCTCACTTACTAAATAGCCTCCAATGTTTGTTACTATCAATAGCGAATAGTTGTAAAAATAGTGTATTTTTATGAAAAAACTGCTTGCATAGTTGATTTTAAAAATTAAAATTTTTCACTTTCAGAAATGAAAAAAGTAGCCATTGCATCCAAACTTTGAAAGGTCTAAAATATCATGATGTTAGATTTTCAATATCTTTTCTAGTTTACGAGATCTAAACGGGACGGATGGACAGACAGACCATACAAAATTGTTTAATTTAATATACAAACCAAATTCATTTTACATTACTGAATTTAATTTTAATGATTTATTTCATTTTCTAGTTTACAAACATACCGGTACCATACAAAGAATAAACCATTTCATAAAACAAAATATCATTAAAGACTTGATTAATGTAAAAACTGAATGTTTTAAGACATTATTTTCAAGAGTCTATAAACAAAATAAGAGAAATCAAGTCTAAGAATAAATAAAAATTGTATGCAAATTTTTCAGACTTATGGAAGTTTTGGGGAATTCAAAAAGTTACATTACAGATTACAAAACTTAACAACATTTTCAACTAATATTTTTAGTACTATATTACTTATTTTGAGACATTTTGCTCATTTCCATAGGCCTTGTATAGATAAACTACATATTATGTTAAATGAAGCTTGAGTGTCAAGACCCAAAATGGCCATAAATGTATAAAAATCTAAAATTTAGTACTATTATGGATTTGTATTTTAAAAATTAAAAAATGAGTAACTTTTTTTTTGTTAAAAACTTTATTTATTGAAACTGTAACAGTTGAGCCTAGAAACTTACAATTCAAAGCATAGTGTTAAAGGGCAATAAGTATTTTTAACTTATTCTTTTTCTTTTTCCCAAAAGGCCCACTGGTTTTGGTTTAGTCTTGAGAACCATTCTAGAGACTTTGACACAATTCATGCATGTGTATGCATCTGATACAGGGCTAGCGGACAGGGCAGCTTTCTTTTTTAAACTCTTGATTAAGGCCGCTTTGTTTCTTTTGCTCCCAGCACGCACAGTCTGTCTCCATGCACTCCGGTCTTTGGCCATTTCTTCCCACATACTTTCGTTGATGTCTGTGGCTCTCATGTCTCGCTTGCAGACATCTCTATATGTTGGTCGGGCGGCCCTTGGGTCTGACTCCCTCCACAAGCTCAGTATACAAGATATCTTTTGGGATTCTACCATCTGGCATGCGAGTGACATGTTACAATCAGAGCGGTCGCCTTTATTTTTATAAATTGTAACTATGTTTGAGTCTTTCAATTCTTGGGGGACCATTCCTTGTTCCCAGCACAAGCTTAGCAGTTTTGTTTTCCAGCGTTTACTCAGCTTTTTTACTGAGGGCATTTTGTCTAATTCCCTCAAAACTGGAAGTGATGGGAAGTTGGAAATAGCATTTGGTGAGATGGGGTTTTCAGTCTGGCAGAGTTCTGCATAGTCCTCTACCCATCGGTCCATTTGAAGCGCATCATCACTGATGATTGAGCCATCTTTTGACTTGAGCATGGCACACTTGCTGGTGTGAGGTCCAAAGGCTTTTCTCATGCCCTCGTATAGTCCTCTTATGTTACCACAGTCGGCACAAGATTGAATATCTTCACATAGCTCCTGCCAGTATTTGTTAGCGCACTGTCTCGCTATTCTTTGGGCATTGTTCCGTGCAGTTCTGAGCCTTTTTAAGTCGCGTGTGGTGGGATCCTTCTTGTTGTTTAGCATGGCTGCTCTCTTGTTCGTAGTGGCAGTTTCCATTTCTGGTAGACTAGCTTCAAACCAATCTTCACTTTTCTTGTTTTTGTTTCCAAAGACCAGTGATGATGTTTGGTAGATGGTATCACGCATAAACGTCCAGCTTTTTTCTACCTCAGTCACAGAGAAGTTTTTAAAAGCTTTCTCTAATTTGTTCTCAAATTCGGTGCAAAGATCAGTTTTTTTTGTGCTAGTGGTATTCAGGCGTGATTTTCTTTTTCCCTGTGATGTGTGGATCTTAGTTGGCAGCAGTCTTGTCCGGCAGGACACTAAAGTATGATCAGTATCACAATCCACGCTTTGGTAGCTACATGTCAGCATCCATGTGATATTTCTTTACTGATATGACATTTATGGACTAAGTAATCACAAGCTCCCTATAGAAAGCCCAACTTTTTAAAATCGAGTTTGTATGCAATTACATAAAAATAACTTCTGTAACCATAACAACAACACTCAATGTGTTCAGAGAGGCTTACTTTGATTGGTTGAAACATATTTCTGATAAGCTTGAACAAGCCAACAAATGAGATTAAACATGACCCCAAACGTGTAGAGTAGTACATTTTGATAAAACACCGACAACTGAAATAGATAAAATTCTGTTTTGTAATTAAGAAACAAAATATTTTTTTTAAACTTGGTCTTTCCAGAAATAGAATCATCACAAATTTAATAACTTTGATTTCTTTAAATTATAATCTTATTCTTAGAAAACTATTTCTTCAAATACAGACTTAGGGGTGTAATACATTGTAGTGATATTATGTAAAAATCTTAATGATGTTCATTAATTTTATTTTTTAAAAAGTTGACAAGTATACTTGAACAATGAACTTTGGGCAACAAATTTACTGTCAACTCTGAAATAATATATTCCAAAAGAACCATCAAAAGATAAAGGTTGTCAGCATGAGTGTTTCAAATGAAATCCTGCTAAGAAGTGATTCATTTCTAATTTCTCCAACACTTGGATATGAAAGATGACAAACTGTAAACATAATAATCTTGCAAGAAATCAATTAATTGAGTTACACTCAATCTTTTGTTTCTTTGGTTTCATCTCTTCCAAATATTTAACCCACAACATTATGTCCTATGTAATACACTGTTACCTTGGCTGACATTGTTAACTCTCGAAGCTGGACGTTTTGGCGACGCCATTTTGGCACGAAGGTCGTTTTGGCGCAAGGGACATTTTGGCGCGAAATACATTATGCACGTGCATTGTATTATTTCTTTAAAATGAATTATGCATATTTATGATTTGCATGAGTGTTTGTGTTAAGACATATTTTTCATGTACAGAAGAAAAAATATTTTTGTCCGCTATTTTTGGTATTTAAGTTTGTTATGTAATTATTGTTAAATTTCTAATATTACACAACACCAAGCTGCCATCCATACTTCATACTTAAAGTGGTCTGCACTAAACTTATCAAAAACATAGAGATATCCTTCATGCAAAATTTTGTCTTTTCCTCGCTTCTACTGGACTTTTTCCATTGTTTAGATAGACTGCCACAGGTTTTCAGTTAAAAATATAATAGAATGAAATGGCGAAAGTTTTTCTAGTCTGTCAGCGTGCTGGAAAAATGATTAGTGAATGGTCCAAACTACGCGAGCTTATAAAGATGTAGGGGCAAAGAGATTGAAAGAGAGGGGTTGACCTTGGGCCACTCTTGTAATGACCAGTCCCAAGGAGATGATCGCCAGCCGCATGACGTCAACGACCAGTGCTCAGTGCTGGTCTTGTCTTCATTTGTTTAACTCTACCTGCGTCAATGCGAGATGTGTCACCCAAATCACCCCTACCCTATTTCTCAAAATATATATTTTCAAAGTATCTTAGTGTCGTTAATTTGTTTCTATCTATTGTTGCCCCTAGTGTTTGTTTACATTGGTGGATTCATGTTAGAGTTTGTACTGACCACATTCCGTGTTTTGATCTTTACTATGTGTGGAGTTATTGTCACCATTCAGCGTAATAGAGCTTTAGATGTTAACATGGTTTTTGTTATATGAAAGTATTACACTAATTTCAAATAAAAAAAAATTGTCTTTTGGAAAGAAATCGAAAAATGTCATACAGTGCGATTAGCAGAATTCACATTTAAATAAAGGGGAGAGGATAGCATGTCATTACCATTCAGAAATCTGACTTATTATAGGCCTATATTCATGAAATAAGCAAAACCTTTATATTTATAAAAAAAACAATCGCTGGACGGTGTTAGAATTCATACTATACATACAATATTACAGTACAGTGAAATAAATATTCTAAAAATACAGTATAAACAGTACGTGCTTATTAAATTATCGTCAAATTATATCTCGCGCCAAAACGTCACCAGCGCCAAAACGGCTCGCGCCAAAACGGCACATACCGGTTTACTCTTATGTCTTGGTGCCAACTGATTTCACTACAGGCAAGTAAAAAATGAAAGTTGACTAACATACATTATATTTCCACCACTTTTCCAGAAAGTAAAACTTTAATTTGTTGTACAGCATATTCAGTCATCACATATAAATAACTTGTCAATAGAGGATCACAAAATTATGATGGGCACAAGAAATTGATTATAGACCAATGAAATAAAACTGATACAAACTTTAAAAAATGGAAAAAGCTACCTTTACTGTCAATTTAATGCTAGTGTCATTGAAATCTTTACTTTCATTGTTACCTCTAAGTTTTTCTTCAGGATATATTCAGTATAAACACCAGCAAAGCCAGAGATAAAGCAGTAACAAAGAAGCATAGCCAAGCCAAGGAATGTTGTATGAATTTCTGAAAGTGCTAGAGTTTTGCCTTTAAGGGCAGCAATACTAGAGAGGAATAAAATGGTCAAGAAATAAATCAAACTAGGTTATAGGAAAACAAAAATGTTAGCGTTTTGTTTTTTATTTATTAAATGATGATACATATTTCTTGTTTGCGATTACATTGTTACGTGTTAATATAAAAAGCTTTCATATAATGATGGCCATTGAATAATGCTGATTATTTCAAAATGTAACATTGATTTGAGCTGAAATTTAGTTCCTGTGTAAAAAATGAAAATGATTAAATTATTAGATTAAAAATCAGCATAAAACTATTTACTAAGTACGTCTACCGAGAAGAGCAAAATACAGTTTCCTTTTTTTATATTTTTAATTTTAAGTAAAATATTTATTTTTGCAGTTTCCAAGTGCTATCATCTTATTAAAAATGTTAATATCAGAAATATATAATGATAAAACAATATAACATGTTTATTGTTAAGGGTAAATAAGTCAGTTCCTGACAAAACCAGTCACTTGGTGAGGAAGATCTTAATAGTATAGTAGTTATGCTGAGGTGGACAATTGTAGTCAAACTGAATTTCCTTTTGTTTTGGCCAATAAAATTAATATATCTTTGAAGTGTAAGAGAATACCTTATTACATCATAAGTAAAATATTCTTGATATATATTTGGTTAAATTCTTTAAAGTACAGCTAGCCTTTGGAGATCCAATAATTTGGTAATTGAACCCACCCCCCGGGGCCAGTACACTGGACTATTAAGAGCCAACTGTACATTCATTTAATACTTATGTAGAAAAGTTTTTTTAAAGCTTTTTAAACAAATGCAATATATTGAGACAATACATAAATTTGTTATAAAAATCTTTTTTTTAAGATTTTTTGTTCTTTGTTAAAGATTCAGCCTAATGACAGCTTGACATTAGAAATTGTCAGGTCCTTTATTTTGAATGTATACTTCTATTTTTGTTCACTTTGAGCAAGTTACAACAGAAGACTAGTGAAGTATAAACTATAACATTACTTAGACGCTCTATACATAGTCTAATCTTTATTTTAAAAATATGAAATGAGTACAGAGACCTGATATACTCTACAAAAGGTTTATAAGATATATATTTATTTGATGCTCAGCCAAAATAAAATAAAAATAAAATAGAATGTACCGATTTCACAATTATTTATCATAAATAAATATAAATATATATGTATATTTTTTTTTTTTACTAATAAAAAAATGAAATAGAAAATTAAAGAAAACCAAAGGTAGTGAATTTAAAGGGTATTACCTATTAAACTATAAATTAAAAAAGCAATAAGACTCAAGCAAGAAAAAAAAGTGCTTTTTTTAAAAAAGAAAAAAAAAAAAATTCAAAAAGGAAAACCTGTTTATGATTCCACCAATAGTCAGTAAACAGATAGCCAGCCACTGGATGTCACTGAATTTTCTAAAAATAAATGAATAAAAAGTTGACTTTTATTATAAAAGTCTTATCATCATTAATTATCCCTATTAATAAATATATATTAAATGTCTATAAAAAAAACTGCAGGGAAAATTGATACATACTATAGGGCTCTAATGCACATTTAGTAAGAAAAGTGAAAAGCTGAACCAAAGCTACATGAAGGATAGTTCATAAGCAACTTCTAAAGCTAAGACAAAAACCAAGATTCCAACACAAATAAATGCAGCCATAAAGTTGTTTTGTTTTTTTTAAGAAAAAAAGAAATTAAGAAATTTAAAACAGTAAATTTAAAAAAAAATAATACGGATATTATTAGTTTAATTAATAATTTAGCACTAAAAAATGTTAATGAGTACTCAAATTTAATCTGATTTTTAAGATCTTAGCTACCATCAAGATTCTTTTAACTTATAAAACACAGGCAACAATTTCAACCTCTATAATATTGAAGTTATGAGAACTCTACTTACTTGTTGATAATGATTTTATACAGAATAGCTGTTGTCACAATTTTTAGATTACCAAGAATCTAAAAATAAAAAATGTCCAATTATGTTCTAAAAATAATATTGTCAGGGTGAGATAAATATAATATCCAATTCAAGCACAAACTTTAAAATAAACATTGGTGACCATATTGAGATGTTTGACTAACACTATAGAGCAGCTTAAGATTCTTAGGACTTTATTATGGACACATCTAAGTCATTCAGGATCTATGAGTATTTTTTTACAGTCACCAAGTGACATCAAACTATTTCTAGGCTTATATAATTTACTTAATAGAGGAATAGAAATCTGAAAGGAGATCATCTAGAGAAAAAAAAATTATTTGAAGAAAATTGTTTCATTGTTAGGTCACATATCTTTATATATTGGGGGTGCACTGGATTACACTTTTTGAAATCCGCCCGGAGACGGATATGGCCAGATAGTAAAATATCTGTTCAGAGCCAGATATAGTAACTACATGTCTAGTAAATAGCAATATACTGAACATTTTGCAAAACTTCTAAATAACATACCCATGTTATATTTTTTTTTACTTTTTTTTTCACCATATTTTTTTTGAATTCTATTGATAAGTATTTATTAACATGTATTAACAGATATTAAAAACTGTGTAACCCGTTTGGCAATGTAGAATATATACATGTATATTGTACTAATGGAAAGAAATCAAAGATAAAGTGTAGTCTGGGTGGTATAGTGGGTAGATGTATGTGTTCATGTACTTCAGACCATCAAATGATCATCAGGCTTGTGTTTTTCATGCCCACAAACTGCTTCTGGTACTAGAATCAAGGGCCTGATACTGATAGTGGCTAGGTACATATCATAAAAATATTATAATGAGGAGTTACCCGACATCAAAATATTAAGAATATAGTTTTCAAATTAAGACACTCAATGGAGGAATAAGATAAGAAGTTAGCACGTTAGGAAAAGTAATTAAATAGTAATAGCTATTTGCATTGTCTATAAGCAAGTTGTGTTAATCCATTCTGGCTTTAAAATGGTCAATGTTTATCAATAAATTTAATGCCATGGACTACTTGAAGAGTTGGTGTTTAGCTCTCCTTTGATCAGTGTCTTTTATGCTAATAGGCTATACTCAGATCTGAGCTTTGTACTTTTATCTATATCAAAATTAGTTTCTGGCTTACTGTGCTATGAAATATGGAAGTATACAAGTGGTTTGAGTAGCAAAAGGTCACTTGTTTAGGTGTGTGTTTTATAATCCAGCCTCCTAATTGAGATTTGTCTCCAAGTAAGCAAACTCAGTACCATGTAGAGGTGAGGCTTGTAGTCCAGCCCCCCCCCCCCCCCCCCCCCCCCCCCCCCCGCAGTTGTGATTTATCTTCAAGTAAGCATACTCATTACCTGGTTACCCATGTAGAGGTTTGGCTTGAAGTCCAGCCCCCCTAATTAAGATTTTTCTCTGAGTAAATAAACTTAGTTCCCTCATAAGGTGTGACCTCTATACAGTGTAAACATGTTGACATTATTTATGTCCATCCTATCGGACTTAATGTGCTCACATCTCAATATAATGTACTAAACAAATAGTGGTGGTAATTGTTCATCTCTAACTCTGGAGATACACCCACACAGCTAGACAGACCTTTGATCAGCGTGACATAGTTAAGGAACATAACATGTTAACTAATCCACTCAAAGGTCAGAACAAACAAAGTTTTACAAACTGCCAGCCATCGCTGCTATGTACATACATATTTGCATTTATATTGTAAAGTTTCATTTCTATTTGTCTTTGTAATAAAAGATGTTTTGATGAATATTCATATATTTGAAGACCATTATTTATTTAAAATATAAATGTTAATACATTTAAAAACAGATATTAATGGAACCACATTGTCTTGATTGGTCATTAAAAAAAGGATTTTATCCAACGACCAGGTGTGGACTGGGAGCTCTTCACCCCATGACATGTCTCAGGGTTCTACAATGACAGCAACCATTGTGGTTTAGTTTAAACTGGTTTGGGTTGTGTCATATACATAGCCCACTTGCTATAAGCAGCCAAAGATACACTAACTATGATGAATATTCCTCTACTGTAACTGCCATAATACCATGGGAAGATGGCTATACCAGTTTGCCATTATCGATAACTTCCTTTGGGGAATGGTGTGGAAAACTTGGTGGACTAGTTTGTGGGGGACTGTTCCATCCTCACCCTAAGCTAGATTAAAATATTTAAAAAAACTTGCCCAAGATATCTACATGGTGGCTTGTGATCACTAGTTATTCTCTTATCTATCTACTACCACTAGACGTTTCCACAGAGGCACCATGATGAGGCTATGGGAGCTGGAATGCTCCATCTTCAAGCACCAGAACCAGCTCTTTTCACAAAGGATCTACAGGTCAAGTTCAAATACTAGATTATGATGGTTTTGTACTGTGGAAATCCTAAACTGCAACTTGTATAGAAATGCACTTTAATTAGACCTCCTATTGTTGCACAAGAGAGTGGAGGCCAGGGATAAATACCTACAAGATGGTTTATTCTTTTTTCATGCTAGAGACAGGCATTCTCAACAACATTTTCTGGCTCTCTATCAAACAGAAGGCTAAATAAGTACCTTGAAGTCAACTTAAATTCTCTCAGCATTTCCAGGAAATTGCAAGAAAGGCCCTAAGCATTGGTCTCCTATTGGTAGAAGCTATTAGCCTCATGAAGTATGGACCACTGTCCCATTAATTTCTTTTTTGCAAAGTTTAAACCAGACTTTAACTCACAGTAATACCATTAATGTCCTACTGTCATGAATTGATACAGTAGTTAGCTATGACTTTTTTTTCTAGAAATTTCAGATCAACAGAAAAATCATGCAATATTTACACAATAATTAATAATGAACCAATCAGATATCGAAGATATTAATATCAGTTCTATAAAATGGTTCCCAGTCATTTCATCCCGTGTCATTTTATCCTTGGTCACTTCATACCCTGGTCACTTCATCCCCTGGCCATTTCTTCCACTAACCCATCAAATAATAATTGTAAAAAGTATGAAATTAACAATATTTCATAGATTTATTTTTATTTACATGACCAAAAGAATTAAACATTAATAAATAAGAATAGAATATAATGTCAATAAAAATATAATAATTTAACATTTATAAATATAGCAGTTATCTATGTAACTGCATAGTAGAATTATTCTCTATTTGATAGTGCGGCGTTGTTCACTATATTGATGACGTCATTACACTATTTCTTGTGTAGACTAGGAGAAGGAAATTTTATTTGCTTGTCACAACTTCTAGTGACGTGAAGTTAGTGTGTGTGTGTGATTTGCGTCATTTATCGTCAAGTTCAGTCTCTCCATCTTGTGCTGTATAGAGGCAAGACATGTTTGAGAGCTCTTGAATTTCTCCTTGGTTATTGTTACTGGATAGCCTTAACGTTTGCCTTGGACATTTTCTTGTTGGATTATCTTGACCCCTGTTTAGGGTGAGTTTTATTTTTATGGTATAGTTTTTCTATTTGAATCCGTTCGTATTTGTAAGTCTATATTTAGACTAGATCTAGATGATTAGGAGAATCTTTTTCTTTTATCTGCTATAGGGTTTTAGTGACAAGTCTAGATTTTTGGTCGTAGTCTCAGTCAAGACTCTATTTCAAGTTTTTTGGCGTCAAGTCTAAGTAGTGATCTTAGCTTGGTGTCAAGTCTATGTGTAGGACTCAGTGTCAAGTCTTGGTGTCAAGACTTGTTTATCCAGTCTCATTTTTCTTTATTGAGAGTACAACTCTAGGTCTACAGTCTACAGGACTGAGGTCTTCACCTCACTAATGTCAATTAGTCGTTTGGTGTTCAAGTTGACTTTTTTTCATGAGTCTGAGGTTCAAGATTCCAGATTGCGGGTTGCCTTGGTCAGACCTGATGTTGCAGTGTGAAATTGTGAACTCTTTGGAATTATCGTCAGTGAACAATATTGGATTACAGACTATATCTATGTGAATTCCCAGTTGTTGCGTTGAAGGAATGTTTGAACAACTTATGATGAATATGTTGAGGTAATGATATTATTCAAATAATTGATCATTGATATATCACAAAGAAAATAACTATATCATATTGGAGTAGAGATATTATATATATATTTATGGATATTGATATTGCTGTTATCATTCATCCTACATCAGTTCATTTGTAAATATATCACTTTAATAAATGTTTATTGTTATTTAACATTACACACTGAGTTTATTAATTTAGTACAACTATATGTGTGTGGTGTGCTTGTCAGGCTGAACTTGGACCAAAATATTATAAGTTCAGAAAAGAATAACAATAACACACATTGAATTAAAAACTATGATAGATACAATAAAACACAAGAACCTGACAAGTATTTTGGGGGCTCGTCTAAAAAGTTAATCTCAGTCATAATTCGTAAATTATTTGCTAAGTTTATTGTTTAGATTTGTGTACTTGTAAAAGTATATTTTCAGATTCTAGACACCTGTTTGTGTCACAGTACCATGTGATTGTACCTTATTACTCAAGAAAAGCACTGTATTAATTTTTTTGTGTGAGACTTTAATGGTGCCATTATATCGCCATTGCTAACATTGTATCTTATATATAATATTTTTTTAAATTTATACTAATAAGATATAATTTTGTTACATGCCAAACTGATTGGTGTCGGACTTAAATTGGAGCTGTGATCTGTTTGTTGGGATTCTCAAGTTGTCCTGGTGTACCTGGCTGTACCTTGTCATCACTACTCTATCTTCCTGGTGCTGAGGCAGATTCTATCTTCGCAGGAGAAAGCACAGCTAAGTGTATTTTTTTTTGGTTGCTAATAATATATCTTGTGCTCTAGTTGATTTTTCTGATTTGACCTTTGGAACTTATATTGTTTGGAAATTCTGAGGATGGAGACTAGGTTTTCTATAAATTCACAATTTATAGCAGATGGGGAAGGCGTTGGGTTTTTCAGGAGTTGACTTACAGAATTATGTGAAGGAACAGAAAGAGGAATATGTCAAGGCAGAACAGCTTAAGAAGGAGGAGGAACGGGCAAGATTGGATAGGGAGGAACGGCTTAAGAAGGAGGAATTGGATAGGGAGGAACGGCTTAAGAAGGAGGAATTGGATAGGGAGGAACGGCTTAAGAAGGAGGAATTGGATAGGGAGGAAACGGCTTAAGAAGGAGGAGGAACGGTTTAAGAAGGAGGAGGAACGGTTTAAGAAGGAGGAGCATGAACGATGGAAAGAAAGAGAAGCAGTGGAAGCTAAAAAGAGGCAGGATGAATTGGAATTGGCTAGACTTCAGGAGAAAATTGGTGTCAAATCTGAAAACAAAGAAGGAGAAGGCTAAGATCCAGGATAAACATGGGCATATAATTGATAAGTTGGACAAGAGTTTTCAGAATATGAAGGAAGATGAGGATTTGATTGGCTTTTTGACTTTATTTGAGGCGGTAGCAACAAGATGTTGTATTGATAAGAAAAGTTGGGCTATGTTATTATCTTACAAATTGACTTTCAAAACTCAAGAATTTTATGCTACAAGATGATCTGTTTAAAAGGGAAAATTATGATGAAGTGAAGGTTTTGTTAATGAGGCAGGCTGATATAAATGGAGAATCGTGTAGGAAGAAATTTCACCAAATCAGACCTAAAGAAAATGATTTCAGGGGATATGTAGCAGAATTGAGAAGGGCACTAGACAATTGGATGAAGATGGCAGAAGTAAAGGAGACCATAGAAGTCATGAAGAATATGATTGTGACAGACAGATTGTTAGAGAGTGTTTCAGGTGAAGTATATCGTCAACTTATCTTAAATAAAAGTGATAATGTAGAAGACATGCTAAAAGTAATTGAAAGCTTTAAGACTGCAAGTTCAACCAAATCATTATGTAAAGAGGAAAATGTGTATGTAGTGGGAGCTGCTGAAGCTACAAGTCAGAACTATGTTAGTGACGGGAAAGTCATAACTTGTTTTAAGTGCGGAAAAGTAGGTCACAGGTCAACGGAATGTTATGTGGGTGGAGCTAGAGTAAAACCAAGGCAGATGTTATATTATAAGGATGGACCAAGACATGTGTCAGGCACAAGGAATGTGTCATATGGAACTTACAGGAGGCAGTTTGATACTAGAGGAAGGAGAATGGATGTAGGAAACTGGAGAGGAGCCTACAATAATGTGAACCATGGTGGAGGAAATAACAGAAGGAATTATTCAAGTGTTGATTATTCTAAGGAGAAAAACACAGACAAGCCAAGGAAAATTAAACAGACAGGTCCACAGAGATGACTAAATTGTTCACGTAAAATTCAAAGTTGTTGTCATTCTAATTTGGCTGATGAAATAGAATATTTTACTCCATGTAGAAAAGAAACTATGTCTATTGTTGATCAGAAATTGAGGAAAAAGTCTGTAGGTAAATTACGTTTTGAAGAAGGATTATTAAATAATAAAATAGTGTCCATATTGCGTGATTCAGGATCTAGTGTGATTGGGGTAAGAAATTCGTTAATTGAATCCACAGACAAAATTCCAGGTAGCTACAAATTAAAATTGATTGATGGTACTATTAAGGAATATCCACTGGCATGTGTTGACATCAATTCAGACTATATCACAGGGAAATATATTGTAGCTTGTTTTTGATAATCCAGTAGCTGATTTAATCATAGGGAATGTACAAGATGAACAACATTGTGAACATAGTGGTGCTGCTGTTACGAGAGCAATGAAACAAAAAGAGAATGAGGCCGATATTATGAAACATTCAGAAGTTATTCAGGATTGTTATAAGTTGTTTGGATCATGTGAGGATTTCTTTGAGAGAACAAGTGAGTGATCCTACATTACAAGAATTATGGAACAGGCAGAAGGAGAAGAGTGTGGATAATAAGAAAAATGGAGGTGTTCGATTCAAGGTATTCGATAGATTATTGTATCGTGTATTCAAAAGTCAAATAGGTCAGGAAGAGAAAACAACTCGTGGTTCCAGTGTCAAAAAGGGAAGTAATTTTAAAAACAGCACATGAAAGTATATTTGCAGGTCATTTGTCAGTGAGAAAGACTAAGGGAAGAATATACCAATATTTCTTTTGGCAAGGGAGTTGATAAAGATGTTAAAGATTTGATTAAGAGTTGTGATATTTGTCAACGGTGTAGAATGCCAAGAAGATGTGACAGAGTTGAACTTGGAAATATGAATATAGTAAACAACACCATTTTACAAAGTGGCAATAGATATTGTTGGTCCGTTGGAGGTTACCGAGAACAAGAACAGATTTATTTTAACACTTGTTGACATTGCTACGAGATGGCCAGAGGCAATACCTTTAAGAAATATTACTACAGAAACTGTAATTGAGGCATTAAACACAATTTTCAGTAGAATTGGTATACCGCATGAGGTACTAAGTGATAACGGAAGTCAGTTCACTGCGGATTTATACAAAGAAGTTTGTAACTTCTACAATATTAAAATAGTGCACTCAACTATTTTCCACCCTTCGTCAAATGGGATGAATGAAACGTTTCAATTCTTCATTGAAAAGTTTTCTAAGGAAAGTGACACAAGAGAGTCCAAAGGATTGGGATAGAAAGGTTAGCGCTGCACTTTTTGCCTATAGAGAGGTCCCAAATGAAACTACAGGAATATCGCCATTTCAAATGGTATATGGAAGACAGATGAGAGGACCATTGGCCATTCTGAAACAGGTATTTGTAAACAAAGAGGAGGAAGATGAATACAGGAATGTTTACTCATACTTAATGGATTTGAAGAAGAGGTTATTTCATGTAACATCAATTGCCAACCGAAATAGTGAGGTTCAAAAGCAAAAGTACAAAATTCAGTATGATAGATACTCTACAATGCGCAAGATTGATGAAGGTGATTGTGTATTAATACTTAAACCTCAAAGAGAAAACAAATTATCTTTTTATTGGCAAGGACCATTTCAAGTTATACGGAAGGTATCAAGATTCAATTTTCTAGTGAAAAAGGGAGATAAGTTGAAACTTTACCATATCAATAGGTTGATGAAATACCATAGCAGAGGTAAAGACAATACAAGTGAAACTGTTACTAATATTGAAAATGAGAACAATATTTTGTCTGCTAATATGGTGTCTGTTGTGGATGATGAGGAGGAATTTGAATGAAGACTTGACAAATGAAGATATTTTACCAAGCATTCCGACATTAGAAATCAACAATAACAATCAGACGAATGAAGACATTTTATCTCAAGTGAAGATTAACCCAGATTTAAACCATAATCAGAGATGTGAAATTATGAAGGTGCTGGATGAATTCAAGGATATGATATCTGACATTCCAGGTAAAGCAGATGTGGAAGAATTTAAAATTAAGTTGCTGGACACTAAGCCTATAGCATTAAAGCCATATACTGTACCAATAAATATGAAGGAGAAATTAAAAGAGGAAATTGATAGTATGTTAAAGTTGGGTATCATAGGACCCACAGATTCACCGTATGCCGCTCCTGTTGTGGTTGTTAAGAAACGTGATGGTACACTACGTCCATGCATTGATTACCGCAAGTTAAACAATGTTACACAAATACCAGCTGAATTAATAACCAGATCAAGAAGAGTTATTTAATAAACTCTACAGGGCTAAGTATTTTACGTTAGTTGATTTAACTAAAGGGTATTGGCCAAATTCCTATAAGTGAAGAATGTAAGGAGTATACAGCTTTTAGGGTTCTGGGGGAACACTACATGTTTCATTTCTTACCATTTGGTTTAAGTGGTGCTCCTAACCATTTCAATAGAGTTTTAAAAGAGTATTTTAAGAGATATTGAGAATGTATTGTTTTATTTTGATGACATCTGTATATTTAGCGAAAGTTGGGAGACTCATGTTAGAGATGTACACAATGTTTTCGGTGTATTGAAAAGTCATGGATTTACTGTAAAACCATCTAAATTAGAGGTTGGCTTTACTAACATTAAATTTCTGGGACATAATGTAGGTCGGGGAGAAGTGAAACCAGACAGTAGAAATGTTCAGAAGATTCTGGAGTTTAAACCACCCAGTACTAAGAAGGAAGTACGATCATTAATTGGGTTGGTTAACTATTACTCTAAATTTATACCTTGTTATTCAGACTTGGTATTTCCATTCACAGAGTTATTGAAGAAAGGGAAATCTGTGAGAATTGATTGGAGTTAACGGGTGTGTTGTGGCACTGAAGAGAATACAAACTTATTTGTGTGATTATCCTATTCTGAGATTGCCTGATCCTTCTTTTTCATTCTTTTTGCAGACAGATGCATCAGATAAAGGCATTTCAGGTATACTTAGTCAGATGAGAGATGGTGTGTTACATCCAGTGAAGTTTGTCAGTCGCAAGTTGTTGCCACGTGAACAGAAATACTCTATCCTTGAGCGGGAAAGGACTGGCCATTGTATGGTCGATCAAAAAGCTAGATCGTTATTTGGCAGGAGTGAAGTTTCATCTCCAGACCGATAACAAAGCCTTGTCATTCATAACTAATAGTAGTTATAGTAACAAAAGAATAACTAGATGGTGTTTGGCGCTGCAGGATTATGTTTTTGATTCTGTCCATTTGAAGGGAGAATTAAATGTTTTTGCTGATGTTTGTTCAAGACTTATATAATTTTTTTGGTTCATTTGAGCAATCATGTACTTAAGTTGTATTAATTTTGATATTGATCAATTTTGATAATGTAACTATGTAACATGCAAACAGTTGTAACTTTAACTGTAAATATTTGAGACAAACATTATTTTGTCTATTGAAGTGTATAATGAAGATTTTTTATTATTGAGGTAATCATTGATGATTATTGGTTGTTGAGGATTTATCAGTTGTTTTTCTCAGTGAGATCTTGAAGTCTCTTCTTGTAATTTCTTGGAAGCATATTTGCAGTTTTGATCTTTGTTATATCGATCTTGGTGAAGTTGATTTTCTGGAGAATTTTCTTGCAGTTTTTTTATGAGGAGGGGGAATGTCGCAGTTATCTATGTAACTGTATAGTAGAATTATTTCTCTATTTGATAGTGCGGCGTTGTTCACCTATATTGATGACGTCATTACACTATTTCTTGTGTAGACTAGGAGAAGGAAATTTTATTGCTTGTCACAACTTCTAGTGACGTGAAGTTAGTGTGTGTGTGTGATTTGCGTCATTTATCGTCAAGTTCAGTCTCTCCATCTTGTGCTGTATAGAGGCAAGACATGTTTTGAGAGCTCTTGAATTTCTCCTTGGTTATTGTTACTGGATAGCCTTAACGTTTGCCTTGGACATTTTCTTGTTGGATTATCTTGACACCCCTTTTTAGGGTGAGTTTTATTTTTATGGTATAGTTTTTCTATTTGAATCCGTTCGTATTTGTAAGTCTATATTTAGACTAGATCTAGATGATTAGGAGAATCTTTTTCTTTTATCTTCTATAGGGTTTTAGTGACAAGTCTAGATTTTTGGTCGTAGTCTCAGTCAAGACTCTATTTCAAGTTTTTGGCGTCCAAGTCTAAGTAGTGATCTTAGCTTGGTGTCACAGTCTATGTGTAGGACTCAGTGTCAAGTCTTGGTGTCAAGACTTGTTTATCCAGTCTCATTTTTCTTTATTGAGAGTACAACTCTAGGTCTACAGTCTACAGGACTGAGGTCTTCACCTCACTAATGTCAATTAGTCGTTTGGTGTTCAAGTTGACTTTTTTTCATGAGTCCTGAGGTTCAAGATTCCAGATTGCGGGTTGCCTTGGTCAGACCTGATGTTGCAGTGTGAATTGTGAACTCTTTGGAATTATCGTCAGTGAACAATATTGGATTACAGGACTATATCTATGTGAATTCCCAGTTGTTGCGTTGAAGGAATGTTTGAAACAACTTATGATGAATATGTTGAGGTAATGATATTATTCAAATAATTGATCATTGATATATCACAAAGAAAATAACTATATCATATTGGAGTAGAGATATTATATATATATTTATGGATATTGATATTGCTGTTATCATTCATCATACATCAGTTCATTTGTAAATATATCACTTTAATAAAAATGTTTTATTGTTATTTAACATTACACACTGAGTTTATTAATTTAGTACAACTATATGTGTGTGGTGTGCTTGTCAGGCTGAACTTGGACCAAAATATTATAAGTTCAGAAAAGAATAACAATAACACACATTGAATTAAAACTATGATAGATACAATAAAACACAAGAACCTGA